>OX442352.1:26535130-26882630 GCA_949357725.1 Hyperoplus immaculatus | reverse complement strand
ACTGTTCAGTAGCTATCGTGGGTGCCATGCGGCTCTCACCCTGCTGCTACCATGCTCCATGAAATCCTCTGTATGTCTTCTGGAATCCCTTCAATAAACCTCAAACACTGATGAAAAGTCTACCGCCTCTGTCTTTGTCGCCATGGGGAAACGATTCGGCACTACATAGGTCCTCCAGCAATTTACTTTATCACTTCCATAAAGTTGCGGGATTTAAAAAAAGAGATTAAAAAGGGATCGTTCAAATGCAAGAGAGTCCATTTACCTTGAATTTTATACACTGATTGAAAGACCCAAAATATAACCCAATAGCAACTTTTGTTATATACTACATATTCACTGGATTTAGTGACATTGAACAGAAGGCATCTCTGCTTGGCTTTTTAACCAATGGACAGTTCTTTTCATTTTAATATAACTATATTTTACAAATGTTTAAGATATTTTCCACATCTAAATTGTAAATTTTTTTTCTTTTTATGATAATTCACTTGAAGAAATTTTCTTTATCTCTCTCACTATATTTATTAAGAATGCTACGGACCAAGATAACAAAGCAAATCCCTTGCATGACAAAAAAAACCTACTTGGCACAAAAACTTGATTCTGATTCATTAAGCGCCAAGTGGGAGGTGGAGTGCGGCATGATAAATGGAGGGTGGCTGCATCGCCTGTAATCACCAGACCAAATTGTTAATGACAATAATAACAAGAAGAAGATGTGCCCATATGCAAAGCATTGCATTCTTATTATCTATCAATCGCTATGCAGTTGTGTAGGAGGGATGATGCTTAGAGACCAATTCAACTTTATGTAGAAGAGCTAATAATATAACTTGGTTTGACTTTCCATATAAATTAATCTCAAATAAAACTAAAATGGCATTCATAGATTAAATCTCATTATATCTCATTACAGATTTGATGAAAGTTTATGAGATATTAGTTATGTTCATTCAAGTACAAGTGAACATTTAACATCATGCATTTGCAGTGACTTTATTGTGAATTGTTTTCATTTCAACCACTTTAATAATTGTATATTCAATGTTTTAACAGTGGCAGCAAGTGGAATAGTGCAGTTGTTTAAAAATATAATCAATAGGCCAAATAAAACATATTACCTGAACACTTACTGTAAAAATTAAACAGACTTTTGTTTTTCTCAATGTGGCGTGACGACTGAAAAACTGGACCGTTTTTCTGTGAACGCAGCAATAAATCTGAGCTGAAAGCATCCTTTAGGGAGTGATTACATTGTTACTGCGGACACCTCCTTCATTTCAAACTATAGAAATAAGATTTTCTGTGCTGACCTTTACTCACAAATCCAATTTTGTAAAGCAAAGCTCTCAACGTGTATGTCCACTCCAAGCTACCATCCTTTGAGAGGGTATTGACGTTCTCCAGGTGTCTCCCAGCGTTGTCTTTTGTCTGAACTTATTTAAGGGATTTTGACCATTTTACCTCTTTTTTTCAACAAGGCTTAATCTTGTTTAAGAACATTTCAATGACAGGAGCAGTTTAACTCTTTCTTTCTTAGCGCCTAGGGCGTGTGCCAGATGCCCTCCTTTCTTCATAGGGGCCCCTATATTCAAATAACAGCAGCTGGGAAGTGCTTTGGTAAGTAGTGGGCAGACTGGGGGAGTTTTTAAAGATGTAATGGGGGTGGGGTTTGTGCATTTGTTTGGTCGGTGTATAATCTGGCACACGTCAATAACAGAGAAACCCCAAAGCTCTCTGTCTTTGATCCACATAAGCAGCGCGAGGCCTGCAGGCTGGGGGTCCGCCTGGTCTTTCAGGCCATTTAGTCTGGGTGTAAAGGCAAAGGCAGCAGTAAGACAGAGAGAGAGAGAGAGAGAGAGAGAGAGAGAGAGAGAGAGAGAGAGAGAGAGAGAGAGAAGTAGCCTATATTAAGTTTTAAAATAATGTGTGTGAGAGAGACAGGGAGAGAGAGGCAGGCCCTGTGGTGGGGGTGGCATTTGGCTGGAGAAGACAGCAGGTTGTCTGCCCACAGGCACTGATGCTGTTGCAGGGGCCGTCATAGGGGAGCACACATGTCACTCGGTCGGTCTGACATTATTTTTCTTTTATAGTCTCCATGTGGCTAATACATTCTGCCTGCATTCACTGCCAAGATGTGATTTCATACAGTATGCTCCCACATATGCTGACCCTGGCATTTCAAATGGGCTTGCAGTGAGAATTTTGTTTTACTGAATTCAAATGGAGGCTGCAGTGCTGTCCTCATACAAATTGGGCTACAGCAAACATCGGATTCCTAGAAATAGTTTTGGGGCATATTTTACCTTTATTATATTGTAAACAGCAAAGTGGGTTATAAAACATGTAAACAAAAGGTCATAGAGGTCATATATAGTGTGCTTCTTAGATCAATAGTACACCATACCCTGTCATTTTATTAGCCTAATATAACATCTGTGGCAGCATCCATTAGGAAAAAAGCCTTATAGACAAAATTAAATGGATACACTTATCCACATACTTTTGTTCTGAGGATGTTTCAGTTAAATCTTAATTCTACAGAATACAGTAATCATTTTCACAGACGTGAGCTTTCAACAACTTGGCAAAGACCCTTTCTTGCTTCAGCATGACAACACCATGTGCTGGAAGCCTGGTCTTTGGTTGTAGTGTATCCTGCAGAAGGAAAAGTGTTAACGTTGAAATACAGTTTGTTGAGAGCCTCAGTGAGGGTAGTTCAGGGTAAACCACGGCCTTTAAGAGAACAACCTTCATCCACACATCATTTTTACTGCCAACTGTCACACACAATAGAGAAGTTCCTCTTTTTAAAGATAAATAAAAAATAACGCTCTCACAGGATCCTAAAACAAACTGCGTTAACACAGAACCTGGAGGGAAAGTACTGTACAACTGTCCCTTATTACTGCTATACTCAAACAGCAAAACTGCACACACTTGTAAAATGTTGGAGGGGTAGAGGGTATATTTTTTTAGAAAATATGCAATGTAGTGCTTTTTGTAATCTTTTTAATGGCCCAGGGACTACAGATGGAAAATAGCGATTTGCTAAGAACCTGGTATATGACATATCCCCTTGCCTAAAAGAAGGTTAATGTTGTTTTTTGTACATTGTCCCTGTCCAAATAAAGTTGCATTATTGTGCACAGTATGTAAGGGGGCTGCTGTGCCGTTTTCATGGATTTGTGTTGCTCAGGGCTTTCATGATGATGACGAGTCTAGGAGAACCCCAGAGGGTCAGGAAAACGGGAAACAGGGAACGCTGCAACTGAACACACTTGTCACTGTGGATCGTCCTCACAGAGGTGGCTCAGGGTAACAAGAGGAAAAGGAAAGCCCTCAAATTTAACCCAATGTGCAGTTCAACAGCCACACTATCTCCCAAATGTGTGGGCTCACAGTAGGAATATTTAACCAATTAAATAAAAGGTAAATTACACATTTTAAGAATGAAATATAATGAAATATAAATGTTAGAAGGATAAAATTTCCCCCTGAAAGGCATAAGTTGCACGTTTGGTTTTGAAGTTTAACATCAGCATTACTACAGCACCTATCAGTATAACGTGAGATACTATTTCCAGCAATCTGGTGACGTCACATCTGTTCTGAATCAAGAGGTTATTTCACTCGAATCACAACAAAAAAAAACGCTTTCTCTTTTACTTTTAGGGGTTTTGACGCAGGCAGATTCGCAGTTTTATGTGTCAAGGTTTTTAAATATTTGCTTTGCCAAGTTCCCCTGATGTGCCGTCCTTGAGTAGCAGGAGGTGTTTTCGATTCAGGGGCCAAAGCTGGACACAGGGGCTGGAAAATATCAGGGATCTCAGATGTTTACTGCTTAAGAGTGGGCTGTTTTCAGGGCAAGCAGCTCTCCCTTTAAGTCATTCAGAAATGGGGAAGATTTATAGAGGGGGAAAAAACAGCTAGTGTAGTGCGGGCACATATCCATCTCAAGTCTGTCCATTATCCAAGATTACAGACACTGGCCTGTATTTAAGTCTCAGGTGGTGGATACTCAGGGAAAGACAAAGAGAGACTTGCAAGGCGTTCATTGTTTTGTTAAAAAGAGTGGTGCAAGATCAGCCCCCTGTGGTAGAATAGAGAATGACCACACATTGTTTGTTGTGGTAAAATGGAAATAATGGTGAAAAAAATTATTTTCTGTATGTTAAAATAATTTTTGCATTGTTTTAATTCGTCTAGATGTGGCCCAACAGAAACATAAAAAAAAATAATTTATCATAATGATGTAAATGTAGATTTGATATAGGCCTAATCCTATTCTAAAAGTTAAAACATAAACATGCCTTCAGCCTACTGCTTCGGTTTTGAGTAAATGCCAAATGGTATCTTGGGTCAACTATTAAACAAAAGGCTGGTCAGACAATGTAAAAAATGTATTAAATCCTATAGCCTTCTTCCACTTTGGTATTTGTCAGACTTTGAATGATTTAATACTTTAATACATATTAAAACCTTATTTTTAGATTATTGATGCCACACATTGTTATTATTATGCCTTTGCTTTTAAGACTTTTTAAGGTTTGTAGGAAGGAACCCTGAGTTGTGAAATAAATGTGCAGTAAAGGGCAAATATTCCTCTAAGGCGCAGTAGAGTAGCCTAGTCTAGAAGTGAGAAGTAACAGGAAATGGAAATGCTCTTGTAATTTGGACTTTAGTGCATTATTTAGCGAAATTAGGAGTAGGCTTACAGGACCATAGCAAATTGTAATACAGGACCATGTACAGGACAGATGGGGAAACAGACAAACCAACCTCCATGAGATGGCAGTAATGCAACACTGATGATGTATTTGAGTTAACGACAAAGAAGAAAAAGAAGAAAAAAAACCTTATTCTGTTATTTGTTTTGCTTAAACATTTTCTTATGGACCGCCTGGCATCTTTTGGAAGTGAGTGTCGACATTATTTTTCTCGTAATATGCATCTTTAAAATCAAAGCTCACGACCTTTCACCAGTGTTATCTCCCTGCAGCCTCCGCAGCTCCTCTCCAGCTAACGTTAGCATACGAGCTAACTATATTAAATCTCTGCTTCATTATTTCAGTCGTTTGAATATATATTCGAACTAACAGCCCGTCGTTGGTGGTTTCTGGGATAACTTTTTGGCATATTCTGCAATACTCGTGAAAAATGTAGACGTAACAATATGTTCAGCTTTAGCACAGCTAGCATTGACGCTAACGGTGTAGCATGCAGTGGTTTGTTTACAATTTGATAGCTTTAACTTGGGGCTTCGCGAGCGAGGCCTCTGCACCAACACAATTTTGTAGTGTGCACTGCAGGTGATCGATACGCACGAATTAAATAGCGTGATGTGCAAGTCATTAGTGAGCAAACACTCAAACACCATTATTTATTGTGTCCATTTCAAGTAGGCCTAGTGTTATAATTATAATTGCAGTATTACATTGCTGTTACAGTATTATTGATGTACTTGTTGATATTTCATATCCTACTTAGTCCCAGATTGTAGTATGATTTAAATATGTATATACTTCTTATTCTTATAATACTTTTATCATATTTGTACTAAAAGGGCTATATTGTAGTGTACGGCACACATTATTTTAAAACTTAATATAGACTACTTCTTATTTTCTCTCTCTCTCTCTCTCTCTCTCTCTCTCTCTCTCTCTATATATATATAAATATATATATATATATATATATATATATATATATATATATATATATATATATATATATATATATATATATATATATATATATATATATAATCTGTACCAAAATTCGAGCAACCAACAATTATTAATTAAGTAATTTTGATTTTAGATGATCCTTTTGATAAACCACCATGCAGAGGTTGTTCATCCTATCTGACTGAGCCTTACATCAAGTGTGCAGAATGTGGACCCTCGCCTTTTTCCCTCTGCCTCCAGGTGAGCCTGTGATAATTGTAATTGGAGCTCTTCTTATTTATTCCCAAACGCGCTCAGTCTTCTAACCGATATACACCCTTATTTCAGTGCTTCACCAAAGGATTTGAGTACAAGAAGCATCAGAGTGATCACAAATATGAAATCATGGTAGGTAAAATAAGAATAGTCTCCCACACGCATCCTCAACACACTCTGTAATTATTTATGTGTTTATTTATTTATTCTCATCTTCACTCTTAATGCAGACATCAGACTTCCCCGTCCTGGAACCCGGATGGACAGCGCAGGAGGAAATGGCCCTGTTGGAAGCAGTCATGGACTGTGGCTTTGGAAACTGGTGAGTGCTTCGTCTATTTATTGTACTGTAGCTGCGACCGGCCACTTGTGAGTCAATTTCTTTGTCAGATGGTCAGAAAACAAGGGCATATAAAAACAACATCTTTTCTAAACAACCCCTGTTTGTTCAGATTTAATTTCCCTGAATCAATTTTCTCCAATCTGCAAAGCAACTCTGCCACAGTGTTGTATGTCTACAATATTTAAAAAATGAGTGGATTTATTCACTACCTTTGGCAAACTCAACATTGTTGCACAATAACACCTTTGATGTGTGCATTTTTTCTTCTGCAGGCAGGATGTGGCCTATCAGATGCGCTCCAAGACCAAAGAGGAATGTGAGAGCCACTACATGAAGAACTTCATCAATAACCCGCTCTTCTCCTCCACCCTGCTCGGCCTGCGCAAAACAAAAGACTCTCGCTTTGCAGAGGGCGCTATTCCTTTCAAACGTCAGTATCTTCATTAACATTTTTTTCTTTTCTACATTTGTTACAGGGAGAATAAAATACAACCAAAAACATTAAAGTCATGGTGTATTCACATCCCTTAAACACATTCAGGAATAGACAGCAGTTATCATTAGTTGCTGTTGTTATGTGTTACCATCTCCCAGCCATTAGCCCTTTCTGCTATTAATGTCAAAACGTTTCTAGGTTTTAAAAAAGGTAGTAAGGTTGATGATGGCCAGCATCAGCTAGAGGAAAGATGTGTGTAATAAAAGCTGAAGTCAAATGCAACTGGAAGCCTGAACAGAAGCAGTTGGTGAGTCAAGAAGTTCTCTCCCTGCTGAACTTTAGATCTCCATCTGTCGCAGTGTTTGAGAACTTGACGTGAACATTTGTCACACTGTGATGTTTTTACGCGGGCAGAGAGAGAAACCTGTCACATTTCAGATATGTATCAGGGCTGCCGTAGGAATTGGAAAACTTACAAGTCTTAGAAGAAGTTTTCTTAGAAGAAGTATTGAAAATGTGTCTTATGACCAAATTTCAGTGGTCATTTCTTGTCTCTATCTTATAACGCAGCCACCGATGATCCCCCTCGGCCCACGTTTGACTCTGTGCTGTCTCGAGATATGGCTGGATACATGCCTGCCAGAGCAGACTTCATGGAGGTGAGGGCATAGACAAATAAAACCGCCATTAGATGCCTCATTATGTAATGTTATTTAAACAGTGACTCATGTCTTTATTGTTGTTTACAGTGAGTGACTCACTCAGCCCATTGTTTGTTTTTAAACATAAAATCCTTTCGAATATGAGCTCTGATCTGGGATCATTGATCAGCTCTGTGTGAGCTTATAGCAAACGGCAGATGATGAAACCCACATTTCCCTGTCATTATAGGAGTTTGACAACTATGCAGAGTGGGATTTGAAAGACATTGACTTTGTGGATGATGACTCAGATATCCTGCGTGGTGAGTAGACACTCAATAGATCTTTATTAAGATTTTATTTTTAACTTTGTTTTATTGGCAATTAAAAGATAATGATAAATTAGGCTACTTTATAATACAATCTCAATTGTGTCAAATGAATTGCTCTGTTTCAGCACTCAAGCTTTCAGTTGTTGATATATATCATTCAAGATTAAAGGAGAGACAGCGGAGGAAAAAGTAGGTCCTTTTTTCATTAATTGTTGAACAAACATTATTTATTCATTCCGCATTGTGCAATGACCCCTGTCTGTCAGTAGATGGCAATACACACCTATACCTTGACCTTTTGGAGCTTCATTTCCTACAGATACATGAATAAATTAATTTACCAATTAAAATGTACGAGCCAAACCATTTCAAACCCCTTGCCTGCATCTTTTTGATATTAATGAATGCATTGCATAGTGCTAATATATTTATACTTTCTAAACTTTTAATTATTTTGTTTAAAGACACAAGTCATGGGAGACTGGGAGTGTTACAGAGTCAGCAGTGTGATTATAATTACATATTAAAGCCTTTTTCAGACTCTCATTACAATTTGCAGGGAATCATTCAGGTGCAACGTAGTTATAGTGGAATTTGAGTGTCTCATGGTGAACGCATGCCAAACTGAAACAATGCCCAGTTTATGGATGACAAAGATAACAGTGTCAGTGCTGTAGCAGGAGAGGATGGAAATAGCCCATAGAATATGTATGTTGCACATTTCTCTGCGTTTTGATTTGAAGACTAAATTAAAACACATTACATGTTTAAGTTTTTAAATTGTACTTTAATAATTTGTTTAACTATTTTCATTTGAAAAAACAAAAGTAATCAGAAAAGATATTGTTATTCAGCTTTTAGTCATAACAGTAAAAAGTTTCCAGTTCAGGTACAACTGGCCAAACACAACAGGCCTTCAACAAATCCGACCTTTACGAGGATTATCATGTTCAGTTGTTGTTAAAACTGTTTTATGGTGGTGCTGATTCAACTTTATGGTTATTTGTGATTGGGCAGTTTGTGGTGCTGTTGAACTGAGTTGTGTTATACTGTGATATGCTGTTATTTTGTCCATCACATTTTTATATCAATGAGGGTTGACTAAAGAAACCTGATAGTGAAGCATGTGTAAATAAAATGCAATACAGTTCAACAGAACCACAAACTGCATGCTCCTTACTGACTATAAAGTGTAATAAACACCACTATAAATCAGTTTCAGCGATCATTAGGATCTTCATGAAGGGAGGATTTTTAGAAGGGCTGTTCTATTTGAAGCAAAAGGTTTGTCTAGATGTTCCTGAAGGATCAAGAACACTGTTGGGGATAAGAGTTAGTTACATCCCTATTTGCCTTTTTAATTATTTCTAAAAATAAAGAGTTTGTGACACCTTGTGTGCTTTCCAGGGAATCTCCAGCATTCAGCCTGTTAGCTATCATTCCTGGACTGACAGTCAATCCTCGCTGTAATCCATCCCTCTCTAAATCAACTATAACGAGTTCAAGTTCCCTGAAGCTCGTTTGGCATGACATATCTGGCTGGGGAAGCATTTCTCTTTCCGTGTTCCCTGTTTTATCTCTGTTAACTTATAGCTTGTCAGAGAGGCATTCAGGCTCGTGACCTGTGACACGTGAACCTCACAGTGCACTGAGTTAGCCCATTACAGACATTTCAAGCTATCTGATTTGAGTCTCAAACCCAATTATTGAATTAATTTCCCCCTAGCTGCAGTGTACAAGACAAACGTATTTATTTGGTTTTCAAATGGCAAATGGTTCTTCGTGGACTAAGAGCTGAGATAATTGCACATTGGCAGTAAATGCCAGGTTTAATTTAGCACAGTGATTTGAATAATAATAATTTGCATAGTAAGTAATAAATCTGCATTTCTTTCAGGATAATCCGAGACCATGGACTGATCAACCTGCGGAAATTCCAGAGTAAGTCCCCTTGTGAAATTCACACACAGGCTCGGCTTCGACAGTGTTCATAGCAACTCAGGGTGGCATCTGATATCTACCAGCCAAATCGCTGCTGAGTTTTTTTCTTCTTCTGTGGATGCATGCAAACAACTCTGGTGTAATGACCACCGTTAACCTCTGAGGCCCCTCGGGTGACCTAAGTGTGGCTACTAACGGAGTTGCATTTACGATCAGGGCTGCAAATAGTATACGACGCGGGGGCTGTGTGCCACCGCATAATTGCTTCACTGTGAATAGGTCCCCGTGCGTCCAGCGCTGCCGTAACGACTGCAATGCGAGGGGCTTCGTTTATTGATCCACCTGTCGCAGGTTGGATTTCAGCGCGCTCAGTAATGCAACTCTCTTTGCATCTCTTGGTGTTTTTTCCATTAGCGGTCAGACAGATGCCTAAGGGGCAGCTAAGATAAAATGACCTTTTCCGATGAAACCGTCTTTTTGGAAACTGCTTACGACCACCCAGCCCCTGGTTACATCTCCACATGTTGCCCTGTGAAATTGGCGACTTGAGGAATTCTCTCCTCATGTTTTATTTATGTATCCTCCAGCCTGCAGTTAGCCCTCCTCCCTTTCCCCCTCTCCCTCCACTCCCTTATCTCTTCAGTCTTTCAAGACAAAAGGGAACTCAGAGTAGCTGTAGAGCTGCAGACTGGTTGTCATGGAGACTGTCAAAGTGTGTGTGTGTGTGTGTGTCAGTGTGTGTCATGCAATAATGGAAGCAGTATCCGGTCCAAGCAGGCTCACAGTATCATGTCTCAGTAGCTGCTGGAGGCAGATTGACCAGCGTTGTTGTTTTAGAGCAGCAAACGGTCTGAAGTCCTGTAAGGTCTTGTTACTTTAACTGTCTGTGATGTTGCATTTGGCTGCACTCAGTGTTTGTGTCCAGTGTTGATGGCACGTAAGATATGAGGACAATATTGTTCCATGTGTCCACTGCTTTGTTCAGGGTGTGATTTTATGTGTTTATCCTGAGATGGCAGCTGCTATTTAACGCTTACTCACAGGAGCCTAATGAAGGAACGCTACCCACACACACACACACATACACTAAACCACTCCTCTCACACCCCCACAACAGCTTTCCTCTCTGGCTTTGACACTTGTCTGTTACTCAGCAACACGGGCGATTCTTTGAGACGAACACAACAAGCTCCTCAGAGTGTGTGTGCTTGTGGAGTGAGTTAAGTGGTGGCATATTCACATCCATGGAGCGTTACTGTGACCAATCTGAGGGAGGAAGGTTGCTTTTTGATGCAGCAAGTTTGCTGGAGCTTAGCATTTAATACATTTTGTGCTCTTCAAATTGGCTCTGATTTGGTAAAAGGCAAAGAATAAAAAACAAGCTGAATTAACACTTGCAATAAAAGTGCTATTTAACCAGAAAACTCGATTTGCTTGGCTTAACTTGCAAACTTTGATGATGTCAAGATAAACCATCACCCATAATCCCCACAAAGAGAATTTTTTCCATTCTGTGCCAGTATTTTCGAGTCAATCACCAAGTGCATGTTTACTAGGAATTTGCTTTGGTACAGGTCCACAGCAAAACAAATAAAAACAGAGAAAAGAGAAAATAGAACAATTTAATAAATAAAAATTATTTCAAAAACACACACACAGTGCAGTCCATAGTGTGCAAGTATACAAGGAGTTTTGAGTGTTTAGTTTAGTGTACTCATTGGTTCAATTAAATAAAATATTCAGATCTATATAATTATGTAACTCCTCAGACAGCAGCCTTGAGATAAGCCTGGGATGTTAGAAACTGGGAATATTTACATGCCTATAGTATAAACCCAGTGTTGGTTGATAGACAATGCAGTTTTGGGGAAATGCGGTAAAGAGAAAGAACATAAATTACTGCATTTCTCGTCAAGTGCACTAATAATCACAAACTATTGTGTTGAAAAATATCTTAAGGGGGTTGATTTTTCTTTCATATTTCTTTGCTATATTTGTTTGTATATGCTGCCCACTCACCCCTCTCCTCTCCTCTCTATCTCTCTCTCTCTCTCAGTGCTAGAGCGATGCTACCCAAAGGAGGTGCAGGAGCTGTATGATGTCATGAGACGATTTGCCAGAGTGGTTGGACCGATTGAACATGACAAATTCATCGAGAGCCATGCACGTTAGTATACGGCTGAGTTCACATGGATGGGCTTTGAGAATGTGTGCAACAGTTACAAACGCATAGATTTCATTTAACCAATTCTTGCCACACATCCTTTTTTTCAGTGTATTCGTACACACAAATGAGTGACACATTATTGGAAAGACTTCAGTAAGGTGTTGTTTTTTGGAGCCATTTTCTTTTTAGACGAGAGCGTTTTCTACATCTTCATCAACATCTTCCATAGGTGTTCTTATTTGAGTCTATTCATCAACATCATTCAGGCCCATCCATGGCTTGGAATTTGTGTGAACTCCTTTTAAACCCGACTGGTCCAAAATTGTCATTCATTGTGTTGGATGCAGTTTTGAGACTTGCGCTAGAGTTGCGAGGACAGAGTTGAAGTATTTCCCTTTGTAACAATGTGTATGGCTTTTGCCTTCATCCTCTTTTCCTTTCAGTGGAGTTTGAGCTGAGGAGAGAAATCCGCCGCCTGAAGGAGTACAGAAAAGCAGGGATCAGGTCTTTCTGCAGTGAGTCTAGTTTGACCCTTTCACCACTCTGTTCAACCAAACTTTATTTTGAAATTGCATGCGTAAGCAGGATAAATGTTTTTCTTCTTGGTTTTAATTTATTTTAATTATTTTCTGCAGCAGTACAGTGTATCAGGTATTTTGATTGGTTTTTGGAATTATAATGCTCGGCTAGTTTTTTGACGCATGGCATACAAAAGAAAGCTCAACTGTATAGCTTATTGAGTTGCTGGATCAGCTACTCTTGGAATGATATCAGAAAACTGTACTATGTGTACGCTGGAGAAAAAAAATCCAGTGTTAATACACAGCCTAGGCTCTGTAAACGGACATGTCGCTATCTACAGTGAGCCCCCTTTGTTTACATACCAGTTCACAGAGCCTTGGCTGTGTCTTTACGCTGGATTTTTTTTCCCAGCACGCATACAGTTACGGACAGGTAGTTAATGGTGAGGAAATATTCACTGATTTTGCAAAAAAAAAGTAATGTTCGCTGACTCCACCTTAAATGTACTGAAATGATTCATGACAAAAAGAGAATAATAAAGTTATTTATTATTTGTTAAAAACAATGTTGTATCCTCTGAAACTTGCCCATCTTCACTTTCAGAGCATTAGTCACTGAACCCTGAACTCAAGGCATTGGATTGCAAACATACACCCAGGATGTCTCTTTTGACCCTCTCTGTGTCTCCACTCTCAGGTGCCAAGGTGTACGAGCGGGTGAAGCGAATGCGTGAGGACGAGCGGAGGAAGCGGACCATGTTTTGTGACGTGATGCAGTATATCCAGGATGGCAGGGCCTGCCAGCAGTGGCTCAGCAAACAGGCTTCAATGTGAGACTTCAAACCACCTGCTCCTTACTCAGTGTGCAATAGAAGAGCAGGGGGGCGGTGCCAAATCACGCTCCCTAGAGACCCTGACCTCTTCTCATCCCACTCTGCACCAGGCGTGCTGAGAGGAATAGGGCAGACGCCTATGTTACTTTGCCTCCCACTTCAGCCTCACTTTCCCTCGCTATTTTTAGTCTTTTTGAATTTGCAACTGCTCTTATTTCTACATCCAAGGACTTTTGTTTAGGCTGTTTCCAAATTCCTCTAATTACTCTTCCTTAAAAAAAATACTTGAATGCAAATGAATCATCTTTTTTTGGATGAGGATCCTAGATTGAAATATTGAACAAAGCCCTGGAAGTGTGTGTGTGTGTGTGTGTGTGTGTGTGTGTGTGTGTGTGTGTGTGTGTGTGTGTGTATATGAATAAGCTTGTGGAGCTGCTAACACTTTTTTCTTTCTGATTACAGAGATGCTGGCATCACTCCAGCTGTCACAACAATCACAGTTTCGGGTATGAAGCTTCTCTCCACCTTTCCCTCTGTACTCTCTCCTCTCTGTCGTCTTGGCTTGGCCCCATGCGCAGTCACATTAATGCAGATGCTCATCCAAAAATACACTCCAAAATATAGGCCCCTTATATGCATATTTATCTTGCTGTTCTTCCCTTTTAAATTGGCTGCCTTTCCCTAACCTCTACAGCACAAATGAGATACTCGCTCCCACAATGCTATATTTACATTATTTTCACGTCGTAAATATTTGTTCCCTTGTCTCCTCCAAGCAAAGAAATTAACTTCATTTTGTAAGCCTGCTATTATCCTGTCTGAAGTGTACTCCAACCAGGGGGATGCTGAATGTCTGTTTGACTGTCAAATTTGTGTTCCACAGCAACAGGTAGGCGGAGCGCCCCTCCTCTCAACCTTACCGGGCTGCCAGGGACTGAGAAACTCAACGAACGTGAAAAAGAGGTAAAACTCTTGCCTGCCAAAAGGGTCATATAGAAAGACCTCAGTATGCTACATATAAAGTCGGTCTTCTGGTGAAAGCAAAACAGATTCTATATCTATTTCTGAATGGCCACAACAATCAAATGCAAGACATAAAGAGAGTCCATTTACTCATTCAGACACGTGCATTTACCAAACAGGCACACAAGGCTGAACCTGGAGCTCTCTCCTTAACCTCCCTATGCCTTTAATAGAGACATTGAAACAGAGGTGTATAATGCCGGTTTTAATAGCTAGCGTGATGTTATTCGCTTATTAGTCCTAAACACATAGTACAGAGGCGGGTATAGGTCCTGATGGTGTGATTAAAGGAAGTCAGTAGGATACATTCTATGGGGGCTATTAATATCAATTCAAAATATGATGGTAATCCACCCATTAGTTGAGATATTTCAGTCAGGTCCAAAGTGATAGACTTTTGTGGGAAAAAAAAAATAGGTGAACGCAACCTTTTATTCTTGGAGGGTTTCGGACACTTTCAAAAGATCTGACAAGCACTTTGTTGGGAGCATACTGAAGCCTTTAATAAGACATTGTATATGTTTTTAAATGACATTGTCCCTTTTTAACTCTCATACTTGTTTTGTTCTTGTAGTTATGCCAGGTGGTGCGGCTGGTGCCCGGGGCCTACCTGGAATACAAGCAGGCCTTGCTGAATGAGTGCCGACGGCAGGGCGGGCTGCGGCTGGCACAAGCCCGAGCGCTGATCAAGATCGACGTCAACAAGACGCGTAAAATCTATGATTTCCTAATCAAGGAAGGTTACATCACCAAGGCCTAAGAGCTTTTGATTCGACCGCAGAAGTGGTTGGATTGTGGTGAGTGGTTTGTTGTTGTTTTTTTTTCTAATATTGTAACATTGTTAAGTCTATGCTTTGTAAGAGGTTCAGGTTGTTGCTGCTCCTTTGACATTTTGTAACATTTGTAAGGTCTGTTTTGTGTTCTTGAGTCTAAAATGTATTAAAATGGAAAATGTCTTTGTATATTCTCTGTCTGAAGAACAGGGGCTCATATTAAATTGAGGATGTATTTATTTCTTCTGTCATAAAATGTTTCTGAGAACCATTTGGTGTGTATAGAAATATTTTAACTTACACCATCTTTCTTCATGTCACTTACTTGAAATAACTTGATATGACTTAAACATTTTGTAGGGAAATAACATTACAATAGATTTTCCATACATTTTCCAATAATACATTGTAATTTGTTTTAATGTTTACTTAGGCCTAGTTAAAATGAAGCAGTTGTTTCCAGGGGTGTAAAGTAGCGAATTACATTTACTCGTGTTCCTGTAATTGAGTGGTTTTTGTGGGTACTTGTAATTTTTTAAGTGATTTTTAAAACCTATACTTTTACTTTTACTTTTTTGAGTATGTTTATTTTGAAGTATTGTACTTCGCTACATTTTATATCACCTGCGTTACTGAGTAAAAACATAGATAGGGAAACGAGAGAAAAGAAAAGAAATATCGCGGGGGGCTTTTATTTTTACGGCACAATACCGTAAACTAACAGTGAATGATTGACAGGAGGAGAGAACACAATGTAGGCCTAACTAAATGATAACAACAAACATTGCCTACTTTTATCATTAAAACAAAATAATCCTAGTTAAACTATCATTGTACCGCACGTGAAGGCTTTTAAATGCAGCAAACCTTTCATCCAGCCGTGCGATCGGCCCCTCCCTCACCTGATAGGCTAGTTTAGCTTTCAGCTTAACAGTGCAGAGTAGGATGGAGACGTTTCGTGTTGCCGGGAGCTTTGAAACACCTCCAGAAGACGGCAGAAAGTCAGCCTTTGGTCGAGAAGAAAGGTAAAACTAATGGGCAAGATATGTTACGCGTGGACACGCGAGTCAGATGACATGCGCGACCATGTGAGAGAAAAAAAGGCATATGCTACCCAGCTGCACCTCAAAACATCATATGCTCTCACATTCCTGCTAGCAAAAGACATCCCCTATCAACAACATTTGCAAGGGTTTATTTTGATTTTGACACTTATTTTATTTAATTATTAAAAATATGTTTTACAAAGGATATTTGCATTTTCCTTGTTATCAGTTCAATTAGGATATGTTTAAAGTCAAAAGTCATGGTTTCAAATGTTACATAAGTGCATGTTGCAGTTCTTAAATCAATTAATAATTGTCTATGATAATTGTGATTACACAATGTCAATCAAAATAATCATGATTATGATTTTTGTCAAAATCGAGCAGCCTAACCTTGCAATTTCCATGGTTTAGATCAATTACACAATTACATTGTTAGAACTGCAGCTGCAGTCTGTTTAGGTCTGTAGACCGGTTAAATTCCCACATTAACAGACTATTTGCTCCATGTTTGCTTATCTAAAGTATAATGACACAGTATACATCCATACATGTGTGGTGACATGATTTGTTTAATTTGTGCACTTTAATTTGTAAAAGTGTTGCATTAATTAAACAAAACTAGTTTGAGATGTATATCCCCTTGTCTATATATAGCCTATGCCCTACACTGAAGAGACCCCCGCCCCCTCCCGTTGTTAAAAAGTAACTAGTAACTTGTACTTTAAGTACATTTTAAATCAGCTACTTTTTCACTTTTACTTCAGTAGATTTTTAGACCAGTACTATTACTTTTACTTAGTAAAATTTCATCCAAGTAATCGTACTTTTACTTGAGTAGAATATTTTTGTACTCTTTCCACCTCTGGTTGTTTCAAGAACATTCCCTTTTTTAAATTACTCTTGAGAACTGAATTACCTATAAGTCTCTTTTTTTTCTGTAAATATAGTCCCAAAATATTTACCGGTAATTCTTTTAATAAACTTAAGAGAAAATTATTAGGAAATTTCTGACCTGTAAAATGAAACCGCGTCAGGTATGTTTTAAGGCAGACTTTGCTTGAACTGCAGACATTATCTTGTGTAGCTAAAAAGGCAAAGCAGGAGAGTCAACCAAATTTAGTCTGTTGGTCGAGAGCGTTAACCTCAAAAGGTTGCAAAATTGTGTTTTCCTCCTATATAGTAAATTATAATGGATTCCTGTTAACACCAGCTCTGTATCTTTTCCTGATGATGCATAATCTGGACGCACATTCAAATCTCACGGTAAAGTCTGCCGGTCTGAGCTGACAGTCACGCTGCACGGTGATTCTGGCAGTTATTGGCATCATTGACTCGATTTCTTTCGTTCTCCATCTGTGGATGTGTTCGGGGTCTTCGTGACGCCGAGTGAGCCGTGATGAATGTAACAAAGGGCGGGGAGGGCCACAGGTCTCTAGCGGGCTTATCTGAGCGGAGAGCAATCACCGCATCAACCTCCGCTCACAGTGTGATTAGAACGGCAGATTCAACCTTCGATGATAAGGGCACGACAATCCTGGATAAGCGGCTGAACAGAAGTGCAAGGGTTTGATTGAAGAGGATGTGAAAGAGGAATAAATGGTAGAAGTTTTTACTGCCACATCAAATCGTTATCAAATCAAGGTTGCACAATAAACAAAGTTGCAGAAGCGTTAATTACTCCTGTCACTTCTGCTCGTTTCAGATACAGGTTTACTCATCATGTCACATTTGGCGGCTTTACCCGAGACTCCGTTCCAGCCCGCCTCAACAAACCAGGCTTTGATGATCTAGCCTCCCACCCTTTTGCATTTGGTGCTTTAAGCTCATGGCCAGTGGTGTAGTCTAGCTTTTTGTAGTGGGTATACTGTGATGATTCCCTCATAGCCTCTTCTTGAATATGCAGCATAGCATTTGTACATTAAACATATGGCTTACATATGTCTTACACCGTGGTTAGTTTACACTTTTGTTGTTTCTGCATTAGGTGCAGCAAAGGCAAAAACATTTTACACCTTAGCCTGCCTTTAGAAACACAAAGTTTAGGATTTCTATTCCCAAATGAAATGGGGGGGGGGGGGTATGGGGGTCTCCCCCAGATTTTTTTTTATATTAAAATACATAGTTTCCCACCTTCTGGTGACTCTACAATAGATAAACACAAGTCTGTTCTATCCCGGCCCTTCTAGGGGGGTCAGCCCCCCGGGAGATCCTTTTTAACCTTTTTTAAGTGAAATGCATGAATCTGGTGCACTTTGAGAGGAAAATTAAGAGGATTAATCTGAAGAATTGTGTGAACAAAGAATTTGGAGACACTGGGTCGGGTGAATTAGAAGCTATTTAAGAAAGACACTTGGATTTTCCATAAAAATATTAATTTAATTTAAAATAAAATATTATGGAGGGTCCTCTGGGATGGGCTTGGTGCTCTTTTTCTTTTACTGGACATATTTCTCTGTAATATAGTGAATGCATTTAAATGCAGTGAGAGGAACGAAGTAGTAGAACTCTGTTGTCCAGCTATCTTTTTTTCCACACAAGGCTGAAATAGGCTATAGATTATACACAGTGCATGGGCAACTGAGGGCTGCCCCATTTCAATTTTCTTTTTAATAAACTCAGTGCACACTGTGCTTGGACTGTGAATGTGACGTGAAAAGTTAACCTCGTAATTACGAGATCCTGAGTGTGCTAACGGCTACATTAGCTGTGAAACTTTTTTTTATTTGGTGAATGCTCTGCGCCACCGTACAAAAGAACAAACTTTCCCTTTTTTTCAAAATCAATAAACATCTCCTCACAATCCACTACCCGTCAGTAGGCTACTGTGTGCGTGCTGAAAAAAAATTAAACAAAGGGACGTAGGTAGCTAGCAACATGGCCATTTACAGAGCCCAGCTATGTATTAACACTCGATTATTTTCCTTATTAAATCTGCATCCTTATTCTTGGCCTTGAAATCAATTTGGGATAATAGCTCTTTTTTTTACCATATTGACCTCATCCTTGTTTAGAGTAAATTGCTGTTTTGAGTAAAAATTCTCCTTTTCATTCATTATCTTCTTGGGTAATAGCATGCTGCATAATGTAACTTAGGCTCTATATGTTTTGCATTTATTCTATTTAATTAAGCTCCGGAGGCAAGGTTTGGGTCAAGCTGAGCCGAGTGTTATATCAGTCTCGACAGCTTTATTTCGTTCTCCAAGGACACCTGTCTGACTTGCTTTGTCCTCTCACTCTAGAGCAGCGGTTCCCAAACTTTTTTAGCCGCGCACCCCCTTCTATGTCCCAACCAGGTTGACGCACCCCCACACATAAAAAAAAAATGCAACAAGCTTACATTAAAGGTGGCATGTTCAATCATGCTCAAATGACCAGAACACACATAATAAAATAATCACGATCACAACAAGGGGCAGAAAGCAGATAAAATGGGGAAAATATTATAGCCTAATATTTTGAGTCACATTGAGCAACAATTGCAGCAAGTTTAAATGACCGTGGAGCAAACAACTCCGTCATCGGGTTATGGAAATAAAATTAGAACGCCAGTAATTTTAAATAAATTGCTAGAATGAATGTAGAGGCCACAAACTAGGTGTGCATATGCGTAGAAGAAGATAACTTCGCTTCATTTTGAATAGCCTGCATTTATTTATTAATTAAAATTCAAGTTTTTGATTCTAAATTTTTCAAAGGAAATGTTTATTTACACGTCTTTATTGTGTGGAGAAAAAACACTCTACCCGTATTGGTCCGAGTATAAGACAACCCCGATTATAAGACGAACCCCCATTTTTCAAAACTCAACTCAATACATTTTATTTATTTAAATAATGTACGAAAATAAAAACGCTTTGAAAAAAACACTTTTCTTGATTGCAAATAAACAGTAGGATAGTGCAAATAGACCGAACTCTGTGTGTTCACTACAGACTATTCTTCACATGCAAATTCCTCTGCCCCGCTGTGATCGCTCTAGATGTCTCTCCTATACTCTGGTTCGGTGCATAGCGGGTCATCCTCGCTGCTGTCCTCGTCATCTGAGACGCAGCATTTATTTAATGCTCATAGTTAATCACATAGCCTAGTGCTGAAACGAAAGCTATCAACGCCGTGGTTTAAGGCTGAAATGATAACCAGGGCACGTTAACGTTGTCAAGGGGAAGCCCCCGAGATCTCTGTTGGTTTCAGTTTACAGCTCACAAAGTGACAATCACCACCATCACAAGGACAGCGTTTAAATAAAGCGTCTCATTCTTAAAATCATTAGGGCTTTGATGCAAATGAGGAAATCTGAACATTACAGCAGCAGTGCTGGTGCGTAAAAGGACAGCGCAGTTGGCAATCTCTCCTCAGCACAACTGCAGCAGCTAAAAAGCCACAGTCGATCGCTCTGCCGATTCCTGCCTCTGACACGTTGACTCGCAACATAATGATTTGAGGCTTTGAATCGGCTTTGTTGATGTCTCGTGCCTCTTTTTTCTCTCCACACAAAGTGTTCTCTCGTTCTCTCTCCAAGCACACAAACGCCCCGGCCGCTTCCGAGAGCACAGCCAGTGTTCCACCCGATTAAAAAAAGAAAATAAACACAACTTGGAAAACACGACCCGACTTTTTACGACCTATTTCCGCGAAAATAAAACCCTCTTATACTCGGACCAATATGGATTGTGTAATGATCAGACCGCCATTACATTTTTCATCTCGCGCACCCCCTAGCAGCAGCTCCACACTTTGGGAATCCCTGCTCTAGAGGAGAGAGGAGAATGCAGAGGATGGCAGATGACAAGAGGAGCAACAAGTCTGCTATTCATCAAGTGTAGGGAAGTTAAGGATGCAGCATGATCAAGACACAGTTTAATTAGCATTTTTTAATGTCAGGCCGATCACATCATTTATTGACCATATATAATAAGTCTTAGCTGTGCAGACTCAAGCTGTGAGGCTATGCAGACTCCTCACCTGTTTCATTCAGCACATGTTGTGGCATTGCCCACTGTCTGTCACTGTGGTAAGTCTGTGAGAGCAGATGGAGCAGATGTTGGTGTCAGCGCTCTGCATGTGTGCGGAGATGCAGCATTTCTCAACCCACCCACACACTGTCCTCTCAGACACACTCAATGTCTCCTTCTCTCTGCTGATCTCAGACTCCCTGCAAAGGTGCACTGTAGCCGATTTCCTTTAGGAGGATTTTTTTTTGGTAACACTTAACAAGTAGGTACACACAATTGTTGTAGACTAAGACTTTATTGTCTCCAAGTCGAAATCCTTTTTCACATCACAGTACATGTATGGGCCGCACGCCGACAGTTAATAACAAATGGACCACACATACAACAAAAATAACTTGCAGACAGTATATAGACAGAGTAGGACTGGAGTGGGTTTATCTTGGCCTTTGTTGAGGGCTGCTATGGCTGCAGGCACCAGGCCTTTGCCATAGCGAGCCATCCTGCACAACAGGGACCTGTACCTACATCCAGAGGGCATATTGTTGAAGTGGCAGTTGAGTGGGTGTGTGTTGTCCTTTGCTATTGTAAATGCTATGTGTGAGATGGCCTTGAGATTGAGCTCTGTCAGTGTGGGTGTGGTGAGACCACTTAATTAGGCAGCTAGTTTGTGACACGTGTGAGTTTGACCCAGTTTTTGACAGTAAGCATATTGAAGAAGCAATTGGAACAGTAGAGCAGGATAAGCTGGACCATACTAATTCTACATAGGTTTGTTTTGTTGTGTTAACACAAAAAAAACCTATGTGTTAGATAGCACAAAAAAACTATGTGTTAGGTAACACAAAAAAACCTATGTAGTAGGTAACACAAAAAAACCTTAAGTGTTAGGTAACACAAAAAAAACTATGTAGTAGGTAACAGAAAAAAAAACCTATGTGTTAGGTAGCACAAATAAAAACCATGTAGTAGGTAACACATATATATGTAGTAGGTACTACAGTTATGTGAACCTTATTGTAAAGTGTTACCATAATTATTTGCATGCTTGTACTGCAGTATGGAGCTATATTTTTACTAAAATTTCTGGAAATTTGGGATATAACAGCTCCCTTCTAAGCCCAATTGATCCATTGTTGTCAGAGCTTCTCCTCTGCCGTTGTCGTATTGATTTGTAACTTAGCTGCTGCTATATTAGCCTGGCTCCGCCCGCCCGCCTAATTCCGGCCAAATTTTATTTTCCCTTCAGTAGTCAGTCTGGGTGTACAGCCCATTTCCCAGTTTTGCCGGAGATTCGACAGCCGGTCCAATCAGCGAACAGAGCGAGTGGCTGAGAACGATGACGTCGAAGTCGCGCTCCAGTTTCAGTTGCCAGAAGCCGGCTCATGACACACGTGACGACCAAACGTTATGCGATTGGTTGGCTAGTCCAGAGTGGCACTGGGCAGATCCAATAGTTTTAAACTTTAACCCATTGATGACTATGGCAATCTAGGATGCATGTCCTTAATGCCTGAGGGTTTTCTGAAAAAATAGTAGGAATTGTCAAGTCTACCAAAACCTTAATATCTAAGCCTGTGTAGCACATAGAAACATGAAATAAAATACATTTAAAAGTTAAGGTTCACAGGTTTTATTTAAACATGCTCCCTTAGCGCTTACAAACCAACAAATATTTCTAAAAATCGTCAAAATGAGATGAATTAGAAAATTATTAAATATTGTTAATAAATAGATGCAATGTGTTGTGTGATTTTCGTCAGTAGTCTATAGTAGACCTTGATTCTGCGCACCAAACGCCACTAACTGTTCTGTCGCCGACATAGCTGGCGTATTTTTTAAATTATTTTGTTTTATTTTTTTATTTTTTATTTTTTTGATTGACATGATTTTTGGCAAACCACACAACTTTTGGGTGGTCACGTGGTCTTAAAAAAATCAACAAAACCCACCTCATGTGTATTTGAACCAATGACAGTGCATTCTATGCTGGGAATGCCATGAAAATTAGATAAAGTAATAATGCTGCGCGACGCAGCATCAGGCAGGAGAGCCAATGTGGCATCGCGCAGCAGCCGTCATCAATGGGTTAACAGACACCCGCTTCCATGAGTGAACGTTTGCCAATTACAGCACTGCCAGACCTTCTGTACAAATGAAATGAAGTACGATGGTCTGGTAGCACCAGGCTACTGCTATATAGGGAAAAAGGAAAAAATAGCCTTCATCTCCCACCTCTTTGCTTTGTGTTGTTGTAGCCCTCTTTAAAAAGAACAAACACACATTTCTATGCAGGCCCACCTGCTTTGCTTTAGCCACTATTGCCAGGGAATTAGCGATTAGCACAGAGGTGAACCAATCAACACAAGAGGTTTCCTTGGCAACCAGATCTGTGGCATATCTGTAGTGTTTGAGAAGGAGTGGTGGGGGAGAAGAGGGGTAAGGGGCAGCTCTTTGGAGACGCACACATACGTCTTTGTACTTCCATCTTTGTGAGGACTATTGTTTACGTAATGCATTCTCCTGCCCCTTACCTAACCTAAACCATCACAACTACATTTCTCACACCAACTTTAACACTATAGTCTAAACCTAAACCTTATTCTAACCCGCAACTTAAATCCAAGTCTGATCCCTCAAAGAGTACAGTGAGGACCAGGCAAACAGGTTCCCACTTTCCATAATTGTCCTCACTATGAAGGTACAAATCAAACTGGTCCACACAAATGCAGGATTTACGCGTACAGTATACACACTCACTCACTCACTCCCCCTGTTGTTCATTCTGATTTGCTGGGCAGAGGAGTCGTGACTAACCAGAACAAAGCACTGAATCGTACCCCTGCCCTACCCATCTGCGTACATGCACCCCCCCCCACACACACACACACACACACACACACCACCACCACCACCACTGACTCACTATCATCATCATTGAATAAAAGGGAGCAAAACATTTTCTTCCCCTGGTGGATGAATGGTGACAGTCTCAGTCTCAGCCAGGTCTCGTGTTTGTTGGATGCAGAGCAGGCTACTGAACAGCGGAAACTATGGGGGAGGTGGCATGAGGTCAGCCACCTCGCTGCTCTCACATGTTGCCACAACAAACCCTTAGATCCCTGTGTTTATTTGCTGCCGTCACAGCTGGAGCGATGGGGGCACCTGTGGGATCAGCAGCGACTTTATTTAGATCCCTGTGCCCCAAACCCCCTCCCCCCCTGCCGCTGGTCTAGCATCAACGCTAGCACCAATCCTGACCACAAAGCACTCTCCATTCTCCTCTTACCGAACCCTTGACTTGTCGCTCACACACATCAGCGCAGGCCTGAAAATAAACATCTTGTGTTACAAGTGCAGCTGGGTGGGGCGCCCTTAGCTCAGTTGGTAGGGCGCCCCCCCCGGGCCGGGCCCAGCAGTAGACCCGGGTTCGATTCCCGCCCGCGGTCGTTCTCTGCATGTCACTCCCCTCTCTGCCCCATTTCACCTCTGTCTCTCTGCACTATCAATAAAGCATAACAATGCCCAAAACAATCTTTAAAAAAACAAGTGCAGCTGGGATCGTTTCCTGGGGATTCAAGAGTGCATCTCTCAACACACTCATGGTTTACTTTCTCAGGATTATTGAATCATTCATCATTTTATTAGCAGACAGACGACACATATACTCTGATAATCTGCTGAAGCTTTGATCGCACACATATACACACACACTCCTCGGGCTATCAGCATGTGCCAATATTTTCCAGATACCTTACATGTTTTTCTCGTAGGTTTTTCGTCAGATTTTTGGAACAACCTGAATGGGATCACTATATGCTGATGATTTTAAGACAGATCTCTGCTGGATCTCAGAAAGTGTAGGCAGCCGTGGCTGAACACAGCGCAGGTTATTGAGTGTCGCTCCTTTGAGAGACGTGCAAAGAATTTTAGGTTTAAATCACCATGGCCCCCTCTGCTCTGTCAAGCCCATCAGTTATCTTGCATTACAGGCGGTCAGGGTTAATCAATGTCACTGCCCGCTCATTGAGAGCAGACAGCGGCTTCAGAACGGGGCTGCAGGTGCTTAGTTATTACGGCGATGGTGTCACTGTAAATTCCCAGCCTCGGTGGCAGACTGTGAAGCCATATTAAACAGGAGCGTCTTCCCAGAATGCCTCTGACTCATCTGACATTTCAGTCTGAACCCCCGGTCCCCGTCTCTCCAGCCTGCAGCTCTCTCTATCTTTCTGCCTTCTATCCCTCTATCCATCTTCCTCTCACTTTCCACTGTTCTAATTCAAGGTTACCACTTTTTAAACATCTATCATCCCTTTCTTTCTTCTTTTTTTTTCTTTTCCATTCCGTCTCACCATTTCCTAGACTCTTTAAACACTCATTAGGTGAATTTCAATCAGGACCAGCCCCTATTGCTAGTGTAAGGATGCACGACATTTCAGGTACAGGTTCAAAAATCAGTCAGTGCCGTCCTTGTCTTTTCTTCTCTCCTCACAGAGCAGAAACAGTCAACCTTGCACCATTTTTTTCACCCCCTGGTTCTGCTGCTGCTGTTTGTTTCCAGTTGATTGAATTTGGAATGTAATTAGAAGTGACTCTGAGGCAGGGGCCACGGGTTTATGGATAGTGTAATATCTCCCCCATGAGCCAATTCGAAATGGGATTGACTTTGGTAGGCACGTCTAATTATGGTTTTGTACACAGATATATTCACGAAGGGCTCAGAAAGCCCGACAGATGCAGCTGCAGTCTTGAAGGTCCCATATACAGTAGATGTTCCAAACGTCCATTGTCTCTAGCAATGATCTAAAATAACAGACCTAGGCTACTGTGTATTTCTCTTCCATAAGTACACCTGGAGTATATGGTGGGGCAACATTTAAATTGGTAACGTTTGCGGGTTGGTGTGTGTGTGTGTGTGTGTGTGTTAAACAAGTGCATTAAATTAGTTTTCAAGTCAGCAGCAGCATACTGATGTGGAAACATATTGCCTGCTGGGCCACCTGCATTTGTTATTTCATCTCCAGCTCTGTGTTTGCTCTCTGGGTTTCTATCAGTTAAAGACCTGCAACATGATCACACAGATATTCAAATAGCTGTTTGGTGAAGCTGCTGCAGCAGGTGTGCCATTCCAGTCGCTTGGTATACTCTGTCTGTGTACTGAGTCTCAGTGAGGTTTAGTGTCTTAACAGACATTTCATTTCATGCTGCAACCTTATTGTTTCTTTTATGAACCATAGCTCATATGTCTTAATACTGTAAATCTGATCTTATTGAATGTAATCCTGTCAAGGCAACTTTCTACATATGGATCAATCCATCATAGTAAATCCATCCGTCAGAAAATAAGTGCATACTGTGCTTTTTAAATCTGAAGAAGGGTTGTTCAATTAAGGATTCAGAGATTTTGCCCTTAGTAATATTTCTGGGAATTTCTTGAGACATTTTAAGAATGTGCACGTAAGCCTAAATATGTTTTGTTGTCATTTCACTCAGTCTTTAATGAAAAGAGGTTTGTTTGTTCTGTAGTTGCATCCCACCAATAGTTTTCAGCATTGTTCTCTGGGGAGGCGCCTGATCCTCCCATCGCTTTTTGTATGAGGGGTGACTGATGCCAGAGAGAAAGTGAGAAGCAAGATGATTGCCTTCAGAGTCTATATGAAATGTAATTGTCCTCCTAAACATGCCAACAACACCTGGAAACACCAGCTTCCCTCACCATTCAAGTATCAGTGGGTGTTTTCGAATGAGCTCATTATGGCTTAATCATGAGGAGGAGCCAAAAAGACAATGGCGGGGGACTGTGGCTCAGGTGGCAGAGCGGGTCGGCCGATGATCAAAGGGTTGGAGGTTCGATCCCCGCCCTGCCACTTGTGTCATAGTTGTTGTGTCCTTGGGCAAGACACTTCACCCACCTTGCCTCGTGTGAATGTCGATAGTTAGCCTGCTATCGGTGTATGAATGAGTGTGTAAATGGCAACAGGTCTCCCTTGAAAAAGAGTCTTCGGACTCAATGGGATTTACCTGTATAAATAAAGGTTTAAAAAAAAAAACGATGCACAAAGGTGACGTTTATGTTAGGCCCCTTGAATTGTTTTATTGTTTTAATACAGCGCCGCAGGCAGTTTCACTTGGGCGCCCCTCTTAAAGGTAACATATTATGCACTTTGCTGTCAATTTTATATGGTCTAAGTAGTCCCTAATACTTATTTTTTTAGATGTTTGCTGAAAAACCCGTTCAGATCATTTATTGTAGAAAGCCTCTATACTCTGATTGTCCTCTGGTCTCAGGATGACCTATATTTGTGCGATCTGGCTGGCCCCTCCCACCTCTCTGCCGGGCTTTCTTTATATGGCCATGGGGCTCTCGCACCGTCTCTGCCGTGCTCTCGCGATACTAGAGAGACACTACGTGAGTAGTGAATGGGAGTGTTTACCCGGAGGCTCCGGGCCGGAGCTAAGATAAGAGAACAGTTTGACATGACCTGACATGATTAAAACCAGTGAAAACAGTAGCTTCAAAGTTTGATTTCTAAAAACGAGTCATTTTCAGACTGCTGTGGGGAGTATAAACAGCGTGTTATGAGCAAAACTTGGTGCTACAACAGAAGCTACATGGGCGCTAACGCTAAAAATAAGACTCAGACGATAAAATAAACTAAAAGTACCACACAAATCAGTGAAAAAAATGTATTCAAAATTGACTTCCACACTATTAAGTTACAATCATTTGTCCTGTTAAAAACGAGGCATTTCCAGACTGGTGTGGGTAAAAGAATTATGTTTTTATGACCAAAATCTCATTGCTTGTCTCGAAGCTAGCCCGTGAGCTACCAGCTAAAAATACCACACAAATCAGGGAAAAAAATATATTAAAAATTGACTTCCACACTATTAAGTTTACAATCCTTTGTCCTGTTAAAAACGAGGCATTTCCAGACTGGTGCGGGTAATAGAAATATGTTTTTATGAGCAAAAGCTGAATGCTTGTCCCAAAGCTAAATAGCTATACACCAGTCAGGCAAAAATACCAATAAAAACATTTCTTTCAGTTTCACTGCAAAAACCCACAAGTAGCTTCCTATCCGTTGTGTTATTAAAAACGAGGCATATACAGCTGTGGTTAAGACAAATTAGTGGAGTATGAGCAAAAGCATTCTGTGTTGGTGTATGTAACATTCAGGCTGTACTATGGGCATCTTGTCGCTTAGCGGGGAAAGCAACATGGCTGTCCCTCGGAAAATTTTTCAGAGGATCTCATGGGATCTCGGGCACGGGATCTCAGGGCCGTGGACCAATAAGAAATGGGGGGGTGGGGTTATCATAGACTACTGCACGGTGGAAATTTCTGGTTACTAATGTGGGGGGGATGCATCGGAAGCATGGACATATAAAGAAAATATGGGGATGTGGCTGTGCCGACTATTACATAATAGTCGGCGAGAATTCTGACTGGAATATATTGGGGAGGAGGGGTGGGGGTTTCAGAAAGGGGGAGAGTGAGAAAAGGAGAGATTGTTATTTTTTTTTGATATTTTGGCAGTCTCTAGGCACACCGTGGCCCCATGGATATGTTAGAACACATTTAAAAAGTGCATTTAGCATAATATGTGACCTTGAACAGATCTGACTGGCCACCACAAACATTGTAAATTCATTTTCATTAGGTTGTTACTAACACGTGGTAAGACCAGCTCTTTCAGAGCCGACTGCCGCTGTGAAATTCGCACCCAGTGTGGCCAACCAAATGATTTTTTCGGAGCGCTTTGCACACTGCACAGCGCCGTGCTCTGCGTTTAAGTTTTACTAGAAGTATGCTTCATGGATGAATACCAACTGGTTGGTTTTGCAAAATGCATGCTTGACATCCAACTTCTGTAGCACCGCTAGGGTGACCAGATCCCAATTCACCAGATGTGGGACAAAGACTACGTTTGTGCGGGACAATGCGGGACAATGTGCCGTTTTTTTTTTAGCAAAATTAACTTGTGTCACCACCGGTAATGCCAGAGACACTGCTTTCTATATTAACCCTCTGAACCCGGAGCCCGCAGTACTGCGTTCTATCGGTGATTTCGTTATGTTTTAATACATTATTTAACATTATTAAATCGCAGCAATGTGGTTTAAATATCTCCGGAAAGCTGGGATTCTCCCCTTTCAGGGACATATTCTCACGATAGTATACGTGACTCACAGCCAGAGATATGTTGCTGAGAGGCGCGAAAATGTATCAATCCTTTCCGTTGCGCTACTGGCTGAGCCGCTTGTCAATCAACATTTTGCGAAAACGTCATCGGCCCTTTCCCTTGCGTGATTGGTAGAGCTGCTTGCTGTCATATTTTGTGAAAAACCATCCAATCAACTTGGTGTAATCACTAAGGACCTCCCCATTACTTGTCAAACATGTTTACAATCACTGAACAAAGGACTCCTATTCATGCTCCTATTTCGACTTCACCACGGCGCGGATGTTCGACAGCTGAGGCCCGCGACGAGATTCAGAGGAGCAGTGATGAGGAAGACGCCAATTCCGACATTGAGGGCTTTGACGAAGAGGAATATGAAGATGACATGGATCCATTTGAAGACGGGTAAGAGCATTTATTTGACAAAACGTCTGTTTTTGTAATGGAAGCTAAGTGTGAACATGTAAACTAGCTTGAATGTTGCGTCCGTGACATGACCGATTTTTTTTTTTTGGAACTGACGTGACAGAGCTGTATACTCTTGTCGCCAGCCTTCTGTTGTTTGAAAACAAGTAATAGTTTTCAAAAGGTAGAGAATAGAAATATATTTCAATAGTCTTACTTAATTCTCCGCAGTGTCTGTGCATTATTGATTTAGTTGGTGCAACAATGTAGGCTAGGTTCAAAACAGTACAATTTTCCCCGTGTGTCTCAATTTTGTTTGCTCGCTGTCTCGCATAAATGGACACCCGTGTGTGTGTGTGTGTGTGTGTGTGTGTGTGTGTGTGTGTGTGTCTCAATATGTTTGCGTATGAGTACGAAAATGGTGAATGAACCAGCATAGGCATTAATCGGTGGCAGTGCAGCGCTGTCTGTTGTGGGAGATGGAAAGTCGTCATTTAGTCTGGCTGAGGGGAGGAGACAGAAGTTACGAGAGAGAGAGAGAAACAAACATATTGTAGTAGGCTATACAGCTGTTTATAAACGGGTATAATAATTTATTTTAGAAATTGCAAATTAAGCTCTGTGTGTAAATGTAAGATAGCTTGCATTTTGCATTCTTGACATTACAGGGACTGATTTCTCTATTGATAGCACTACTTTTGTTTGAAAATAATAGTAATAGGTGTGTATTCTGTGTAAAAGTATTTACCTTTACAATTTACAAATAGTAGAGAATGGAAATGTTTTTGCATCGACTTTTATTACACTGTTGTTTGCAAATACAAGTTGTGAAGTTTGAATATTTTTGTTATGAGATAATGAGACTGATTTCTGTGAATCTGTGGCAGCACCAGGTCCAGCAGAAGAGGAGAACCACCCGCAAGAGGTCCCGTGTCCCAACTCCACCAGCACCCCCTACGCAGCAGCGGGCTTGAAAGACTGAGGAAGACCAGGACACCGCTCCTCCTGTCTCCAGGTTTCAACCTGCACACACCCCTGGCCCACAGCTAGGCACACACTTCTACACACCAATTGAGCTCTTCAAATTGTGTTTCACTGCACACACTGTAGACACACTCTGTAGCAACACAAACAAACAGGCTGCCAAAAAAATTGCCATGGGTAAAAAGTTTAAATGGACTGATTTGACAGTTGAGAAGTTTTACAAGTACATTGGACTCCTCTTTTACATGGCCCTTGTTAGATTGCACCACATTGCTGATTACTGGAGGCAGAACCACAGTTTAACCTGTCCATTTGCCGCAACAGTCATGAGTAGGGACAGATTTGGTGTTCTCTCCTGGAACTTACACATAAGTGATCCAGATAAAGATGTAAACAATGATAGGAAGAAGGGAACGCCACAATTCGACAAACTCTTCAGGGTCAAACCTCTCCTCAATTCGATCAAAACCGCAGCAAAGACCTATTTTCATCCACACTAAAACCTGGCTGTGGATGAAAGGATGGTTGCCTCAAAGGTTAAAACCGGAATGACTCAATACATGAAGGCCAAACCTACTAAGTGGGGTTTCAAATTGTTCGTTTTGGCGGACTCAAGCAATGGCTACACCATAGATTTTAACATTTACACAGGGAAAAGTGACATCCCCTCCGGACATGGCCTCTCTTACGATGCTGTAATGTCACTTGTGCAGCCATACCTAGGGACAGGGTATCACATTTACACGGATTGTGATGCGTCCCTTTCATTACACATCCCATGGACCTTTTTATATGTGGTATCAAGTCATTATTCAGTCTCATTTTGCTTAATTCCTCATATGTGGTCAAAGTAGAGTAAGAGACTATTTGTATTTTGGAAAATTTGATTTTAGTCATGTTTTTTGCACTTCCCAACTTTTTTTTGGAAAATGACAGTGCATTATAGAAGCTAATGCTTTGTAAATGGGGATAATGCTTTCGCTCAGCAGGATAGTACTCTTTTTGTTTTCATGCCTGTTCACTTTTCTTGGCTCATTTGTTGTCTGTCTGTTCTCTTCCAGTTTTCCCTGGTGGAGACAAGACGGTGTGGATCAGGTCCTTCCTCTGGCAGCATCTGAAGTCCTCCTGCATCCACACTATTCATATTTTATTTTAGTATTAGCATGTTAACATTAGTCAATTAATGTATTTCTTCATGATTTTTTTGTAAGTGACATCTATTATAAAAATCGGACTTCAAATTTCAGCATTTGGCAAAATATATATTTTTTTTACATTGGTCTAGGGCAATATTGAACCTTCCTTACTGAGAGCTGAGAGTGTTCTTAACATTTTGATATGAATCACCTGGGTATTATGTTATCTACTTGCCCTCTAAAATGGTAATTTATAAAAGCATGTAAATCGAGAAAATGCCCTTAAACCTAACCCCATAAAACGTTGGGACAAAAAATCATTTTTGTCATGTTTTTTGTACTTCTCAACCTGTTTTTGGAAAAATTCCAGTGTATTTTAGAAGCTAATGTTTTGGAGAGGCAATTTCAAGAGCCAAAACAATTTGTCCTGGGGAATAAAGGTATTATTACACATAAGTTTCCAAATTTTTCAAAAATCTTACTTCAAATTGCAGCATTTGTGTCAAAATATTTTTTTTCACATTGGTCTAGGACAAAATTGAAACTCCCTAATATAGAGCTGGCAGTGTTCTGAACATTTTGATATGAATCACCTGGGTATTATGTTATCTACTTGCCCTCTAAAATGGTAATTTATAAAAGCATATAAAATCGAGAAAATGCCCTTAGATCTCAACCCAAAAAACGTTTGGACAAAAAGATCATTTTAGTCATGTTTTTTGCTCTTCCCAACCTTTTTATGGAAAAATTCTAGTACATTTTAGAAGCTAATGTTTTGGAGAAGCAATTTCAAGAGCCAAAATAATTCAATCAGATGAATAAAGGTATTATTTCACACAAATTTCGAAATTTTTCAAAAATCGGACTTCAAATTTCAACATTTATGTCAAAATATTTTTTTTACATTGGACTAGGGCAAAATTGAACCTTCCTCTCTGAGAGCTGAGAGTGTTCTGAACATTTTGATATGAATCACCTGGGTATTATGTTATCTACTTGCCCTCTAAAATGGTAATTTATAAAAGCATGTAAAATCGAGAAAATGCCCTTAGATCAAAACCCAAAAAACGTTTGGACAAAAAGATCATTTTAGTCATGTTTTTTGCTCTTCCCAACCTTTTTATGGAAAAATTCCAGTACATTTTAGAAGCTAATGTTCTGGAGAAGCAATTTCAAGAGCCAAAATAACTCAATCAGATGAATAAAGGTATTATTTCACACAAATTTCGACATTTTTCAAAAATCGGACTTCAAATTTCAACATTTATGTCAAAATATTTTTTTTTTACATTGGACTAGGGCAAAATTGAACCTTCCTTACTGAGAGCTGAGAGTGTTCTGAACATTTTGATATGAATCACCTGGGTATTATGTTATCTACTTGCCCTCTAAAATGGTAATTTATAAAAGTATGTAAAAACGAGAAAATGGCCTCAGGGCTCAGAAAAAACACTATCTTTAGAAGTTACTGTTAAACAAATAGAGCATTAAGACTGCGGCTTCACATTAAAAGCATTTCACTGGCTTCACATTAGCATTTCACTGGACAAACGTGATTTGGCTTTTATTTTGAAGTAACAGGAAAGTAAACGCTGAAGCAGGCAGCACCTTCACATAGCCCACTGAGCCCATCAGCACGACACAGACAAACGGAGACACACACACACACAGACAAACGGAGAGACGCACACTCACACACACACACACACACACACACACACACACACACACACACACACACACACACACACACACAAACGGAGACTGCTGTCTCCACACAGCTATCCAATAAATGCCAGATTATAAAACACGCATTTAAAAAGGGGGGCTCACTGTCAATAACAATGCGGGAAATCTCAATTTGCGGGACGTGTGAAAAGTAGGTAGTTTCCTAATGGAAATGCATGACTGTCCCGCACAAAGAGGGACATCTGGTCACCCTAAGCACCGCCCTGAGCACAGGACAAAATATTTTTGCTATTTTTTGTGACCTCACAAACTTGCTCATACAAACTGGTTAGTTGTTGGTCAACCAAATGGATTAAAAACTTGAGTCCGCCAATAGCCTCGCCTATATGAGCGAGCGCTCCTCCTGCCTCCGCCTCCCGTGGCACTGATCCCCCCTCATACAGAAGCAGCGCTGCCCTGAACACGCTACTGCTGCCAGTGGAGAGCCAGGCGGATGTACTAATGGCTCGTATTTCTGTTGACTTTCACATTATGCTGTTGGGTGTCGCGGTTTGTCTGCCAGCTGCTGTTACCGCTGGCTGTTTGCGTGATTGGGCTGAGTGAAGGTTGATGTCCGGAGTGTGAGAGCACCTCGCCGGATCGTTGCAGGCGCTTTGAAAACCTCCATCTCTGTCCGAGTCGACTGGTAAGTTGAGTTTTGCATCTGATGGAGGCAGTTTATTGGCGTAATTTTTACCTGTTTTGTTAACTCAAATTCTAACTGAGCATTGACATGTGTTAAAATGTGTTGTATTGGCATTCATCCACAGCTTTATCATTGTGATTGTTATGATGTAAGATAGGTGAAACTGAAGAAACGAGCCCACCTGCCTCACTTTGAACACCGTCAAACACGCTGATGATTATCCTCATGTTGTAAAAGGACACTAACTACAAGCTGTTCATATGATTTACTGTAGGCCTACCTACACCATAGATAGTAAGGCCTACACTTTGTTAGGATCTATTTCCGACCACCGAACTTGTTAACGCACGCATATCTCGCGTCACGACACGCGCACGAGGACGAGCAGCGCGTGCGCAGAGGAGCGGTCCCCATTCTCAGTCATAAATTATTAAACTTGTGGAGTCATTCACTTAAAGCTCCACATTTTACACACACCGTTACGTGGCCCTGAAAGACGCGCCAAGTGTTACACGTCCTTTACACAAAGAGGCAAGTTTCCAAAATAAGATTTATTTAAAATATAGGCTATACTTTAATTTGCTGTGAAGCAAGCAGCCTATATGGTCGGTTATGACATCATGTTCTTTATGAGGGCTGCAACTAAGGATTATTTCATTTTCCAATTATCTTCAGTTTATTATCTCGATTGATCTATTATTCTGTCAAATAGGCCTAAATCTCAGAAAATAGTGAATAAAAAAAAACATTTGAATTTCTCATGTCCCAAATTGACATCTTCAATTTGGTTGTCTTACATGACAGTTCAAAACTCAAAGATATCCATTTTCTATAGGATGTGACAAAGAAGAATAGCAAATGTCCAGATTACTAGAGAATGACCAATGGAATCGACCAATCGATTCAACACTGCTTCTAGAAGCAATTATGTGTAATTATTGGGCGAGCCAACTCATCTCTGCACTGTAGTGATGGATGCAATAAAAGTAAATTCTACAAGTAAAATGAATTTCACGCCTGTTTACAACCAGCCTCTTTACAACCAGCCTCTTTACAACCAGCCTCTTTGTGTCACCTATCTGAGTAACTGATGGGGAAAAGTGATGGTTTGTATGTTTGTTGTCAGCCTGTTCTGCAGCACAAGTATAGCCTACATCTGCCATTTCTCACAACGTGACACGTGGCCTTCTCCCAGGCTGTTAATGTGAGTTTGCTGAGGTGTAACATTGTGGGGTGAGCGAGCGGCACCCAGTTGCTGCGTTTGCAGCAAGGTGCCAAATGCAGAACCCTGTCCTTACGAGGAATTTTACTCTACCTCTTTTGAAACCTTCACAGTGGAGGATTGTGGTGGCATTTTAAAAAAAACATTCATCATTGCTCCTCATTTTCTGCTGATTTATTATTATCAAAACGGTTAGCAGCTGAGTCACTTTCTGACTGAATACATTGATTTATTGCCTTTGATTGAGATGGCAGTGCTGAGAGCAGCTTGTCTGTGTTTGATTTCAGCCATCTTATTATGTGCTGTTCTGTGTCAGTATAGGAACTGAATGTAAGCCAAGTCCAAGCTCAGCTCAGATCTGGTTGTCGTCAAGGTTTGCCACTCCAGTTTTCCAGCAGTTGGGTCACGTTTCCAATTTGTGTTGGCGGAGGTGGAACTGGACCCCTGAGGAATCTCCCGGCACGGTTGGTGACGGTGATGTGTGTAGGACGATTTGTGAGGTGGGACCACCTGTTGACAGACCCACTGTGAATGATTGAGAGAGGAGATGGTTTTTTTTCAAAGATGAAAAGTTGGGGGTTGATCTGCCTTAATAAGAGTTAGGATGCATTGTTACACAGTGACATTTGTTCAGGTCACTGTTCCTTGAATGTCACTGACCCTCTACATTTTTTGGGACAATTTGAGTGAGTTCAGTCTCCCCTCCACCTTCAACATGACATGATAGTTTTTTTCTGTGGCGACAGCCTCTGCATTATTCTCCCTCCTCCGATCTCTGCCGCCTAACTCCTGCCTCCCCACCCCCTATAAATAACCATGTGGATAGAGCAAATCTCACTAAAGCCTGGCACCGTGGTACATCAGCACTTTGGAGAAGGCTGGGGATGATTTTGTTCTCTTGTCCTTGTTTGATGCGGCTGCTACTGTTTTTTTACTGTGGTCAGGTTGCTACAGCAACAGAGTTTGAACTTAGCTCAGTTGATGTTACATATGTTATCTGTCTCCATGAATTAATGCATCAAATGTGCATCCCCATTGCACTGTATCTTCTGTTTGTAATTTTCTTATTAAGTTCTAACAAATGGTTCAGAGAAGTCTGGTGTTCCTCTTAATGATTACAAAAACAATATATTGTCATCACGCTTTAGCAAGTTCCCCTCACTTCAATTGCAACAAGCAACATTCCAGTTTTTGTAAATTTTTTTGTTGTTAATTTTGCGGTTGCAGTCCAACACAAGGCCCATAAATATGGCCCAAGGAAGTACCTGAACGACAACCATTGAGTCTGCTTTTGAGTATTTGTATGGCACGTGTTTCAGACAACAATCAGAAAAAAAACATAACAAAAAAAATGCAAACAAAGTAAAAATGTTAAAGATTGTATGAATTACTAAAATAGCACAACAGGAGTTTTGTAAAGGTGATTGTAACATTTATTAGACCGGTGCAGGGGCTATATACAGTATCTCACAAAAGTGAGTACACCCCTCACATTTCTTCACATTTTTCTTTATATCTTTCCATGGGACAACACTGAATAAATGACACTTTGATACAATGTAAAGTAGTCAGTGTACAGCTTGTATACCAGTGTAAATTTACTGTCCCCTCAAAATAACTCGACACACAGCCATTAATGTCTAAACTGCTGGCAACAAAAGTGAGTACACCCCTTAGAAAAAATTTACAAATTGGGCCCAAAGTGTAAATATTTTGTGTGGCCACCATTATTTTCCAGCACTGCCTTAACCCTCTTGGTCATGGAGTTCACTAGAGCTTCACAGGTTGCAACTGGAACCCTCTTCCACCCATTTATGACAGCATCACAGAGCTGGTGGATATTAAAGACCTTGCGCTCCTCCACCTTCCGTTTGAGGATGCCCCAAAGATGCTCAATAGGGTTTAGGTCCAGAGACATGCTTGGCCAGGCCATAACCTTTACCCTCAGCTTTTTTAGCAAGCCAGTGGTCGTTCGGAGGGGTGTTTGGGGTCGTTATCATGTTGCAATACCACCCTGTGGCCCAGTTTACGAAGGTTGAGTGCACATGGTCAGCGTCGTACACAGAGGTTGGCTTTGGAAAATAGACGTATGAGTGCTGCCAGCATTGCTGAAGGGCTTGAAGGGGTGGGGGGTCAACCTGTCAGTGCTCAGACCATACGCCGCACTCTGCATCATACTGGTCTGCATGGCTGTCATACCAGAAGGAAGCCTATTCTAAAGATGATGCACAAGAAACCCCACAAAAAGTTTGCTGAAGACAAACAGACTACGGACATGGATTACTGCAACCATGTCCTGTGGTCTGATGAGACCAAAATACATTTATTTGGTTCAGATGGTGTTAAGAGTGTGGAGTGGCAACCAGGTGAGGAGTACAAAGACAAATGTGTCTTGCCTAGAGTCAAGCATGGTGGTTGGAGTGTCATGGTCTGGGGCTGCATGAGTGCTGCCAGCACTGGGGATCTACAGTTCATTGAATTCTAACATGTACTGTGACATACTGAAGCAGAGCATGATCCCCTCCCTTCATAAACTGGGCCGCAGGGCAGTACTGCAACATGATAACGACCCCAAACACCCCTCCGAATGACCACTGGCTTGCTAAAGAAGCTGAGGGTAAAGGTTATGGACTGGCCAAGCATGTCTCCAGTCTTAAACCCTATTGAGCATCTTTGGGGCATCCTAAAACGGGAGATGGAGGAGCGCAAGGTCTTTAATATCCACCAGCTCTGTGATGCTGTCATAAATGGGTGGAAGAGGGTTCCAGTTGCAACCTGTGAAGCTCTAGTGAACTACATGACCAAGAGGGTTAAGGCAGTGCTGGAAAATAATGGTGGCCACACAAAATATTTACACTTTGGGCCCAATTTGGACATTTTTTCTTAGGGGTGTACTCACTTTTGTTGCCAGCAGTTTAGACATTAATGGCTGTGTGTCGAGTTATTTTGAGGGGACAGTAAATGTACACTGTTATACAAGCTGTACACTGACTACTTGACATTGTATCAAAGTGTCATTTATTCAGTGTTGTCGCATGGAAAGATATAATGAAATATTTGAAGAAATGTTAGGGGTGTACTCACTTTTGTGAGATACTGTATAAACAACAACTGCACAAGGGTAACATATTTAATCTGACATCAGCAATAACACTATACATTTGCACATATTTGCTTACATACTATATTTTCTCTGCATCGCGGGGCTTCTAAACTGAAAACTACTTCTGCTTAAAAAATGGCTGAGAGCCGCAAGACTCAACCAAAACAGTAAAGTTAATATTCTCTGCGAAGCTGAGGGGAGCTGCAGACTCAGGTGTACAGTGTCTGCATGCCTGTCCGAGAAAGCCAAACTTACATTACAGACAGTTGTTTTTTTAGTATAAAGATATGGCTTAGTGCAGCTTTAACTGCTGCTGTAAGCTGCTGCTAAATCTGTGTCGACTGAACACACAAATCATTCGCTACGGATTGATTAGAGGATGATAACCTCCCGAACAAACAGGAAAGGCCTAATCTAAACAAGATGTGCAGATGAATAATGATGTGGAAAAGAAATTGCAGTTCAATCTGTTCCTCAGTCTGAAGTTGGATGTGGTATTTCCTGTTTCAGTTTAAAATGTGAAGATATATAGGCTACGCTACAGTATATATTTACATATAAGCTCAAGGGCTGCACCTAACAGTTATTTTCATATCAGTTAACCTGCAGACTTATTCAAATACCTTAACCAACAGTATAAAAACCAAAGATTTTTCATTTCCACAGAGCGATCATGGCAACTATTTCAGAGGCAAAGTGCACGGCGGTTGGCAGCCGGCAGCAAGCCAGAGAAATATGCCTAAACAGGGGAGGGCAGTGTTTTTTTTTTAGCCCTTAATCCTGTTTTTTCTTTTTGGGAAATAAAAGCAAACCATGTTGAGGTGGCAAAGCGATTGATGAGTGAGGTGGATTTCCTTACTTCTTTGTAATTGGAAGGTGATGATGGAACTAGACACCTACCTCTCTACTAAATGCAAATCCTTAGGCAATAAAACCAATTTAACTTTTTGTGTGTTTCATGTAGAGAATATATTGTAGAGAAAAATCAAACATTTAAAAGTGAAATTTTAAGCAGTGGTTCCTAACCCTTTTGTCTTGTGACACGTCAAAACATACTAATACCTACTACACCTGTAAACAAAAAAACATACCGTAACATTTTTTTTTTAAATACATAATTTTGTGCAGCAGAAATATTTTTCCATTCCTTTAGAATAATGGACAACCCCTGGGAATCAATGATTTTAAAGGATGATTAGGTACACATTTCAATCTCATGGGGTTTCAAATAATGCACATGTATTTAAATGAATGCCTTTACACCTGTGGTTTAAAATACAAGTAAAAAAAACTGAGAAAATGGAATCCATCTGGTCAGTTTCTTAGCAGGTAACATGGGATATGGGGCGTTTTCTGTCTTTTTTTCCCCTGCAAGTTGAATCCCAGTTGAGAGCAGTTGACCCATGTGTCTTGTTAACCAGACTGTAGCAGAAAATGAAAGAAAGAGACCTGCCGGCCAGACTGGTGCACAAGGTGTGGATGACGCACGACGTGTGCAACTGTGTGTGCAGGAGGAGAGTGCCTGGAGCTGTGGGCTCTTTGCTGAGTATTAACACAGGCAGCGATTTCCATCACACAAACACACACACACACACACACATATCGCAGACAGACATATCACATCACAATTCCCACATGCTTTTCCTTCCTGATGTGTGTCCTTTCATGTTCATGTTAAATGCATCGCTTTGATCATCCTTTTAACAGAAAAATAAAATGGAATTGGATTGATAAACTTTTGAAAATGCTGTGCTTGAATGAAGGTTTTAATAAGCACACTCTGGTGTGATCACACAGCAGTAACCGGAGAGACGAGAGATGTAATCGGTGCGCGAGGGCTGTGGATGGGTGAACATGAGATGAGGTGAGGGCTCGCCTCCAGGGGGCCTGTGCTCACACGGCAGAGGGAGGCAGAGTAGTCAGTGTTCAGCACAAAGACCATTGGTCCTCCATGTAGAGAGACATACACTAGAGATAGACCGACCCCTCTCTAAGCCCAGATATTAACACTTCTCATCTTTCTGATTCAAGAAAAGTCCTTGTTAAAGTGAAGACTTTGGATCAGGCAGGTCACAGACTCACAGCAATGTGTTTTTGAATTAGTGACCTTTTGTGAATCATATTTAACTTTATTTTTTGTTCTCTGTAATAGGAAAATGTTTCATTTAGATTGAAAGCGCAATCTGTTTGTGTGTTTCAGGAGCTGTTTAGCTGGTCCTGGTGCACTACTATGACTCTGAGCTCCTGAAGACTTAACACAAAAAAAACACAAAAAGTTGTCATCCCTTGATCTGAAGCCCATCCAATAACTCAATGGGTTCCCGCAGCCACGGCTTCTTCCACCACCACCACCACCATCGTAGCTCCATGGTGCCCACTGTGGTGCCCAGGATGCTGCCTGAGAGCACCAGCCTGCTGGGGGGCATCGCACAGATCACCCCTAACCTCTTCCTGAGCCGAGGGAACGTGGCGTCCAACCGCAGCCTGCTGCTGTCCAAAGGCATCACATGTGTGGTCAACGCCACCATCGAGCTGCCCAACTTCAACTGGCCTCACATGGAGTACGTCAAGGTCCCTCTGGCGGACATGCCCCACTCCCCTCTCTCCTTGTACTTCGACACGGTGGCTGATAAGATCCACAGCGTTGGACGGAAGCGCGGGGCCGTGCTGGTGCACTGTGCTGCGGGTGTGAGCCGCTCTGCCTCTCTGTGCCTGGCCTACCTCATGAAGTATCACCGTGTGTCTCTGGCAGAGGCCCACGCCTGGGTCAAAGCCCGCCGGCCCGTCATCAGGCCCAACGGAGGCTTCTGGCGCCAGCTCATCGACTATGAGAGGAAGCTGTTTGGAAGGAACTCTGTCAAGATGGTGCAGACGCCCTACGGGGTGGTACCCGATGTCTACGAGAGGGACCGCAGGAGCCTGGCCCCGTACTGGGGCCTGTGAGAGGGGCCGAACACAGCGAGGGGTCCAGGAGGAAAGTCAAGACGAGTCCTCTTGCCCTCCTGGACTGCAGGTTCATGCGTGTTCAGAACAGGCAAAGTGAGACACGTGTGAGTGTACGTTTATGTGATGTTTATTTAATGAATACTGGTGCGTTCTGACAGAGGGAGCGTCAATGGAAACTGGTTGGTGATGGTTCAGCTGTCCCTCCAACCAGTTGCCTCCATTTAGTGTTTGAACGGGAGCAAGGCGACGTCCAGCCCATAATCTTTATGACCAATGGATCCATCGGGACCACAATGATCATGTCAGACACCAAAACAAGATGTAACGCTTAGATTCTTGTGGGTGCTGTCTATTTCATGGTCTGTCTGTCCGGTGCCAGTGGAGGACGTGCGATCTGTGAAGGTGTTAGCTGTGACCCCGCAGCTCTGACAGCGATATGACTGAAGTCCTTTTCCTGACATGATGTCATGTGGTGGTGTATTGTGACAGTTTTGCAGTAGTCTTTAGTGTGAAGGGTAGCAGCATGCCCTTAATTTATGGTAGCATTTAAGATAAGTGTACAGAAAAAATTACAAATAATTTTATTGAAATGTATTAATATTGAGGAAAAAAAGGTTATTGCACACTTTACTGAACATTTAAAGATGTTTGTATTTTTGCCTTTTTAAGGTGAAACTTAAGAAGACGTGAGTTAAAAGATTCAAGCTAAAAGTCAAGGTTTAGGGAAAGTTCCTGTGTACCACAGGGTTGACTGTTCCATCCCGTGACTAAACTATGTTATTGTAGTGCTATTTGATGCTGTATTTAAAATATATATATATCTGCCGCTTCATGATAGCTCTATTACAGAGGCCTGGAAGAATAATAATAATTTATATTATAATTTGTTATGGCCCAGCTCTTGGCCACAACACATATTGTTGTTATTGAGACACACAGAGGTGTAAGTGTAAAAGTACTGATAATTTATTAATGAACAATAACCCTCCTCATTATAGTTAACCAAAATAATTTTGTAACAAAAGTCGAACGAAGAGTAAATGGTGTCTGGAGAGGGAGAATATTTTCAATCCCTTGTGTTAGTTTTTTCAAGTGAGGTTGTAAAAATTAAATCAATGCAGTTAAGAGAACACATTTTATTACTAAAAGTAAACCAGCCCAGTGAGCAATGTGAAATATGCCAAAAAACCTTCAACTTCTGTGGTCGCTGGTTGAAAATGTTACTTTTGTGTAATTACTGTTCAGCACTAGAAGAGTTGTAGGGGTGAGACAAAAAGATTTATACTGCAGTACATCTGTGGAAAAGTTTGGCGAGATTGTCTATGGTCGTCTGTGTATTTGGGTTTGTAATACAGATAAAGCCGGAACCCTCTTGTGAAAAAATAGAATACAAAATAAGGTTTTGCCTCTCACCCCTACTTTTCCGTAGCAGCAGAGATGTTGGATGTGGTGTTGAATGCAACACCATTGACATTTTCAACCCACAGAAAACCAAGGATGCTTTTTCAACAATAGATTAAGTGTGATATTACAATTTTCTTTTTAATAAAGACTACAAGTTCAGGGGTAAATAATTGTTAGCAGGAGACAGATTGTCTTGTTCGGTGCACAATCTGTTATCTGGTTTCAAAGTATGTAATTCCCTTAAGAAAGTCTTTAAAATAAAAGAAAAGGAAAAGAGTTTATGTCACTGTTTGTGTTCACACTTAATAGAAACTACACCTTTAACATATAATATTCCAGGCTTTTACTGGGATCATGTACATATACTAAAAAAAGAAAGCAGCTCAACTTTCTACTATGTTTCTTTCCATAAACATCCAAGATGTTTTCACATTAAAAGGCTGCAGCGTTTCCTCTTCTGAAGGCCTCTTGATGTTAAATCTAGACAGCCATTTCCCCCCAAGAGATGTCAAGGAAGCGTTCAGTCATTCATTTTCATTTGTTCTTGCTACATAGCAGCAGGCAGATATTGATGAGCGCTATTTGTCTTGTGTCCACACTTCTGAGGAAACCTCCAGAGTGGTCTCTAGATGATTTCCATTACCCAGAGAGAGACGAGGCAGGTTTGATGACAGGACGACCACCAGAGAGATGCAAAACTGATGGGGACCAAATTATACCCGCACACGCTGTTTTCTCACCGCTGAAAAACTCACATTTTATTTTCTTCTTTCTCTGCCCCTGTCCCCAGTCTTTGCTGTGTTAATGTCAGTACATGCACAAGGTACAGTCAAGTGCTTAAAGTAGACACATCCTTCACCAGCAGAAGGATATTATCATATATCATTCAAGCATTAAGCAAACAAATGTCATCAACCTGAGCAGTTCATGCCATGCAGAACGAGCAACGTTGATGAAGTTTAGGGGGATGACATTCAAATGGCAGCAACTCAACAGGATGTATTGGACACTGATTGGCTGCCTGAAACTGCAGGGTCTTTTGTTTAGTAAACTAATGTTTGGTTTATACGTCAGATGACCTGTTCAAAATGCTTGTTTTCTCTAACCAAAGGTTAAAACCGCAAATATATAACATTTTCACTGATTTAAAGCACATCATAATATAAAATAAAAATATAAAGAATAGCCCTATAATTCAGTATTTCTAACATTCTGGCCACGACTTGTAACTATTTTAGAACCAGTCTTGTGTGTCAAATCTGTCTGTGCAGGTTTTTTATTCTAACCATACCATGGAAACCATACAAAGCAAATAGCCTATGGACATCTGCTGTAGTAGCTGCAATGTATTATTGACTCATGGGCTTCAAATTATACAGCCTTTAATCATTCACTCAAATCGACACGAGCGACAGCACTTCTCCTTATCAATTGGTGTAAATCTCTTGCCATACACACAAGGCCAGTTGTTAATATATTAACATGATGCTTTCAATGCTGCTTTACTGTCAGATTCACCCTCCTCGTTATAGTTATAATTTGACAACCTCATTTAGCTGCACGGCAACATATGCCTTAACTGCTGGATGTGATATAAAGTGCATCACACAACATGAATGAACACATGCAGAACACCTTAATAAATGAGACTCAGAGGACAGTTTTGAAAGGCTGTTAGTGCTTCATGTAAATATCATGTAGAAAAATGTAGAACTGACGCTGTAATGTTTGGGTGTAAGAGAGAGTTAAGAGGAGCAGATTGAGGAGACCTTGACTGATACAATTTAATCTGTATAGTCAAACAAGTCATTCTTCAACGTCTTTGTGGTGTAACAGTTACTCATCCGTCTGTTGCCTTTAAAGCCGCCGCTGTCTGAACTGATTGATAGAGTGGACATCTAGGTAAAAGGACAGTGAGCCACTGAGCTGTATTCAATTTGTACTGAACATCTGAACAGCATGCAGTGAAAAAAATGACTGATATTTGTGTCCAGATCATTTATGGTGAAAGGGAGGCTTCATAAATCTACTGTTGGTAGGTCTGTCTGACCACTACATTGGTGTCGGCACCTAAACTTCATCGTGCAAATTATAGTGTTCACATGGGGTGTGATGCCAGTGTGAAAGGGGCTTTAGTGTCAAAGGATAACTCTGGTGATGACTGATTTACTACTAATTACATAAGGTTTTTTTCTTTTCTTTTGTAAAGATTATTTTTTTGGCATTTGTTGCTTTATTAGACAGATTTGGAGAGACAAAGATGAAATGGGGCAAAGAGGGGAATAAATGCAGAGAACTGACCCGGGTGGGATTGGAACCCGGGACTGCTGCGAGGCCTATGCCCGGGGGGGGGGGGGGGACACTCTACCCACTGCGCCCCATGAGGCTTTTTTTAAGCTCTTTCTCTACACATTTTAATCCTGTAGACTCTCAAAATATCAGCTATTGCTTTTTAATCTAAATTTGTTGAGCCTCTGTGGATAAATGGAAATGTTATCAGGAGGAAAGCACGAGGCAACTCTATTCACACAGGTGTAGGCAATCAGCTGTTTTTCAATCAATATATGATTGACTAGGGCCGTCAAATACCAAAAAAAGCCAGCAGTCAATAAGGCACAGTATCATTTCAATCTAGCTCCTCTCCCAGAGTGATCATTGCAGTGTGCTGTGGCAGACAATAGGCGTGGAGATGACAGGCTCGCGAATGAAAGCCAAAATAATTACACGGCCTTATTCAGTAATTGATTTCAACTCTTGTAGTTTTCTGTAATCCCGGCCTTCACCGTCAGAGAAGAGGTATTCATTTTCTGCAGGAAATGAATTAGGGAACAGTGAGAGATAAAATGGATGTCGGAGAACACACCTGAACACAAGTGTGAGGCTTTAATGAGACTGGTTCCACAGAAAGCTCCCAGACATCTCATTTGATTGGCTGAAGTGCTGCCAGCGATGGCCCGGCAGGCTTGTTCGAAAAAGAGGATTTATTCCATTTTGTGGCAAATTGATAGAGATGAGGCCTCTCTGGCCTGCAGAGAAAGTACATTATTGAGTGAAATCAGAGGAAAGATGGAAAATGTGCAGCAACATTCATGCAAGTGGGAGAGGACGACCGGCAGGTAAAGCAAGCGGACTATCATCAAAGGCCAGTGAATTAACTGAGCATCTTGTTTCAAAGCTGTAATGTTCTCATACAGATATATCTGTTAAGTCCGACCAATATAAAAAATGTGTGACATTTTTAATGTATGCATCTTTATTTACATGACATTCACATTACAGTCATAATTACAACACTACAGCAGGGCACTGTAAAATACAAAAAGTGCTGCTGCAATTTTAGCTCAGAATCACAGTCAACTTCTTCTGGAATTTCAGATCATGTTGCACACAACACCAAGACAAAAACAAAACCGTTCACATGGTTCCCTTCAAGTCCCCAAATATCAACTTTGTACTTATAAAATACACAATTTAAATACAGCAAGAGGTGCTGAAATTTCCTCAACAGTGCAAAAGACATTCAAAGCAGTTAATATTGAACACAGCTCATGGAAAGGGTAGACATCTACCTTTGTTTGAATATTTTAGATTTGAAAGATTTTAGAAAGATATTAAAACCGCAACAGACTTTTCATCGAACAGACCCGACCAACAAGTATAATTCAAGTGCAACAATAGGCTTATGATTCAGCAGCTCTCATTCAGTGGGAATAAAGGGAGTCATAATTACAAGTCCTCTCAAACAGAAGCAAAGCAACAAGTGGAATCAATATCTCAAGATGTTTACAGACTTCTTCTGCCAGTGTTTTTAATGATATTGCACACCGAATAATTTAATTAAATATGATACACTGACAAGAGATTATATACCAAGATTGACTTTTTCCATATCTGCTGTGAAAATAATTGGAAATCATATAAAAAGCATCATTAAATACGGCCTTCACAGCTGATCTGTTTCAGGTATTTCATGTAGAAGAACAGAAGAGTAGCAACAGTAACATAGACGGTAATTATTTTCAGAGAAAATTTCACAACTTTGATAGGAGGGAGGTTACAGAATTAAAAAACTAATAAATAGGATCCAGTGACTTTAATGGCCTTTCTCTGGCTTACAGTCTGAGGTGAGAGCCTGCAGCAGAGGACTTAGAGGTCGTTACTCTGCCTAACTCAAGGTTGATTAGAGCAGATCGGGCAGTATGAGGCCCGGGGGTTTGGGCTCCACACAGTTTATCCAGAAATTGGCACAGCTGGCGTGGTACTGGTGGCCCCCGTACAGCAGCTTGAAGTTGTCCGTCTCCGAGTTGAACGCCTGTCAACGCGAGACAGATGAAATATTACACACCTGAATCATGGGAGCCAATATATCATTCTTATATCCATCTATGTACACAGAAGGAAGAGGGAAAGACATGCAGGTTGAGGACAAATAATTATCCCTCTAAACACCACTAACATACGGTAATGACTGATCAGACCGTTATCAGGCATTAACGCATGTCCTCTGTGTACACCACCCCATGGAGTTTCAAAACTAACATTTTTCAAAACTAAAATGTTTCAATAACAGCATTATTCACACTAGCAATGTGGCGCAAAGCTCAGCTTTTAATATAATACTTCCAGCAAAGTTACGCTTGAGAAAATAAAACAGACTCTAGCCAGATAAGGATACCAATATTCATACATACCACATTCATGTATTTGCAATACCTGGCATTTTTTATAAATAGCCTGCATAAAATTGTATGCGAGTTCTTATGAAAGGAAAAGAAGGCCAAAACAATCATTCACTGCAAATAAATAATATAAAATCAATATATTATATTTGGTTTCTATGATCCTGGTGGAATAAATAAACATGACGAGAGCCAAAAAGGTACATCTCTTTACAGTCAAGATTCAGCTTTCCACAGCTGATGTGTGTATTGAAGCGAGTTGGCGGCTGCACACATTATAACATTTTTGTAGTGTTTCATCTCCAAACATAATTGTAATATCTAATAATAAAAAAATATGTAATTGATGCCAATTTAAGATGCTGGTCTTTTAACCTGAAATTTAAGATCATGTAATTTAAACAAAGTGTCTGGTTGCAGGGCTTGATGCCATTTCCTTCACTGTCTCTTCTCTGAAGCAGCACATTTGGATCAGCTCATTGGTTTTCAGCCAAACCTGTTGCTCCATAATAGGATTTCAAATGGTGTTAAACTTGTTGTTAGAACTTTAATGACTTCCACACGTTTTGAATTCACTGTGGCTGTTCAGAAACTGAAATGTGGCAATCTGAACCTGCACTCGAGCAATGTGATGTGCTGGGACCCAGCTGTACCACTGTTGTGTGCAATCAGGAGATGCTAATGTGAGTGATGTGCAGTTTAAGAGTTTGTGTCCCTGGTGCAACATTGGGAGATGAAGCTGCAGAGAGGAATGAGTCAGTGTAGTGAATCATAGCCTCCCATGCAGAAGGAGAGGGGAGACGCATGCAGAGCAAAAAAAAAAGACTTCCAAAAAAAACTTTGCAACATCCATTCATACATGTCTAAAAACAAATCCACCAGCACAACCGCACAGACACTCAACTTGAAGAGCTTTCTCAGGCAAACTGAATGACATTTCCACTCTCTGCTTCTATTATCACATGCTCGCATTTCACAAGCGGAGCGATTTCCTTTCGAAGCGCTTTTGTGCCGGGGCCTTCTCGCTTCCACAAACCTGCACTTATGGCTGCCAAAGCTGGAACGCTTGGAGGGAGAGGATGCGAAATGAAAGGGTGGTCACACAAAGACGCACTGTAATAACCTCCTCATTTCACCAGAGAGCCTTTCCCTCTCAAACCAGCACTTACTTCACCTGTATAGCAGTGTAAGTAGGCCAATTAACTCATTCTGACTAGACAGCTGCTGGTCCTTATATTAGCCTTTCAGACTGGCAGCCGCTGGAAACTATACTCTTTAATATAAGAATGAGAGTTTTCATGTTTTCAGACCAGAGCTGGTCAGATAAAACAGGGACTACTTATTCAGCTGACCTTTGTAGCTGCATGTAAAGGTAAGACATTCAGTCTGAGCCATTGCCTACTTACATAACTCTAAAAATCCACCATCTGCTTTTCAATACCACCGAATATCATAGGAACTAAAAATAAACAATGCATGATTACCCTTAACCTTAACCTCCTATATATGTCTTTAGTCAATGCCTGTAAGAATAAGATGAGTTGGCAAGTGCATGCAACATTCAGTTCAGCCGGTGAACAGGGACAAAGCTTCATTCCCCCCATGTGTTTGTTGGTGAAAACATAAACAAATCCTTTGTTAATACCCTCAGGGCTCCTATGCATTACATACATTTTAGAGTTCAAGATTTCATACGGTGTTGAGCATGCTCATAGTAGCAGATCAGGGCAAGGCCACTGTTGTTCGTAGACAAATCCGTGTTGAAGGTGGAAGTGAACAAGCTGCCATTACTGCGATTACCTTTCACTTGAAAACCTGGACATTTGTTATGAAATCTGTCCAGCATATTCTGTTATATGTTGAAAATATTCTCATGAAATACCATTAGAATTAAAGGACATAATCCTTTCGCTATTTAGCTGCTGAACACAGACGTTACTCATTTTAAATGACTGTCAATTATTTATTTCTATATACTGATTTGTATTGTTTACTATGCTTCCTTTTGCCCCATGTCCTTAATATGTTTCTTGATGTAACTATTTGTTGACTGTTTAATGTTGGATGTATGGCTGGAAAAGGCTAGAAATGAATTGCCCCTTCAGGGAGAAATAAAGTTGTCTGAATCTGAACCATAATCTACAAAGTCCAGTATTAACAAAAACTAGACATGGCAGGTAAAAGCCACCATCCTATAATGTATGACATCTACTTTTCGAATTTTACAATATTGTGTTTCTTTCCAAATCGAAGCGGTCATGGACTGCTAAAGGCCAAGCATTCTGCCAACACGGGCTGATTGTTCATGTGCATATCTCCTGAGCTGGTAGCTGCGACCATGTTTCCTCACAAAAAAGCTACTTTCATATTTTCCTGTCACATACAATACAATACAATATACATTTCATCTGATTTCATTGGTAGAAATCACAGTATTTGGTGATTTAAATCATAAGCTAGCAATTCTTTGTTAGGATTCACACAGCACTGTGGAAGTCGGACTGAAGCGGAACATGAATGTCATTTTTTTTTCTCCAAAAGCCTGTGTCATAACCAATTTCAGACTAAAGCTTTCAGACAGAATAACTTCCACACTCACACAGACTACTGCCACTGTCTGGTGAAGGGAAGGCTGTGATTAACCTAAACATCTCTGCTTTCTCTATTCACAGTAAATGTTTTCCATTCCACAGCAGGAGTTGAGGCAGCGTTTTAAACAACAACACATAAATCAATTGCCGGATTTGTCTAAAGCTAAAAAGAGAGTTGAGTTCTGTGTTCTTAGCTTTTGAATTTCCAGACAGGCATTTTGTCATCTCCTAAAGTTTTAAAGTCAGGTAGTATCTAAGTAATTCCCTGACTTTCCTCAGCTGTGAAGGAACCCTGCTAGCCTGAGGTGCAATGACGTGTGCTGTGACAGAGATGGGCAAACAAAAAGAACAGATTCATGAATTCAAATATTAAGGAGACAGGAAACAATTTTGTGAAAAAAAAATGGTAAAGTGCAGATCCTAACTTCTGTTGCTGTCATGCTTCTTGAAGTTAAAGCTACACAGAAAAATCAATTCCAAATCCTTGAGGCACTTCAGAAACCTGCATTAATATAAATAGCCAGAGATGCTAAATTATTCAACTTAAAACCCTTGCCAGTGCTTCTCCCTCTAATTGCTCAAATTAGCATTTGTCATTAAGCAGAAGCGCTGGAGCGTCATTAGCTGATAAGTATTACTTATGATCGAACTTATAGCTGCTGCTGCTGCCTTTGACTGTCAAACTGAGATGAGATGGAGCCGCTGTCAAGTTGCCCATCCCTGCCTCCTGACCTGAGGAAGAAAATTGATGACACAAACTGCGGCACCCCAAAATGATAGCGCCAACAGCAACAACGAGAAATAATTTCAGCTCAGACTGAGTTTTCAAAAATGGGATAAAAAGTCAACTGAATGTTTCGTAAGATTGATATCCACAGCACAAAATTGAACTCATCCGCTGTCAAGCACTTCCCACGTTTCTTTGATGCCACAGCAACATCTCCACCCTTCTGTACCTGTGGTTAAAAAAATAATAATAATACCTCTTCGCTAAAGGACAAAGCAACAATCGGTGCCGTCTGCTGTAGCCAAAGAATCGCTCTTTCACTTCATGATACTCTTGAGGGGACGCTATTCTCCACTAAGCTTTTATGCATTCTTACCGGTGAGGCCTCTGCCAAAAATGTAATTAAAAGATGGGGTATTAATCTCATGCTAGTGGCACAGAGACAATAATAAAACTGCATTAATTTTCCACCCTGCGACCATGCGCATGAGAGTGCGAGGTGAGGGAGTGTGTGCGCTTGTGTGCGCAGGTCTATTATCAGCTGTACTCCCTTGCTTATGACTAATGAGTAAGCCACATCTGCTCTCGTCCTAGATGCCTCTCAGTCACAGACACATCTTGCCTGGACCATCCATCTGGCTCTGGCTGAGCAGCACAGAAACAATCAGCACCACCATCGGCCCCTCTTAACCGCATGGTCCTAGAAGAATACCATTAGTGGCCCCACGTCGATGAAAATCCCAGCCACCATAGGCGAGGAGTTAAGACATAGAGCAATCATACACACAGTGCCCCCAGTCGGTAGCTAAAAATTGAACGGTTATCAGAAACACCAATGGTTGTAAGCCGCAAGTGGCGAGGTGAGCAGTTTGCCCTAGATAGAGGCGACAGACGGAAAATGAAACCGTTCCAAGACAAAGTGAAGACCCTGGTGACCCTGAAGAACCAATGCCAGAGTGCAAAACAACACCCCAAGGTTCCAAAGTGACAACTCTCCTCTCTCACTTGTTTCAAGAGTGTACATTACTATCCTCAGACACTATTTTTCAGTCCTACATTGACCCTTCTCAGAGAACTGGCGGCCCTATCATGGCTTAGCAACCGTAACTAGGCACTGTCAAGCATCGAGTTTCTCCACAGGTCTAAATAGCGTGCATGGGGCTCCAATTAGAGTGACGACCAGCACTAAAAGATTGTGGAGAGTGGGTCCTTTTCTTTTTCTGGCCCATTTAAAACCTCAAACAGGAGCAAGAGTTGGTTTGTCTGCTCTAATATTAGATGTAGTCGTCAGCATGGAAAAAAAACAAAATGTTTAAAAGTCAGCCTTAAATCATTCAAATAAGCTATGTCCAGCTGGCCTATTCATACCCAATGGTGTATAGTGTATTGTAGAGTGTGATGTATGTTATGTCTGTCGGTGTTTGGACTATCTGTTTGTGTCATATGTCTGATGTCCTGTCATGAGTTGCAACTGTGCCGCAAACCCAGCTGCCCCACGGGGACAATAAATATTGGATTCACTAACATTCCATTATGTTATTGGCAGCCTTTTTTATTACAAATTGAGCCTGATGCTCTATTTGTAATAAAAATAAAGTGTTCTACTACTACTACTCATTAATTCATTCACTCACTCAATTAGCTAGCTATCCACAGCCTATACAATCTGTGATGATGACTGCCACTGTTTGAGAACCATTGTGTCTAAACATTTCTGTGAATACTGATAGTTAAATCTCTGTAACCTGCATCATGCCATATGAGGAACTTAAAGCTTGACAGGCCCCTCCAACAGTAACGATGGAGGGGACGGGCTAAGTAAACGTTATTTGTCTGATTCATTCTCTCTCTCTCTCTCTGGTGCAGTTTATGTCAAGGCAGACAACTGTTGACAGAGGAGCAGTGGAGATGAGTCAATTCTGTCACTTTGCCCCCCTGGGGCGTGTTGTTAAGAAGAAAATAGGCCCCCCAAGGCCCCTAGTGGGACAGAGTGGTTTGGTTGACAGTTGACTGTCTCATACTCGTTTAAACAGACGTCCAATAGCGCTTTCTTCTTTGTTCTGCAAAAAGTTTCAGAGTCAAAATAACGTTAGTTGTTATCCTCTATGGACAAGCACAACATTCATGTATAAATGCATCCACAAACAGTTATTCTGTGTGTGTGTGTGTGCACATACCTTGCTGCGAGATTCGACGTTGAGCAGACAAACACCACATGCCAGCTCCTTGGCATTCTTAATGCCATGCCTCAGAATGCAGGAGGAGAAATCAAGGGAGCTTTCATCAGGCTACACAGACACACAGAAAAACACACAGACAAACCAATTTTACTTCCTGCTGCGGGGCAAAATGTAGACATATTATTCTTACAATAACAGCATGGAGAACAAGTCAGCTTACAGTAAACATCCCCAAGCATCATCAATGTTTTAATAAAGACTCTGCTTGACTATCTGGAGTGAAAACAAACAATTGCAGCAACTATTTCTTTCTCTTTTCTTTTGAAAATGAAAGCAACCTCCATGCCTCATTGAAAATGTGTTGTTTTGCACCCCATCTTTAAGATACTATTTTCAGTTCAATCTTCTTCAGATGGAAAGTTATATTGTTCAACTGCTGGCCCTGTGGCTGAGAACAGACGTCCTGGGTAGCAGCGGGATAAACAAATCTATACAGTCCTTGTCCTTTTTGATCCGTACACCTCCAGCTGCATTGCAACCAAATTGATGGATCATTGATTCTAAAATAAAAGGCCCTCACAATATTGGATTCACTAACATTCCATTATGTTATTGGCAGCCTTTTTTATTACAAATTGAGCCTGATGCTCTATTATGATGTGTATTTGTTTACCTGCGCTTGAAGAGTGTAAACATGTCATGAAAAAAAGCAGCTTTGTGCATAAATCTATACAACCGTCCAGCGCCTGGTATATTTATTTTTCTTACAGCAAGCTTGGCCAGAGACATGAAGCCTATCAGGTTGTTCCACACACGGCTGACGTCCTTGAGCAGCTGCTGCAGCTTCTCGGAGCACACGGCCGTCGCTTTGATGCCCAGCTCCACACGTCTGGTGACACGATACACTTCCACCACACCTTGACACAGAAGATACACAATCCCAAACACATCACAAAAAAAAACATGTTTTGTTTGATCTTTATGTTCCATTTTCAAGAGGGAACTCTGTGTTTCGCTGCATCGACATGACACGGTTGCCACTCGCAGCTCATTAAAAGCAGAGGAACACAGTGGTGGTGGAGCAGGACCTTGTCAGTCCAGGCAGAGATAAGCCATCACACCAGAGCTCCTTTTGATCTTGTCCCACCTGTCCTTCAGAGGGTGTAAGGCCACACACACACAGACGGGGTTCCTTAACAGCCACCCGCCATACGGCTAGTCCTTGCCTGTTTTATAGTGTGTGTGTGTGTGTGTGTGTGTGTGTGTGTGTGTGTTTCCTCACCCAGCAGGTACTCCATGCCCTGAGCAGACTGGATGACCTCGGTGCAGACAGACGAGCTGCTGATGCCGTTCAGGATGTTGTTAGCTTTGGTGATGACCTTAATGTGGAAAGACAGAACTCAGCGTTATTACATTATGTGCTGTTTTCGCTCATTATAATCATCATCATTATACAACAGTTGACCAACATTTTTGTCATGATTTGAACCTGACAAGGAGTGTATGCTTTCACCAATTTGAGGACATTTCTGAGAAAATATAATGTGGAACTGACCAAATTGTGAAATAATAAATACTACAGCAGTAGACATTTAAAAGATTTTTTTTTCCTTTTTATACTTTATTGGACAGTTTGGAGAGACAGGGGTGAAATAGGGCAGAGATGGGAATGACATGCAGAGAACGACCATGGGCCCATGGTCTGCTGCTTCTGAGGACTGAGCCTCTATGAGCTCTAACCACTAAACCCCGAGCGTCCCCTACCTTTTAGATTTAGACTTTAAATCTAATTACTAATGGCAGGTTTGCACGGGCATAGAGAATGATTTGTCCGGAAACCTTTGTGATAAGAGAAATGTTCTTCACAGCAGGTTGAAAACCATTTCAGTGCTCCGTGGTTATCTTAATTATTCTCTAACATTTCAACAGCCACTCTCACAGAACACAGGAAAACAAACAAACCTCCAGAGCGGTTTCCAGACACCGCTGCCACTCGTACGCGTAGCGCTCGCTCTCCTGCAACAACACCGCACAATAACATTATCTCTAAATGAACACAAAGGCAGAAGAACAGAACAAAACAGAGGAACATTTTGTGTGCTCTGTAAGCCTTTTAACAGTGACTATTGTGCCAAAACCTGGTGGTTGATAAAGGTGCTAAAATGTGGTACGGTTTATGCTGGGGCCCCTTCCTCACCTCAACCTCCCCAGTCAGGTCCTTGTACTTGTCTCTGATGACTGGCAGGGCGGGCTTCTCACTCAGGGTGTTGGAGCGGTCTCTGAAGGGCTGCTCTGGGGCTGGAGACGGGGGAGAACGCCTGATCTCTTTATCGCCCAAACTGTGACTGCGTTTGTGCGAGCCTGGGGCCACGACAGGAGAGAAGACAACCAAAAGACCAGTAACTTTTTGTTGTTGCTTTATATCAGTTTTTAAACGCATGTTGATGACTCATTTTTAAAGATATGCATCCACCTTTTTTGTTTGCAATCATTTTACTTCAACAACACTGTTGTGGCTAATTCCTCCCGGACAAGGACATGGACTTAATTTATGACAATAATTACGTACAAAACAGCGGTACAAATATGCAAGAATGAATTATTCATTGGGACTCAGAGACAGAAAAATCCTGGCAGGGGACCACAACAAACACACACTAAACCCAGACTATTCCAGTGGGGCTGGCAGTTAGTCTGCATGCATGCATGTGTGGGTTTGTGTGAGTGTGTGTGTGTGTGTGTGTGTGTGTGTGTGTGTGTGTGTGTGTGTGGGTAGTCCAGACACAGGTAATCTGCCTCCCTCCTAACTCTTCCACCACCCACAGAGAGACATGCATCATCCTCCCCACAACCCAGGGGCCGCACCATGATCGGATTACTGCTTCAATGGGTGAAGACAGGTAAGTAAAGCCTTCGTCTTCAAACAAATTAAATCCCACACAGGGAGATAAATCTATGGGGCAAATGGGCTTTGATCACAGAGTAGGAAACAATAATAAATTATTGGTGGAACATGACACCAGCAAACAGCAGTTAAAGAACGAGCAGCCCGGTGGATACAGTTCATTTCAGCTCATGGATTTGTGGCCTCTGCTAATCCATCTCACCAGTCACTGCCATTAGAGCAGCGCTGTCCTCTCAACACTGCCATCTAATGTCTGACAGCTTTATTACAGATCTGATGGGCCTCAAGATGCTTGAAGAGAGATGCGCCATTTTAGGGCCAAGGGCTTGGAGTTGGTCAATAGCATGTAATGTTTGGTCACAATTTTAATATCTACATCATATTATAGGTAAATTGTACGACAGGAATATATTTTTTTATTAAGCAAAATAATTTACAAATTTACTTTTACTACCTTTGAAATGTGAGGGTTTGATACTTTAGCCAGTGTAGTGGACATGCTTGGATTCTGGACCAACACACCAATTTAAGGACATCACCTTATAAAACAACTCATGTTATGGCTTGAAGTTAGTATTTTATCATCAATGAAATCTGCAAATTATGTTCTGTCTTGACATTATCACCCAAAATTTTTGTTTTATGTTTTCGCTCACAAAACAATTAAATGTTCTCAGATAAGTTAGATTCATAATGAAAATGACACTTTGCATTTCCATCACATGTGGTAGGATCGACATGATGATTGTGACTCACCTTGAACACACAAGTCAAACGTTGCCAGTTCGTTCTTGATCATCTCTTCACTGGACTTGACTTTCGTCTGAGCGCTGGCTTTCAGGAAGTCAGACTTGCCAAATTTGGGCTTGTCCCCCTGGAAGGCTCCAAACTCATCAGAGGCCTCCTCAGCGGTGGCGGGGGGCGAGTCGGACTTTTCTGACACTGTACTTGCAAAGTCCCCAAAGTCGTCCTGCTCGTCCACACCTCCCTGGTCGCCCGAGCCAAAGTCAGCAAAGGCTTCAAACTTTCCATCTGTTGATGAGCTGTCATCTCCGGGGAAGGAGGTGGTGATCTTCTCCGTGATGTTTTCGTTGCTACCAAAGGTCAGCTCCTTTCTGTGTGCAGGCGCTAAAGATGGAAGAGAAGCTCCTTCCAAGCCCTGCGGATTAGTGGCCTCACTGGGCAGACATTCCTCTCGGTCTGACCAGTCATAGCTGGACAGGGTGCTGAGGGCCGCTGTCCCAAAGGGGTCAAATTTCATGTTGTCTCCTTCTGTAATGACAACACAGATATACCAGTGGTTCCTGGGAATGGCACAGATGCTGTCATGGTAGGAGGTAGATTAATGAGCCTGGATGAGCAACTGAGATTTCTGTTGGATTATCACTGTGTATACAGTCTACAGATACTGATGTCTCTTTTCCTCTAATGGAATTAGGCCTGAGCATTAACTCGTTTGTTGCATGTACAGTACTTCTTCTGGGAGTGTTTTGCCACAGATAGTTTTTGATTTATCCCTCAGATATGTCTGCCTCCACCACAATACAATTAATTGGTGTGAATGAAACTTTGTTATTGGTGCTAAAAAAACAAGGTCCTGGGTTACCAGGGATAATTACTTAACAGTCCTCTCCAGACTACATGGAGTAACCAGAACATTGTTCTTGAAAAATAAGTTTTGCAGTCCTGTGAGCACCACAAAGTACTGGGAAGGAGGCCAAAATATCACCTCCAATATATCATGTGCAGATAAAACCAAAACTATCTGGTAAATGGCTCGAAAATGTGTGGTTTCTTGGAGAACTTTACCGACATCCTGTGTGGCCTCGCCTAAGCTGCACAGTGATGATGATACCCCCTCCCAGTTTTTCAGTAATAATAATAATAATTATTCAGTAATTCAGCACATTTACGAAGCCCACTATTATTATATTAGCATCTGCTATCTATTTTTGTTTTAACAGTAATAAACCTACTATATGTTTGAAGTAATACATCCGTCTCATACACATTTTTAAGATATCGTTCAATGGAGTTGTTTTGAAGCTGAGCTGAATCATGTGTATCAGAAGAAATGACTACTGTCATTTTACTGAAACAAAAGGAGGTACCAGGGTAGGAGATTAGAGAGGGCTCGGGGAAAATTGCCCCCAAAAAACATTTAACGGGGGCAAAGAAAGACCCTGCTAAAAAACTTAATTTCCTATCCTGGGAGGTACACTCCTTTTTTTAATATAGTGGACTCTACTTTGGATCTGTGATTTACACTTGCTGTTCTCATTTGTTACAGCTTATTGGCAACCCTGACAATAATAAGAGTGGATGTATTTTTACTAAATGCAAACTTAAGGACTTTAAAGCTTGAGCAACATCAATTGAAAGATCTTTACATTCGTATTAGTACAAAAAAAAACTGATCATAAACAGAGAAGCTGTGTTTATGATCAGTTTCTTTAAGACTTATACAAACCGACAGCAACACAGCTCGCACACATTTGTCAACACTTGCGTATTCACGTCTCCCACTCACATTCTCACAAGTGCACACATCGACCTTGTTAAACCCTTTCTATTTTGCAAGTCAGAACCCTCAGATACACAAAGCAATTTGTGAAATTGACAAGGACCTAGTGCTGTAAGCCTCGTCTCATTAGATCACTTTACTTTCCTATCTCAAGAAGGGAAAAGGAGAAAATAAGACGGTAAGCATTTCAGCAATACCAACAGTAATATTTATTACGACAAACATGAGTAGAGAGAAAGGTCACAAAGTACTGTGAAAGAGGTCTATCATTACAAGAGGTTTGTCAAACTAACACTTGTAAAATTAGATTTCAGTCATTTAGAATACAAGGACATGCAGAGGAAAGCAAGAAAACAAACAGGGCAAAGAAAACAAAGATAATCGGAGGATATAGGAGCAGAAACCAGAATGAGAAGGCACATTCACAGACTAGAATCAGAAATTCTGCAGAGAGGGAAAACCTTGTTCTACTATAAGGATGTAAAGCAACAGGTGTTTTCGGAAAAAAAAAGATATGAATGCAGATCACTTGAAAAGCCAGGTTGAAAAGATAATTTAGAACAAGGAGGCATTAACCCTTTGAGGACCTAGGAGGGGATGGAAATACCCCAAAAATCAATACTTTTTTGGAGAGGCTGTGTACAAAATGCACTTTCGGAGCAGTGAGGACTTAAAAGCCACAATTTAAGAGGCTGCCATTTTTATACATTTACAATTATGAAATAAAATGATTTATGTTGATAGCAAAATAAGAGGGGAAGATCACAATATCTGCATTAATTTGCATGTAAAAACGTGAAGTGATCTTCATTCAAGTGCTCAAAGGGTTACAGAAAACAAAGAGGGCCATCCTTACACTTGACATCCCAGAGAGCCTTAATTTACATCCAATCACAGATGCAGAAACAGACTTAAAGAGACAGTATCCTTTTCCCTCTTGCTACAGTGATTGTTTGTCAAAACAAGCTAATGTGCACAAACTCGTTTGATATCCCTAATAAAAGCACACCATTATTTCTCAAGACAACAATGTTTAGCTTGGAATGTTAACCTTAAACATTTTAATCTCACTAAATAAATACTGTAGGCTACATTTAACATAGTTGGCAAATCACAACAAGATCAAGGAGACTTTTATAATAAGAGCTCATATTCCTGTAATAAAAATACACTATTAAATCTGTATACATTTTTTTTCCTTTGATAAAAACAACTTGCAATACTGTTATGCATAAATTGGTATCTTGTATTATGTTCTTGTCAATTTCACAAATTGAAAAGGCAGGCACACTGCAGCAAAAAAGCAAGGCAGGGAGGGTAATACTAACTTCAATATGTTCTCAGAGAGCCAGAGCGTAGAGCCACACATGATAATTCATGCTGCAATATCATAGATAACGGTTGAAAAAAAAAAGAAAAAAAAAATCAGATTCCTTTTGTGCTCCAGACTCAAAAGGAAACTCACAAAAGAAATACTGTCTCTTTACGATACATGTCCAGAAACACAGTGCAAAGCATGGTGAGGTGCTCAAAATTGCTCAGCCGGCTACACTTTGACAACAGGTTGTTAGTCCCAGAGCTCTCCCAGAACGAGAACATTGGATAAATAAGGGTGGAAAAGACTGGGCAATGTGGAGCGGCTGTTACAGTAGTCTAAGAACCTCTACTGTATCGAAATCAAACAGGGCACTGGACTTTGCCCAATCAGCAGCGTTGTAGCTGCTACAGCTGTTTTGCTTGAACACACCATCTTATTCTGTGGGCCTGTTTCAGTTCAACCACTTCACAGAAACTGAAATAAGGCAATGGATGTTTACATTAAGGTTTCCTTCTGCTCGGGAAGAGGAATGATCAGTTTCCTTGGATGGAATTGTGTGGTTAACATGTTGTTTAACTGATAATCAACTGATATGTTGAAGTAGTTAAAGCTTAGAAACAACTGCTGCTATCCATGCAGAAAGTTAAATGCATGTGTAATAACAGTTTCACTGTTGGTCAGGTGAAAACTTTATCAACTGTCAACCGACAGAGAACTGTCCGAGTCTTCAACAAATATATAGAAAAACAGAAATCCTAAATGGTTTGGGTTGCAAGGCTTTCGCCTGACATCGATTATTACATGCCATCTTGGGTCAAATTACGGATTAGTCTTGAATGATTTCTGTGAAACATGAGCCATGACATGGAAGACGAGATGCTTGATGAATAAATGATGAACACTGGAAAGGTGGAGAGGGAGCACTGACATGGACTTCACCTGATTATTAATCGACACTGGGTCGATTCTATGAGTAAACTTTATCTCCACTTTTAATGGACGTGAGGTAAGGGAGACAAAAGCCGACATGCTTATATGGTAACCATCTCATAAGAGGGCAATCTGACCCGAATGATACTGCATGGCAAGTCTGAAATACTGCAAAAGACATAAAAACAAACACTCACATTCAAGCACAAACAAGCCTTAAAACTCTATCGAATCCAGCTATGATGTGCTTAACATCTCAACTGCTGCTGTGAAAATATTTCAAAATATCTCATTTCCTGTTGTTGCATGCAAAATGTCCTACTTACGGATACATTTAATTTTCAGCTTATCAAAATATTATTTTCTGCCTTTGGAAAACTGGGGCAGATTGTGCGAAGCCTGTGATAAGAATAACAAGAGGATCGTCAGCGGAACCTCCTCCTGTACTAGACTGTATTCAATTCAACCTCTCTGTTTGCATTGCAACATGTGCACAGAGTTCACACAGAGAGCAGCCGAGGGGCCTTATCTATAAACTATGACTGCACATCACAACCAGGCACTCGCCATCACTAGCAAATAAATATGAGGACAATTCTGTCATAGCAATAATAATATATGAAGGGAGGAAGGGGAAATAGGGAAACAAAAATAGGAGCGAGGAACTAAGGATTTAAATAAATAGATAAATAAATAAATAAGATAAGATGAATTATGAAATGTGGAATGAAAAATGTGAATAAATATTTAAATCATGTAGGGTTAAGTATTTTGAGCGTATTCGATTCAACCTTGCCCTTTGACCCCTTGTTTGGTGGTCACTGGTGGGCACTGAGGAGGAGAGGCCACTGCTGGCCGTGGTATTAATACTGCTTGTGAGCGGACGGACGGGGGGGGGGGGGGGCCTCACCAGAGCAATCGCACTAGTTCCTCACCTGTAGCGGGGGGCTGGTGTGCCGAGAGACCTGGCAGATCCAGAGAGCTGTCCGACATCACGTGCTTTAGGTCTCCGCCCATGTCCGACAGCTTCATGTCCAGCTGCACTGAGAGCGCGTCCTCAGAGTCGTCCTTCCCTACACTGCTGCCCCCGATGGACGGGAGGTCCAGGGACTTGACAGAGGCCGAGTCCTCTTTGGCCTGCTTGAAAGCGGCCACCTTGTCCACCAGAGTCTTTTCAGAGGCTCCCAGCGCCGTGCAGAACTTGGAGGATTGAAAGTCAGCAAAGTCGTCCGTGTCGCTCTTGAGAGAAGAGAAGGAGCCGCCTGTGCTCTCCTTGGAGTGGTCATAGGCCAGGCCTCCCTCCAGAGAGAGACGTTTGAAGACGTCGTACTTGTCTGAGCTCTGCTGAGGCCGCTGCTGAGCGGGGGTGGTCTCCCCCTGGACCTCCACGCTGCTCTCAGCTTTAGGCTCCCCACCAGAGCTGCCAAACGCCATGAAGTCTGCAAAGTCATCCTGAGGCGCCACCACAGCTCCTCCTGATGCTGAAGCTTTAGCAGCATCAGAGGAGGAGCCAAAGAGGGCAAAGTCACCAAAATCCTCTGCTGTCCCTCCCCCCGGAGGTTTGGCTCCACCTGGAAGGAGCACGATAGAGGGGGGGGCGGACACAGAGGGGAATGTGCTGGGTTTGGTCTCCACGGGGACAGAGGGAGCGATAGAAGAGAAAAGATCCAGGTCGGCCATGTTGAGAGGATTTTTGGGCTGTGAGAGAGACACTGCTGGCTGTTGCTGTGGGAGTTGCTGTAGAGACTGAGAGGTTGGGAAAGCAGAAGGAAAGGCAGGTTGAAAGATCTTGGCCTGTTCTGAAGGGTCTAGTGGAGAGACGCTGTCGGCGGTTTTAAAGTCTGTGAAGCCATCATCAGCGCTGACAGACTTGAAATCTGCAAATCCTTCCCCTGCTGAACCAAAGAGCACAAGTTAAGATCATTAAAACATTTATCATGGCTGTCTCTTTGACATGAGACAATCAAGCCTCAGCCGCAGCAGCCACCATTCTTTCATTTTACAATCCTACAAGAAAGTAAGAGATTGGATTATTCATGTGTCTGTCACGTTGTGAATGTTTGCGTTGAATTCCAATCCTCTGATGAATTGTGGGGCTGCAGTGTCCAAAGAACAGCGCACGCACACACACACACACACACACACACACACACACACACACACACACACACACACACACACACCACACTGCAATCAAAATAATCACACATCTACACTAACATGCTAATTCAATTCTGAAAAAAACAATTAAAAATGTCCATCTTAACAGTTATGTCTACTTAAGTCTGAAAAATCCCACAACTTTACCAGTGGAAAAAAAAAATTTCAAATATATTTAAACCTTAAGCAGTCTAAGGTGGTTGGGAGATCTAGACTTAATTTTACAGTGTTTGAAACCACTTCGGTAGATCAACAGACTTTATATATTTATTTTCTAATTCATGTTACAACTGAAGGTTGAAGATTAGCTATGTGTCAGAAGTTGATAATGTTTAATTTTTCATTTCATTTAACCTTTATTTATACTCGAAAGATCAGTTGAGGGGTGACCCTCATTTGCAATGACGTCGAGTCAAAATAATGTGATCATGTGTGTAGATGGGTTAGCCAATGTTCTATAAAAACAGAGATTTATCTTATTTGCCCATATTGAATGACACAATTAGATTCTTACATGATCAGTTGCATAAATTATAAGCCATTTTATAACACTTTTTTATGGCATATTTTGCTTTTACGAGACAGTACTCTAAAACTCTCCTTAACTACATTTTATTCAAAAGGTTGTTTTACTTATTTGTCAGTAGAAACCTAAATGACCAGTTAAGATGGATATTTTTTACAATAAGAAAACCCCTATAATACTATAAAAAGAGCAGCAGAAATATTTTTGAAACACAATATTTTTTACCTCATATATTATTATTTTTTTTTATACAAAGTTTTATTTAATCAAATTTTCTGCAACACACGGCTTGTATAAAACACACAGAAAAGTCAGAATGCATCATGAGATTCAGCGGTTGTTCATCCACTGCGGTATAATATATGCATGGACCAAAACAGAGAATCTGTTCACACTGCCGGTGTGCGTTGGAGAAGAGATAACTAATGGGCTCATTAAGAAGATGGAGCCTGACAATGCCAAGGAAAGGTCACTGCAAAGTATGACTTACTGGAGTCGTAAGAGCTGTCCCCATCGGAAACTGTTCTAATGAAACAGGGATGGGAAACAAGATTCAAACATGTTGTAGTGAGCTAACAGCTTTATCCAAGTTAGAAAAACTAGGTTTAATTAGAGGGAGTCCAACATTAATGCCACACCCTTCCCTACAAATTCCAACCAAAATAACACAAAGATGTTTTCTAAGCAGAATGTGATGTTGATATCTGCTTATAGGGACCATCTCAGAGCCAATTATCTGTGTGTTGTTTGGCAAAGAGGCCACAGGGATTTGACACAGGAATACACAGAAATGTATGATAACAAAAAAGAAAGAAATTAACAAAAAAGAAAAAGTCCTAATGTGCACACATGCTTTTTAGAAGCAGAGTTTCTTACCGACTGGTTTCTTGTCAGCAGGCGGCTCAAGCTGTCTGAACACACTGTATTTGTCTCCACCGTCTGGATGAGAACAAATAAAGAAGAATGAGTCAAGTTTGAACAGAAGATACAACACATTTAACAGGCAGGCAAGTTGTTATGGAAAACTGGGGCTTTATGTATTCTCCATGGACCAAAACACTGACAATAGAAGTGAAAAACTGTTCCACAATACTAAAGGTTCCCTCATTTAATCTGCTTTGAAAATAATTTTCTTTGCATTACGATTGAAGTAGACTTAAGGTTGGACTATGTAGCTTTTAGGGATCAATATTACTTTAAAAAGAAAGACGTACAAGGCGTGTAGATGACATATAAATTGTCCTGAATGGGACATTTTAGAGTTAAAGAAACAGTTTGCACTAATATTTAGATGTGTTGTGGTTAAATGTTTGGAAACCCATCTGAGTAATACAGCTAGGGACCCTTTGTGCACCCTATGTGAGGTATAGAAGATACCTGAGGCGGCAGGAGGTGTAGGCTCTGTAGGCTGATCCACAGACAGCTGCTTGAAGACGGCGTATTTATCAGACGACGTGACGGACGTGGAGGAGGAGGAACCAGACACTGGAGTCAGCATGGCAGGCACGCTGGAGGGACACAATAGCTACAGTCAGCCATCAGGGAAAGAGAGGTTCAACCTTCCCCTTGAGGGGTTGAACCTGCAATCCTTGGACTGATGACTATAAGGCAGATGCCAGCTGATTTTCAGAAACATCTTGTTGACATATTTTAAATAATTTTTTTTTTAACATATTCTCTTCCAATCTGGGCACAGCTGCCACCAAATGCTTCCAGATGGCATATCGAAAAGATCTATAGAGCTTGGTTTGAAATTGGGTTTTCCCAGAGTTAAATATGAATATGAAGCCACAGCCTGTTAGCTTAGCTTCGCTAAAAACATAAACCGGGAAAAGAGGGGAAAATAAACTGCTTACCAGCACCTTTAAAATCATTTGTTAAAATGTTTAATCTTATTTAATTAATCTGTACAAAATTATATTGTGAAGGGGTTTAGACCAAGACTCTTTATTTAGCCAAGAAACGCTCCAGAGCGTACTTAGCATTTTGTAATAATTAATCAAACAAGTTATGAAGTGGTTAATTAGAAAGCTTTATATCTGCTGGTAGGGAGATTTTGTTACCTTTGGAGAAAGCCCGGCTAGCCATTACCCTCTGTTTGAAGTGCTTGTGCTAAGCTAACTAGCTGTTGTCGGTGGCTTCATATTTACTATACAGATGAGAGGGGCATCAATTTTCTCCTCTAATTCATCAGAAAGCAAATAAGCTTAATCACAAAATGTCTCTTCCTTAAAGCTAATTTTTTTTGGTGAATGTATATCATGCAGGTATAAAAATCTTACAAGATTACATTGCAGCAGCATGATCTAATGCAATAGAATCAAGCAACACGGGAAATCAGTAAGCTTGCTTTCCTTCCAATATTAGTTTATTCAAAGCCCTTTGTCTGCAAGACATCTGACATCTGACAGTAAATTATCCCTGCCATTTCAGGCTGGCAAACCAACACCAGCCTTTCAGCCCCACATTTAATAAGACATCAATCTAAGCCTGTGGGGAATTTATGTTACACGGCTGTAACAGGGTAGCCTGGCTCCGCCCGCCCGCCTACTTCCGGCCAAATTTCATTTTCCCTTCAGTAGTCAGTCTGGGTGTACAGTGCATTTCCCAGTTTTACCGGAGAATCTACAATCGTCCAATCAGCGAACAGAGCGAGTGGCTGAGAACAATGACGTCGAAGTCGCGCTCCAGTTTCAGTTGAATGCTGCGTTCCTTTATACTCGGAAGAAGGAGATTTCCGACTTGGTAGTTCCGAGTTCCGACCTGTCTGTGTTCCAGTGCATCTGCTCGCGAAAGTATGGATGCCTAAAACCTTTTTCGTCCAAATAACTAAACGTTAGGCTCTAACAAGTTACTGTTGCCAGGTACCGGTAGATTCATAGACTACAATATGTAGTGGCGTCGGAAATTTCCGAGTTCCCTGTCCAACTGGAACGCACCGCCAGAAGCCGGCTCATGACACACGTGACGACCAAACGTGATGCGATTGATTGGCTAATCTAGAGTGGCACTGGGCAGATCCAATAGTTTTAAACTTCGACAGACACCCGCCTCCAAGTGAATGAACGTTTGCCAATTACAGCACTTCCAGACCTTCTGTACAAGTTAAATTAAGTACGATGGTCTGGTTGGACCAGGCTAGTAACAGTGAGGGGTATAGAAGTAAATGAGTGTCATCGGATTTGGAAAATAAAAAGCCATTGAATTTTAAGCACTGACTATTTATGCATTGAAATAATGTATCTGAATTTTTTGCCTCTGAATTTAACTCATTAAATAACAACACATTTTCACATACCCCTGACTGATGCAGGAAGGCAAATCAGGTTTTAGCCATGTCAAACGGCAACGCAAGTAATGATGGTGCTTGGGTGAGTACAAACATGTTTCTATATAGGGAAGAATATAATGGCTAGCATATATATATAGAAACATGTTTGTACTCACCAAAGCACCATCATTACTTGCGTTGCCGTTTGACATGGCTAAAACCTGATTTGCCTTCCTGCATCAGTCAGGGGTATCCAAGGCAACAAGCTAATATTCCCACTTGCTCTCTTTGTTGAACGCGATCTAGCATCTATGATCGATTGGTCTTCCTTGGGTCCCCAAAGTTTTACTCTGAATTTCATACATACAATTTCATTTTGCAGTTGAATTTGGCACGTTGAATATTTGATTTTGAATTTGAGAACATTGTAAAATAAAGGTAAAAATCAGTTGTTTAAAATACAATGAGTTAAATTCAGAGGCAAAACTTTCAGATACATTATTTCAATGCTTAAAATTCAATGGCTTTTTATTTTCAAAATCCGATGACACTCATTTACTTCCATAGAGGAGAGTGTGTTTTTCGGGGGAGAAATAGGAAGGATTTATAAAGAGCCCATGCCACTTAGACATGAGATGCTTTAGTTCTTTCTCTTTCCTCTTTCAATGGATAATTGCCTTTCAGCTTGCGCTCTGTGAAAGGACAGTCTCTTCATACGGGCTTGGCAAGTAACACAAAGAAATAAGCCTATCTACTGTCCACTGAAATTAATTCATTAAGAGATGACCCAGACTCATTGTTATTCTTGGGAGGTTATACGAGATATTAATACAGTGTGTCTGACCAAGAAGGACAATGCAAGACATAAAATTATTATGCAGAATAACACGGCTGTAAATGTCACTTCTGCAAAAATTTCTTCAGAAAAGTAGTTAGGAGTTCAAAAGGAGACAGAAATAATGAGGAGCAGTGAAGGAACATGTTTCTTGAAATGTTAACTGGGGTCAAAAGCAGCCAGGGATACAACTCTTAAGCTTTTGAAGATTTTTCTAATTGTGTATGGTAGAATTCAAATGAAAAAAAATTCTATATTTAAGTTGAAAAGTACTCAACCTCTTCTCTGCAGTGTACCTGTTTTGGTGCTGAGGTGTGATGGTGGTTGGGAAACTTCCACCTGACTCCCCCTTGAACTCAGTGAAGGCCTGGTCTCCGGCTCCTGGCTTTGGGGCCTCCTGGAAGTCCTGGAAGTCATCGTCGTCGGCTTTGGGCCCCTGAGACAACAACATGTTAGTGAGTGGGATGTGAATTACACTCAACAAAATATAAACACAACACTTTTGTTTTTGCTCCCATTTTTCATGAGATGGACTTAAAGATCTAAAATTCATTCCGGATACACAATATTACCATTTCTCTCAAACATTGTTCACAAATCTGTCTAAATGTGTGATAGTGAGCACTTCTGCTTTGCTGAGATAATCCATCCCACCTCACAGGTGTGCCACATCAAGATGCTGATCTGACATCATGATTAGTGCACAGGTGTGCCTTAGACTGTCCACAATAAAAGGCCACTCTGAAATGTGAATTATTTTGCTTTATTGGGGGTCTGGGGACTCAGAACCAGTCAGTATCTGGTGTGACCACCATTTGCCTCATGCAGTGCAACACATCTTCTTCGCATAGAGTTTATCAGATTGTCAATTGTGGCCTGTGGAATGTTGGTCCACTCCTCTTCAATGGCTATGCGAAGTTGCTGGATATTAGTGGGAAGTGGTGCACGCTGTCGTATACGCCGGTCAAGCACATCCCAAACATGCTCAATGGGTGACATGTCCGGTGAGTATGCTGGCCATGCAAGAACTGGGACATTTTCAGCTTCCAATAATTGTGTACAGATCCTTGCAACATGGGGCCTTGCTGAAACGTGAGGTGATGTTCATGGATATATGGCACAACAATGGGCCTCAGGATCTCATCACGGTATCTCTGTGCATTCAAAATGCCATCAATAAAATGCACCTGTGTTCTTCGTCCATAACAGATGCCTGCCCATACCATAACCCCACCACCACCATGGGCCACTCGATCCACAACATTGACATCAGCAAAGCGCTCACCCACACGACGCCACAAACGCTGTCTGCCATCTGCCCTGAACAATGTAAACCGAGATTCATCCGTGAAGAGAACACCTCTCCAACATGCCAGACGCCATTGAATGTGAGCATTTGCCCACTCAAGTCTGTTACGGCAACGAGCTGGAGTTAGGTCAAGACCCTGATGAGGACGACGAGCATGCAGTTGAGCTTCCCTGAGACGGTTTCTGACAGTTTGTGCAGAAATTGTTTGATTATGCAAACCAATTGTTTCAGCAGCTGTCTCAGTGGCTGGTCTCAGACGATCTTGGAGGTGAACCTGCTGGATGTGGAGGTCCTGGGCTGGTGTGGTTACACGTGGTCTGCGGTTGTGAGGCCGGTTGGATGTACTGCCATATTCTCTGAAGTGCCTTTGGAGACGGCTTATGGTGGAGAAATGAACATTCAATGCACGAGCAACAGATCTGGTTGACATTCCTGCTGTCAGCATGCCAATTGCACGCTCCCTCAATGCTTGTGGCATCTGTGGCATTTTGCTGTGAGACAAAACTGCACATTTCAGGGTGGCCTTTTATTGTGGACAGTCTAAGGCACACCTGTGCACTAATCATGATGTCAGATCAGCATCTTGATGTGGCACACTTGTGAGGTGGGATGGCTTATCTCAGCAAAGCAGAAGTGCTCACTATCACACATTTAGACAGATTTGTGAACAATGTTTGAGAGAAATGGTAATATTGTGTATCTGGAATGAATTTTAGATCTTTAAGTCCATCTCATGAAAAATGGGAGCAAAAACAAAAGTGTTGCGTTTATATTTTTGTTGAGTGTATGATTATGAACAAATGCAAAAAACTGAAGGCGACAGGCTAGTTACCTGTGCAGGAGGGAAATTGGCGATGAAGTTAGTGTTTGTGGGTTTTTTGGCAGGAGCTGCGTGTGTCATGGCCATGACTGGTGGTGGTGCCTGTGTGGGCATCGCCATGGAGACCGGGGGCTTGGTCATCATGGGCTGTTGTTGGTGCTGGGGCATGACAGGGGCCATGGCCATAGCCAGGGCTGGCAGGTTGGGCACTGGTGGAGAAGGGAACTGACTAAGGATTTCCACATTCATTGCTGGGAGGCCACTCTGTAAACAAAATAAAACAGGTTTAAAATATGCAATATATTTCATGTTTTTTTTCATTGTCAACAAATACAAGACCAAACCAAAAATGAAATGATCCCAGCGACAATTATTGTCTGTGTATCCAAACTTCTGATACACTGCAGCTTATTACTCAACAATTAACAACACATTTCTGAGCCACATTACAATCAATATTTTGAGTCTATTCCACATACACCCTGCTGGTGGAAGATCCTTAGAGGTCAGGGCAAAGTGGGTGATTATAATCCATTTCTTTCGATGCCATCATGTATTTTGCTGAACTAGGAAAAAAAAATATGAGGTTTGTAAATAAATGATTCACTGCAGTCCAAGTTCCTTTTGAACAGATGTCACTGGCACTCAAACCTTTTCCCCCCCTCACAATGCACCTTGTTGTGCTTGTGTTTCAAGGTTGACAAAGATTTGCATCACCAAAGATTTCTTATTATTCCTCGCTTGGAAGCATGTGGCATGAAGTGTTTCGTGAGCTGCCTGCAGATTTGCATTCTCCCAGGGGTGGTGATGACAGCCCCATGCTATGGATGATAAGAAGTCTCCTGCCAAACTTGGCTGATGAGGACTCAAAATATAGTATATATTTGGCTTACAATGCTTCACAAGCTCTAGGCTGCCTGTTCCTGCCCATTCCTGGCTAAGCCAATCTAATTTCAGCGTGTAGTTCAAGGCGAGGCTCTGTGGAAGCCATAGGGGACGATTAGTGACGTTGTTCTAAGTGGATCATTCGTCTTGACTCCAGTGTTTACCTGCGCCACACCAATTAGTGCAAGTACAGTGTAGAGCTCCTCCTTGGTCAGCATGCCAGGTGTTGTGCGGTTGGCTGATGCCCAGATTTGCCCCAGCGCTTCCCTGGGAAGACCTGATGACATTAGTATTGGGTAGAGCTTGGCTGTGTCGATCCCTGACGGTGTCATGGTGATTTCATGAATCTTCTTGAACATTTCTAACGGGACAGAAATGAAAAAAAGGGAAGATATTCATCTATTTAGATTAATTTTATAATTTTTCCAACCATTTTACCAGGAGCGCCCCCTAGTTTGATTTTCATTTCATATGTAAATATCTGGAACATTATATTCGACATGAATGTAAATGTTTACCTGGGATGAGGCTGTCATTGTAAAGCCAGGATGGCACCATGGGCTGGATGTGCTCTTGTTGTGGATACCCGCCAACACCTGCTGTCATAGCATGCACACGCACACACAAACACAAACACACAGTGTAAGTTGTTATTGCAAAAACAGGCATACAATTGGCCAAGCCTCTTGGCAGCTGAGGCCCTGTTTGTACCGAGCTCAACAGAATCGTACACCTGATGTCTGGAAGGCTCAGTGCAGATGACTGCACTGAATCACAAACATCCTGCTACATCGGACAAAGGAGGAGGGAGAGAGGGGACTGCCTTTAAAGAAAAAAATACTATAAAAGTTATTTATCTGCTCACATTGACCTGAATAAACTTTATATTTTATTTACTCTCGGCTGCAAGACATTTGTTTTCTCCGGCAGCACAACTTTCCACATAATACTTCCATCAGTCTTGGGCAGTCAAATGAATCTTATCACAAATCTCCTCGGTCTCCATGATAGGCCCTCTATATTTCCCTCAACGACACAGAAGGACTTGGAAACAGACAAACAAATAAACAGAACAAAGGAGAAGCCGAGCGGCATGCACAATCAACCTCAGCTTATGCTCGGGCCTCGGTGGCACCTGCCCGTCCATGCGCGTCCCTGTTAAACCAAAGCAGTCGGCATGCACCAGAGATGCACACAGCGAGGAAACAGGCAGCAGCTTATTGAGTCAGCAACTATAACCCCAGCACCTCGACAGACACAGACCCCCTATCCACAACGTGTGTGGAGGAGAGCGCCAACATGAGAAGCCCTTTTAATGAGATTTGGCCTGAAGTGACAAAGGTTTAAAGCGGGGGAAAGAAACATGAGCACAGACTTGGCTTAGTAGAAGATGTAAAGAAACCAGGGAGGATACCTCAAAGACTCCGCCACCATGTAATAATCCCAGGGATGAAGGAAATGTCAGCAGGATTTTGTTTACCAGCACATTGGCTACAACAGTGATGATGCTCAGTCCAGAATCAGATTACAATAACAACCATAAGAGATAGAATGGATTAAGCTTCTGCAAATGCTTTTTTCATTATTTTGTGGTCAGGGTTAGAAAGAGTGAGATTTTTTCCCCAGAACCGAAAGAAGAGTACTGCCTTGATTGTGTTAACACTGCAGCAAAGCGAGGGAGAGAAGAAGAAGCTATAGTCTAATAAACAGGCACTTATCTCACCACTGTCACTACTGGTTTGAGGAGACGAGTCAGCGGCTGATGGGTGGACACTGGGCGCTGCCGCTGGGGCTTCAGGGAGCTTTTCAGAGATGAAGACAGAACTCAAGTCCTGTGGGGCCGCAGCCCAGTTCCTGGCTTTATTGCTGGAGTGAAACTGAGTTGAAACTTTAGCTCTAGGACCCAGGTCCGCCAAACTCCGCTTGGACTTAAAGCTAACCTTGGCCGTCCTATCGGCAGTAAGATCACATGAGGAGAAAAGCTTCTCTTCCAGGGACGGGCCTAGAAGGGTGGATGAGGCACAGGTATCTTGACACAGTGGCTATACACAGCAGTTAAAGTATCCCAATTGTGGCACCTTTTTGCCCTTTCTTCGGCCCTAAATAAATCAATGAAAGTTGTGCGTTTGGTCTCATGTAATATGTATTTTAAAGTAAAAATATGGGAGGAGGGAATGGAAATGCACAGTTTCTACACCTGATCTATAAAACGGCAGAGGATATTGCATCTGAAATTTAACATCTGGCAAATGCAGGTGTAAAATCTGTGGTAGTGTTGCATCAGACACATACTGTAGGAAGTGAGACTATAATCAGGTCCAACAAGTGATTGAGCGGGACTGACAACGATCCTTTTATATGTTTACAGAAATAATTGTTTAAGGACCTTAAAGTTTTACCAAAAGTCGCATACATTTAAAATAATATTTTTTTGAGGTGACATCACCCAGCTTTCAAACCTACTGTATACTGCTTCACATACGGCTTTCCTCTTGCAATATTACAGTTCATAAAATGTTGCACCTTTGATTAAATTTGCAACAGGCTTAGAGAATATCCCCCTTAATCTATTTACTGTCACGCAGAATGTATTGAGCACTAACTGAGGTCCTGTGGCATTCCTGCTTGCACAAAGTACATTAATCCTGCATTACGTATGTGTAGATTCTGGAGCAATTAACCAGGTCAAATTTCTTCAAATTTTGGTTATACATTATCTGAACAAGAAAATATCTTAACTTCCCAAATAAAAATATAAGTTTGTTTTTTTTCTTTTCCTTTTTCGTGCAATCTAATCTGCTTAAACCAGATGCTAAACAAAGAGGCCAGAAATGATTCAGACTGAGCATTGGGCTTTGACACGCTATGGAGAGATAGCTGTTTCTCAGGAAAGAAGGTGATCTCTCTGTCCTGTCATTCATAGTCTAGAGACAGACAGCTGTCACAGAGCAGCTCCTCATCCCACAGATTGGACGGCAGATGACACATGACAGTGACAGTCTTTATATCGGTGCACACGTGCTAAACAGCTGCTTTATGGTTAAAACCTACAGGGGAAAAAAACCTATTCCCTCTCTATTCCTTATTTATTCAGCATCCTTTTTTGCCGAGTGTAGTTTAGCGTCTGTGTTGGCTGCATGCTCTCACACACTGCAACACAGGTCAAAAACCAAACCAAAATGCAGACGTACCACTTAGAGGAAATATTATTCACAGCATCAGCAGTAAAAGCAGCAACAATAAAAACAATCTTCCAGATTATTTGAGGACGGGAGGGGTGATGACGTCAACAAAGCAAAAAGGAAGAGTTACCTTGAAATGTAGATTGGAAGCTGGTGTTGACAGCAGAGTGTGTGGTGACAGTGGGAATGGACACAGAGGCAGGGGGTGAAGGGGGGGAAGTTTGGAAGGAAGGGAAAGCGTTTACGGGACCCTGGACAAAGTCACTAAAGCCGTCATCGTCCTCACAGTAACCTGTGTTGGGGGGCTGGATGTGGGCATGAGAGGAGGAGGTGGAGGAGGGTGGAGGAAAGGAGGCAGGGCCGTCTACAGGCCCCTGAAAGTCACTAAACTCGTCATTGTCCTCAGACAAAGCCGGGGGGAGTGAGTGAGTGCTGACAGACGGGTGTGATGGCGATGAGTCTGCAAAAATGAACAAATAATGATGATGGCACAACACACACACACACACACTACAAGAATGGAGAATGATTTTAGAGCTCCACATTGCAAGAGTGAGATAAGGACTAATTTGTGCAAGACCAGAAATTGTAGAACTGCATATTCAACAAATATGCATGCAGCATTTAATTAATTTTCTGATTAAATAAAATGCTATTTAACTCAACTTATGTGATGGGGATTTTTTAAAGTGGTAACATTTGTATATAAGCAATAACCCAAGAATAATTACTCTTAAGCAGACGCAACCTGTGGGTTATGGCCCACAAAAAACATTGTTCAACATAAATCTTTGCTCTTTTTTTCCTCCAATTTTTTGAAATATTGGACAGTTATAGCATTTGTAGTTGGTGATAATTATTCAAATTAAACAACTCACGACTAATCAACGTTAGAGCCATGCCATTGGTGATGCTATTAGATATGGCTTCATTTTAGGGTTTTAAAAACCAAAGACGTTGGGCACTTCTGCTGTAGAGCTTTACTTCAGGCCAGGTTTGTCCAATGCATATACTACAATTTTCTGAGCTGCACAGAAAGAAGTTCAGTGAGAGAAATGAATAGTTCTAAGACACTATAAAAAGACACCATAAAGAGATTCTGTATTAGACAGATATAAAAATGAAGGCACTACTAAAAAGCGACAATGAAAATAAAGAACAAATGTGCAGATGTGTAAGACAAGGAAAAAAAAATCATGTGATAAGAATATGTGTTGCATTATGTACTCGAGACAGCACATCCCAATTTTGTCTTGCTGCTAGCTGGGCAGTGACCATGCTGACCTGCCTCTTAATCCAGCTATTATTCTCAGACGGAGCCATTTCAATGGAGCTACAGAGAGCATTTCTGATGACGGAGAGAGGCAACAATAGGACAAATCCCAGAGATTACATCTTAAAGCTTTTGAGGGGAAGGTACCTGGCTTCTTGCTCTGTGATGATGGAGTGGGATGCATTTTGGCGTCTCTGCTGAAGCCGTCCAGGTTGCCTTTGATTGCCTCCAAGGCGTCATCGCGGCTCTTTTCTCCCGTCTGAGTACAGAACAATACGGGATCAAGAGCCCAGGCGGTTAGAAAGAAGAGCAGTCAAAAGGTGTCAGAAAAGAAAATAGTAAAAAAGGGTGTGGAGAGCGACTCACCTTGGGTTTGACACTGCTGAGCAGCCTGAGCTTCTGCTTCTGCTCCTCAAACTGTCTCCTTTTCCTGTCCTCCTCCAGCATCTTCTGCTGCTGCTCCAGACGTTTTCTGAAGGGCAACAAGAGCGCAGACATTATATGCAGAGCCAAGTGAATCGTATTATTCAACAGGTTGGGAACAGGGCAAGGCATTTGAATTGTTGCATGGTTAACAGTAATTGAGAGGAGAAGGCAGAAACAATTTTCTCTAGTGAATACATTTCAGAATAAAAAATAAATAAACACTCAAATTAAGGAGTTTTGCAGGGAGATGGAGTAATAGTTACATAAAAACTGTATGCAGTTTCATCATGTCATCATAACCAAATTAGTAGAGAGAAATGTCCTATTGGCTTCTGTTGTTAATGGGGCCCCTCAATACAATTATTACCATTCTTTTCATTTCACATATTAACCAAGAATACCTCTGTTTAATACATGTAATGACTTCTTTTTGTATATGTTTGTGGGCTTTTCTTGTAACTTTCATGCACATAAATACTGATTTGTGTCAATGAAATGCTGGATATATACATTTGTGGAAAGAAATGAAAATTGTAAACCACAAACGGTATGTATGTAACGGACATATCAACAATCAATATTTATAGAAATTACAGTGTTAAGTATTACAGTATCAGGTCTTTTTGGGGATTTTTTTAACCTGAAAGATAGTAGTCTGGAGGAAGCTGACAGGAAAGAAGAGTGGAGAGTTAAATAATTAAATGCAACAAGGGATGGGACTTAAACCGGGGACATTACTGTAACTTGGTCTTCATCTTAAAACCTTATGCCACTAGCACACCCTCATATCGTAGAAAATGTAAACCAAAGACATGCTACAGTAAATACTGTACATATATGCAATGATCAAAAAAATATAAATGGATAGAATAAAAAAGTGGCCTCTTAAAAAAAATCCAGAAAGCGAAGGGGGAACTGTACAATCCTGAAGGGAAAAAAGGACCATAAAAAAGCCATAACGTTATAAAATCAGTGGTAACTCCGGAGCAGCAGCGCTGGAGCTAAAAGTGATTCAGTGTGTTAGAAAGCTTTAGCTACGGAAGGCAATTTAAAAAGATTGAGAGTCTGCCCCCTGTCAGGCTGCACTTACTGTAGGCACAGCAGAGCTTTGAGATCCATTCAAAGATATAATCTTTACTATGTTCAACACAGCCGTGGTAGCATGCCATTGCTTAGAACAAAATACAGCTTAAGCTGACAAGAATGTTTTTAATTCTGGGGAAAGAAAGATACTTGCTCATAAAACAAAACATTGAAGTTAACCTCATGGTGGCACTAGAGGAAATGTTAGGAGATCACCAAAGTCATTGAGATTCATCCTCCGAATTAAATTAATTACATTTTAAAAGCTAGAGAGTAGAGCGTCCCTCCCAGGAGGCCTAATCCTCGCAGCAGACACAGTTCAAATTCGACCTGAGGTCTGTTCTCTGCATGTCATTCCCCTGTCTGCCCCATTTCATCCCTGTCTCTCTGTGCTATAAATAAGATAGATAAGCAGAACATATGTTTTGCACCTTCCTAAATCTAGTATGATGGTTATATTGTACAAAATGCAGATGTGAGCATTCATGCGTACACAGAAATGACAAAAAAGAAGAAACCATAATATAAGAGTCAAGATGACTTACTGGTGCTCCTCAGCCATGTGTTTCTGCATGTCAGCAGTGTACTGAGGTCCAGCCTGTCTCATGCCCATATACTGTGGCTGACCTATGTACTGCATGCCAGGAGTCTGCATCCCTATAGCCATCCCACCCTGTTAGACACATGCACACAACAAAAACATACAAACAGCAGCTCAGACACCTGTTAACAATTCTACACAATCCTTTACATAAGGGATAAATGCTCCCACCAAGGGAAAGAAATGCAGTTCAGAAAGACATTATGGACTAGAGTCAAATCACCAGGATGCAATAAATTCTTGTTACTGTGCTGATGCCTAAGCATTTTTTGACTAGACTGATTTGGAAGCAAAAGGGCTCTAAATGAAGGTCTCCACTTAACAATGTATTTATGAATCAAGTATTAGAAAATGTGTTCAAAAATACTATAATGCATGTCAAACCCCTTTAAGGAAGCTATTTCAAGGACAATTGCACATCAATAAACAAACACAAAATCAGTAAGATAAAAACTGCTCAACATCAAAACTAAATACAGACACACAAAATCACCTGCATAGGCATGGCTCCAGGGGGCATCTGTCCACCATAGTTCATTCCCATCATGCCTTGCATGTTCTGCTGCATGACAGGAACCATGGGATAACCCTGCTGCTGCTGCTGCTGCTGTTGTTGTTGTTGTTGTTGTTGTTGTTGTTGTTGCATTGGTACCATGCCTGCAGGAACACACAAACACTTCTAATATCTTCTGTAAACATGGCAAATTATAGGGCATTCAATTTCTATTTGAAACATGACAGTCAGGCCAATTCATAGTACACTGAAGAAAACTTAATATGAGTCCAGAGTTTGGAGGGAAAAAAAGCCTCCATAGTCTGGTCATGATTCAGTATTGCAAATCAATTTCCTGGACAGCTGGGAAAAGACACAGGCTCAGCAAACAACCAAATGTGTTTTTCTGGTGACTACTGTGACAGCTTGGAGCAAAACAAGAGGAGCGAGGGAGAAAAAGTGTCTTGTTTGTTTTCACAGACGGCTGTCTGTGTGTGTGTGTGTGTGTGTGTGTACGTGTGTGTGCGTGTGTGTGTGTGTGTGTGTGTGTGTGTGTGTGTGTGTGTGTGTGTGTGTGTGTGTGTGTGTGTGTGTGTGTGTGTGTGTGTGGGTGTGTGTGTGTGTGTGTGTGTGTGTGTGTGTGTGTGTGTGTGCTGACAGCCAGAGCTGAGCAGCCCACTCCTCTACTGGAGCCTCCAGATGAATCACCATGTAAGGGCTCAACCGGGCTGAATAAGTGGCTTGTTTTGCTGGCTGCACACAATCTACTTTGTCTAAAATGACACGACTAATGGGAGCGTGTAATGACCCCTTGGGGACGCCTGTCCCAGGAGGTGTGTGTGGATGGTTTATCAGGAGTGTTACTGCAAAGCAAATGGCCTAAATATAAAATACGAGCAGGCACAGCTAAACGATAGTGCATCTTCAGCCAGCATTGCACTACTTTGGCGTTGGTAATAAAGGTATGAGCTCCAATATAGCAAATCCTCGCTGCTACCTTCCTACTTCTGCTTAATGACTTGTGGTGATTTTAAATGGCAAGGACCAATTGTTAACAGGAAAGACTGATGAGAAGTAAAGAGCACATTGGTGTCGACTGCAGAATGACTCACCTTGTGGCGGCCCCATGCCCCCTCCGACAGGATACACAAAACTAAAGGGGAGAAAAAAATATATGAATGAACTGAAGTAGAGACACACACATACAACTTTTCTACATGAGATGCAGAACCAGCATCATGTCCCCAGCAGCATTCTTGAATGTGAAGTATAGAGCCATCACCACATTCACTCTGACTAACAAGCCATTGTTATTTGTGTCGTATTAATAGTGTTTAAAGCTAGACTGTAACTGCCATTGCTATAAATATGCATATATTCAGTGTGTCGCCTTTGTAATATACCATAATACAATTATTTAACTGAATGACATTTGAAACCCTGAAAATTGAATGTAAGGTGGTGTATCTTACTGTGCTATTGTTGTATAAAAGTTGCTTTCACTACACACACTTAACTTAATCTGACAGGTATGAGGAAAATATATTATACATATAAAAGATATTAAAGTAGCAGTTAAAGCAAGAGCCTCGCAATGAGCCTTAGTTCTGCAAAATAAAAGTAGTTTCAGCTTATTCACAAAGACCAGTCAAGGAGAATTTGGGCTGTCATTTTTAACATTAATGCCAAAAAGAAAAATTGGTGCAAATTAGTTCCCAGAGGCAACGTGGACTCTGTCAAAATCGTCTGTGCTGAGAAACAATCAGAGGAAGCCTCTAGTCGGCCAAGTCTCTCCTCTGTGGAGCCAACCCACACAGGCCTTCAGCTATATGTCTAATAACTTATTAAAATGTGCTTCTTCAGGCTGGAACTGATGATGCAGAGACAAACACAAGAAAGAGCCACTGCCTCTAAGCTAAACTTGAGCTTCTAATAGCCTCTAACTAATCCATTGGGTCACATTATCATACTGATAACTTCTAATACCAACACAACTGTGCTAACAATTGGGAGGCGGGGAGCTCATTGCAAAATAGCCCAAGCATTTGCCAATGCAATTATCACCTCCCTGTGGCAAATGAGGAATTATTTTGACTTGGGTTTGACTTCTTCATGCACAATTTACTTTTGGAGGCTTTGTTTATTCATCCTTACAAAAAGTGAAGTTTTTGTACAATTTCAATTCAGTGATTCAGAATGAAAGTAGATTTATAAGGAAATATTGTTTACATTTCAGTCATAATATAAAGACATTTTGACCTATATAGACTCGATGAAATTATCTTTAGAGATGCCTTTGTCTTGGGGGGGGGGGCTTCAGACTCTCACATCTGGCTCCCAGTAAGATTTGCAGCTTAAAAAGCTTTTATAGGAGCCTACAGCCTGCCTGTTGCCCACCACCCTGCAGCAAATAACAGGTTGTGGTGGCTGGGCAGATTAGCACAGAGGGAGATAAGCAGTAATAGCAGCTGTCGATGTCGGGCGAGCCAGAGCCTTGTTAAAGGCCTGTAATCATCAAACACTTATCATCACACCGGTCTGAAATCAGGGAGAGAGACGTCAGGGGCCAGCGTTTCAGTCAACTGCTCTGTTCGTGGAAAATACAGTGAACAATAAACCACTCTTTTACAGGACTGTGAGGTTTCAGTAACTGAAGCCATTTGTTCTGTGCAGTAATAAAAATAAAACAATACAATACAATTAGAGCTGGAAACGATCAATGGAAATGAATCATTGTTCTTAACCACAATGCATTATCATTATTAATTGTCTATTTCGATCATCTATTTATTGTGTAAGCCATTTATCAAACAAAACATGCCGGAAATTGTCTGGTTTCAGATTATCAAATGATTATCACTCACTATTTTCTGCCAATGTTAAACATCGCATAATTAAATAGTTGATCAAAATAATTACCATGGACACTATCATTGATAATTGAATAATCAGTTTATTGGTGTCATCTACTGGCTCCAGCTAAATGTCTCTACTCTAGGTAAGGGACTGTGGGATGGAAAAACACTTATTTGAAGATGTCACATGGTAAATTGGGATGAGTCTGTTGAAAAACCTTTTACGAACTAAATAATGAGGATTTGATTAATGCAAAAAATATTCTGCGGGCTAATCAATACTGAAATGTAATTAATCTATATAATTGATCTTGCCAAGTAGCTTATTACAATTGGACATCTTCTGACATTGATTCATGTGATCAAATGTGTGACAAATCTTGCTGTTATCATATGGCCTGTTAAAGACAGAGTAAACTGCATGGAGCCATTCATCACCTACTAATAGGATTGATACATTGCATCTCTGTCATCGTCTCCATCCGGAAAATGAAGACACAACATTGAATGATCAGCTTAGCATCGTTATAAGTATTCATATTGACACATTAACTTCAAATATCAAACAGCTGCAGAGCTACTGCTCCACCTTATGGCTTTCCTCCACTGTGGCACTCAACGACACATTGTACTTTATTATCGCTGTGTTATCATGTCTGGTAGCCACACACACAGCACTGAAAACCCTCAAAATATCACTCCTTCATTCATATCTATTCAATTTGGCAATAGACTTATTGGATGTTATTCACAGCCCATCAGCCAAATAAAGCCGAATGCCTTATCAGTTAAAAAGAAGCGCTGGCACAATTCTCACTCCATAATTAAGACGTTTTCTTCTTACCATAATTAAGTCAAAACAACGTAAGAAAAAGGGACTACCACCCTAAATACTGGCAACACGTGCGTAAATAACACAAGTAAACCCAACTGACTTTAGCCAAGAGCTAAGGACACACACTGTCTATCAGAGGTCAGCAGAATAAGAATTGTAAAAATAACAACAATTACCAATAGGCCCTACCTCCAGGTACATTACACCTGCTTTTGTTTTTTCAAACTGCCTGCCACAAACTCATCTACAGTCTTGAGAGGCTTTGGTTTCGCCTGTCAGATCAGCATCAGCTGGCCAGTCGAGCTGCTTGTAACCAGAGGATATTTGTTATTCAATCGGCTCGAGCTCCAGCTCATCAAAGAATCATGAGGTCCGGCCTTTTCTCATCTCATCTGCAGACGATTCATCATTCCACTGGCTGCTCTAAAAACACATCTACAGGTCTCCCTAATACGTACAACGATTGAGAAGTGAGAAATGTGGAGTGTTGACTGTGTGATTCAGTAGAGACATACTCATTTAAACATATACAGCTTCTTCAGCTGGTGTGTAGGAAAAATAAGATTTTTTTTAGCAGCTTAAGTAGGCCTAAGAGCATTACTTCTCATTTGCATCGCGTTCACGTACAACAGTACAACAACGTGATACTAACCACCCTATATACAGATAATCAGAAAATACATTATGTCATACTCATGTATTATATCCGAAGTAATAATGAGGCCAGATAATAACCCTATGAGGCGTCCACAGGCCTGAATTCACAGGTGCAAGCTATCTTCTAACAATGCTACTAGAGAGGTTTGTGCATTTATTTTGAGTAAATATCATTTTATATTGTTGGATACCGTGTGCTTCGGGAATAATAAAGTTTACACACGACATGGCTTGTCAAATGAGTAAATTTATGAACACGGGGAGGAATATTTTGGTCCAGAAACAGCTAGCTGGCGTTAGCTGTGACACCTGACAACCAGCCATCTCATCTCATCACCCAGCCTCCACAACATCAACTAAACCTTTGTCGCCGTCTTCGAGGTCTCTCCGTGGGGATTAATGTGTTGCTAACCGGCACTCAGAGGCGGATATTGTTTTAAACGTCAACCTTTTAGCGACAGAGTTCATTTTAAAAGGCAAAAATACCTGCTGCCTCCCCCAGATCCTGGCCGCAGCGCCATCTTGATAACAGCAGTCACTAGGAGGAAGGTGACGTCGGCAGTGACGGAGGGGGACACACCGCTCTCTAGTTCCCCGAGTTCAGTCTCTCAGGTACAGCTCACTTCCAGACTCTACTTTGTGAGAAAGTTTTGGGTACAACAACTGAGAAAAAAAACCCTGAAAAATGATGCTGGTCCATTGCAGGGGACTGCTCTGGACTCTGTAGCCCCTAATTGGTTGGAGAAGGATGTTGTACAAACTGCTGAAGATAATGAACAGCAGCACTACAACTACATTTTGCTGATATTAACAACTTTTACATAAGGTTTTGAATGCAAAACTTTTACTTCAAGTGGAGTATTTTCAGTGTGTAACTGCTACATTTCCTTTATTAAAGGATCTGAATAGCCTACTTTTTCCAGCACTGCAAATACTCATGAGTAATAACTGTATAACAAAAAGAGATAACTGTATTTTGCATCAAGGAGAAACTGGTCACATGGATTCCAAAGGCATACAAGACTCATTAACCTCAGCTTCTACATCAAGGCACAAGTTAATTAGGTTTTATTATCTGAAACAATAGCAGGAACTGGAGGTTTGTGATCAACTATTCTGAGGGGGACTTTGAGGGAGACTGTTTGAATGGTCCTTTGATTGTGCCATGACTTTAATTCATTTATCTATTATTCATTTTTCTGTGTTATCATCTCTTGTTGGCATTTGATTCCTTTTGTTTCCCCTCTCATCGTCATTTAATTTTTTTAATGGAGTTTTTGCCTTAGTGTTTAAAAAGCGCTTCTTCAATACACCTGTGTGTAAAACTGTATGAAAATGATGTATGATTCTTTAATTTACTTTCTTTCCTTTCTACCACCAATGTTTGTCTTTGCCAGAGAAAAGAAGGCAAACTGAGCACAAACTAGAACCATTGTGTACTTTTCATTCTGTATAGTAACTTGCAAGATACTTTTGCTTTATTTCTATTTCATTACTTTACTTCTACTCTGTTAAATAAATAAATAAATAAATACCTATATGTATCTGATAGCCATAGGTCCATAGCAGCTGTTAACTGTTACAGATAATAGTACCGAATAGTATAAATAGACCCAGAAGGTACTGCTACTTTTACCTGGAGGAAGGCCTAACCCTGGAAAGACTACCTTAGAGGCAGAACACGGGGCAGCAAATACACATAGGGACAAGTAGATGTAATAAATGCACTTTCACCAGCAGATGTCAGTGTTGTTGCCGTCTTGTTTGCAGCTTTAGAAACACTGCCCAAGCAAACAGTGTACAGTGTACACAGGCCATTATGTATGACAAAAGAACTATATGCAGTCAGACACTGGCCATGAACTATGTGGATTGAATTAAATAGTTGAGTATTTTGGAGACTTGTCATTTGTGTTTTTGGACAAAGAGCACAATGATGGAAAGGTGTTCCTGTCCAAGGAAAAGGAGTCAGAAGACAGAATATTAAAGGTGTGTATGGTAAGGTAACTTTATCTATACCCGAGGGTAGATTCATTTCACAGCAAGATGATTACATCACATCATCACATCCAATCACAAAACAAACTACAACCTCCAACAGCACACATTAAATAAATATTAAATGTGTGTAGAGTGACCCCAAGATTTGTTTCTATTTATTGTAAAGTGATCAAACAATGTGTGAGCCAAGCAATGCTAAACATTATCAAAGACAACAGCAGTGCCAATCTTAATATTGCACAGACAGCCACTGTATACTTTAATCAAATGACCTTCATTTGGGAATATATCATATGTGTTTTCACTTCTTGAACAGGCAGCAAATGTCACCTATTGTACTGCTTATATGTGTATTTTATTCTTACTCCAAGGAAATGTTCTAATTGGATTGGAATCTATGATTTGTGTCATTAGAAGTATGGTCAATTGGAATATTTGAATTGTTTGCTGTATTTCACTCCACCTGTATGTATGATGTTTTGTGCAACAGTTTTACTGGCTGCTTGGAGTATTGAGGCCATTGTGCGTGCTGACAAAGCGATCCAGTTGGCAATTTCATTGTTACACCAATGACAAGGTGGAGAAGCGAGGAGAAGCCTCTCTGGCATTGTGTTGGCCGGTGTTGTTGTGAAAGATTTACAGCTTAATGACTGTAGTGTAAGCCAGCAGGATGACAGGCCCCGCCACTATCCATCACCTGGTCTGCCCTAAACCTTAGCTGTATTCGATGGATATGATTCAGAGTCCATATACATGACAGAGGGACAAATGTATCCATTTAGGAGTGACCAACACCCAAAGGGAAAAACTGCAGCTTCCATTTTAACAACTAGATAAAGACCCTGAAAAGCAGATAATAGTTTTTATTATTTTTTGATGTAGGTGATTTATGAGCATTGCATTTATTATTTATTATTACATTTTTCCTTACTCTCGACTCTTGCGCCAGTCTCTCAGTGTCCTGTGAGATTGCTTTGCAAAATAGTTAGGGAAAATTGACTGTGAGATGATGAAAGAATTACTTAAATCCTAAAAAAAAATGGTAAAAAACTATTATCTGTTTTTCAGAACCTTCATCTGTTTGTTAAAATGTAAACTTCTTCTTGGTTGTTGGTCACTCAATCGAGAATAGCCAATAATAGCTTGATAAGACTTCTGTTTCTAATGAGGAAATATCTACATTAGAAAAATGAAAATCGTTAAATACTCAGCTCTATGAAGAAAATCTCTTCTCCAGAATTGTATCCTTGAAAGTAAAGATGAGGCTTTGAAACGGCATTTAGATCATAGTGGGAACTTCTTTTCTTTTTTGTCAGTTTTTGTTTTACATAAAATACAAAATGAATAAGTTATTTTAATTCCCCATCTAGACATATTTCCTGACATAGAAAGAGTGCTCTGCATGGAATTATAATGTGCGTGTGGTGTGGTCTTGGCACACACACACACATCATCCGACATAGTGAAGGTCAAACGTCAAGGTAACATTTTAATTTAATTTTTTTGCTTTGGCTATTTTCACCTATGTGGTTTGTTTGTGTATATATTTTGCTGCTCTTGATTGCTTCTGTTGAGAGACGATTAGGCTCTGCTCAGTTGCACCAGTCCCCTCTTCAAAACTGAGTCCATCACAGTCCTGTGAGAGCAGAGCATGGGCCCCTTCCCTGCTGTGTGTGCCCGGTCTAGCTGCAGGCCGGCCCAGTCAGTCAGTCACGTCCCGACGAAAGGTTGGATCTGGACTAGCCCCCCCACAGAGGAGGTCCGTCCAGAAAAAGGTGAACATTAACCCAAGAGCCATTCTGGGCATCCCACTATTTCCCATAAATCATTAACCCATCCAGCATCAAGCCGCTGACAGCATCAGCATGACAACATCAATCTGTCAAGATGCCTCTGAACCAAGGGACTCTCACAGGTTTTTTCAGCCTCAGATGCAAATCGAGTGAATTAAGACTCATTCTATGGTGAAAACAGACTTGCACTTTTGCCCTAAAAACACCACATGTGGTCCTTATATTTCTCATGCTATTTTATGCCATATGAATTCCTTGAGGTGAAATCACACTTACAGAGCTACTGTATAAGTGAGCCTGGTTTTCAGGTAGTGTATTCATATTATTGATATTTTCTCAGAGAGTGACACTGAACATAAAGCAAGGTCATCGAAGGGTAGAACGGCTGGACAAATAGCACATGATGAATTCTAAAGTCCATGGAAGATTTATCACTATGGCTGTAGATGAAAACACAGGAATGTCTAGGAATGTGTCAACTAATCCTTGTATTCATTAATTAAAAATCACATTTATTTTCTTTTTAATTTTTTCTTTCATTGATTTTCTTTGTCAAGCTGATAAACCCATGTGCAATTGGCACAGTTGCATGACTTATACAAGTCTGTAATTTATTCATATGATCTTATATAAAGCACCTTGTACGCTTGTAACCAAAAGTTATAAACAAAATAATGCAAGCAAAATGACTTTAATTTATTTCAAAGCTATCTTAAAACCCTCTGATTATCTGCTTTCTTAAGTTGTGTATTGCTTTCATTTAGCTTTTTATGTTTTTATTTTAATCTTTCTGTCGCAATTGGCTCTAAACTTAATAAATTTTTACACTTACTTTAATTCAATGTTGTAAGTGTCTGCAAAACACTTGGAAATCGTGTATGAATTATGCAATATACTGTTCCTCTTTTCTGAATAATATAATGAAAATGTATATGTAAACACTAGTACACTCAATAAACACTTTGGACTGTACATATTATATGGTGGGAAGGATTTTTGAAAACCCAATTGACACTGAATTTAAAAAAAAAATCAAAATCATTCAATTATAGAATATTGATTTAGTTCAGCTGAATGTATTTCTCCTACCATACATCTCCCGTCTCATCTTTCATAATAAAGTCTTAATGAAAAGTGAATGCTAATGAGTTGAATTGAACTTAATGACATAACTTGAGATCAAAAGCCACCCATCTTCAGGAGTCCAGCCTAGCTGTCACTGTAGGTGGCGCTTGGTGGCGATGTACGGTGAAGGCTGCTGATTGTTGCCACGGAGGCCTGACTGATCTCCATGACTGTGCAGGGGCACAAGAGAGGCCTCCTTGATCAGTTGGATTTTGATGGAAGACTCCCGTCAGAGCGGCTCCATACATCTGTATGTATTTCTCCATAGAAAGGTTGGCGTTAACTCTGGTCGCAGTGACCAATTAGCCCTGGCAGAGAGTGGCCTTCTGACCCTTGACCCCCGCTGGGCAGTCCTATCCATTAACCCCTTGGGCCTCAGCTGGAGTTGATGTAGTGTCCTTTCTTCTGACCCGGCTAAACACACTGCCACATTCACCCCACAGCTTCCACTTTCTGTCTCTCTTTGCCCCTCTCTCTCTCTCTCTCTCTCTCTCTCTCTCTCGCTCGCTCTCTCCTGTTTCTCTCAGCTCGGTCCTTGTGTTGACCTCTCCAGGCCTTCGGCCGCACTGAATCTGTTGGTTCCGTCATCCCCTCACAGTTGCACAGAAGTGTTGTGCTTTGACAGACATGCAACAATAAAGACTTGTTTTTCATAGTGATAACGTCATTTTCCACCAGAAATTCATAATCTGAGTGGGTTAATACAGAACTGTAGCTAGATATAATTTAACATTAAATAAGTGTTATATATAAAAGAGAACACTGAAGTAAAATACACTTGTATAATTGTAAATTAGCTATAAGCTGCAAGTATAAAATGTATCAATTAAGATAATGCCCGTGTTTTCTCATTCATTTTATCCCTCAAATAACCAGATTTACAAAGAGGCACTATGGTAGTAGGATAAATCCAAACCACTACAATAATCTGTATGCTATTATCACTAATTGGTCAGCATATATCAACTGTGTTTGCAGCCAGAAAATCCTTCAGTGCATTTCTTAACAGAAGCTGCTAATAGATCAAGCTTGTATTCAAACCCTAATTCACAGCTGCATTGAATGTCGTGTTTAGAGAGTTTAGTGTTGTATTCCCTACTCTAACAGATGCTAATGAGCCTCCCTGTAATTTCAGTTTCTATTGGAGAAAAGAGTCCACGGGGACGTGGTCAGATCTTTAAAGGCTTCCTGGGTCTGAGAATCAAAGGCCTTATTGAAAACCAAATAGAGCAACATCAGTGGATTACAAGGCTCGCCTCAGCAGGGCTCCACCATAGAGGCTGCAGGTCAACACGGGGATAGAAAAACACTGTAAGGGCATCGCCAAGTAGTGTGAATCACAATTGTAGAGTGGTTCAAAGTAAAGTTGTCGTGGGGTTACTTCAACATGATGAAACATAGTTTTAAAGCTTATGCCTTTAAAGCAAATATAATCGTATTTTCTGCAACAAAAAATGGATCTCACAACAGTATAAAGAGGTGTTGCTCGTAGGAATGAACCTACAGAGAATTATCACAATAATCTGCAGTTCCCATTGGCTTTGCAGTGATTTGTTAATAATCAACTGTTTGCAAACAAATTCAACCTAAAAGTTGATGGAGTTGTAAAATTCAACCTAAAAGTTGTCTCCACAGTTGCTGGCTCCACTGCCTCCTAGTGGCGAAAATATTTTCTTAAAGCTGGATTCATTATAGTGAGACTTTATGATGAAACAGAACAGGATTAAGAGTAAAACATGTATTAAACTTATGTCTAGATACTTTACTTTACTTTTTGTAAACTTAATTTAAAAAAATCGAAATTGAGAGAGCATACTGTTAAAGTGATTTTATCGACCTTTTTGAGCATATCCATTATATTAAATTTGAGCATGCAGAATAACATAGCTATACCAGTACACATTCAGTTCAAAATGTCTCAAAGGGGACCTTTATCCTGACTTAAAACCCCAATGAAGTTATCTAGTCATTTAAAAAACTATAATTTCAAATATATACTGTATATGTGTTTGTTTGTTTTTTACAGTGGGCTCTATGTCAGTACCAGTCAGATAAAGGCTAAAATGAATTACGCTATCGACACTATCAACATGTCAGGTTCAATGAACTTGTTGCTCGAAATATGTGTTGTACTTTAGATCTATGAACTTCAAAGAGGCTGTTTGCTTATCATAGACTACACTAACGCTGTTCCTTCTTCTAACTGGTAAAAGCCTTTTTTTGCAGAGTCGGAAAATAGTTTAATACTACACTTAAGTACACATTTCAGGACCTTATACTTGACCTGATAGCTATTTATCTATCTATCTATCTATCTATCTATCTATCTATCTATCTATCTATCTATCTATCTATCTATCTATCTATCTATCTATCTATCTATCTATCTATCTATCTATCTATCTATCTATCTATCTATCTATCTATCTATCTATCTATCTATCTATCTATCTTGTACACAAATAGCAAAAACAACAAATTCATTTTGGAAAAAAATACTTTTACTTGAAATATCAATATTTTTCTCAGAAAGTATAAATAATGATTTATGATTGATTTAAATTTTATACAAAAATAATACATTAGGAGAAAGAAAAACAAAAGAAATCATGTCCTATCAAACAAGTATGAGTGCCCTCTGATCAGATGGCAGTAGATGTGCCCATAACAGTCACAAAACCAACACAATAATAATGAAATGACCTAATATTCAACAGGATACCAGATCCGCAACACATTTGTTTTGATAGTCAGAACTGCCCTTGTTGTCTCATTAAAACATGAATGTCCAGATAGCCTTGCTAAACTGAGATGCAACTTTTAATTTGTCCCAGAAATTTGAGTGTGCCCCGGTTTGTTAATCAAGATGACAGCGAGAGAGAGATAGAGAGTCTGGAGGAAAATGACAGAAAACCTCTGGAGTTTGTGGTGAGTAACTTCAGTACACGAAAATAGGCTACTTCATTTAGTTCGCTGTTCAAGTTCAAATTTTTGTTCGCGCCAACTACGCGCAGCTGCTCCTCTCCTCTCCCACTATATTTCTAAGCCCTGGTGTGCGGATTCCTGTATGATTGGAGAAGCTGCTGTCACAACATTGTCCTCTTTCATTCACCAAATACCAGACTAGCATGTTTTGTTTCTGAATACTTGTCAATATTTTCATTGGACCCGGGGTTGCTATACAGGGAGAAGTGGTCCGTGCGCATAATTTAGCTATTCATGAGGAGTTATGAACAATATTTGTCCTCATTTTTTTTGGTATCTCTTCACATTGCAGCAGGAAGTGGGAGAGTCCCATTCCTGAAATTCACCTGAACCTGTGTGCAAACAACATGGAGGGGAAGGGCCACATTTTAAGTGTGTGAGTCAGTTCTCCCCCTCAAAGGCAGACCTGGTTTATAGATAGTGTTTGCCTCACTTGTTTTCTTCTTTTTTTTAGACAAAGAAAAGCCGTACCGACACTCAACTATATTCTTATTCTTTGGCATATTTGTCACACACATCCATCTGCATTTATGATATATTTTACAGGCATTCTTTTAACAACAGCAACTCCAGTAATATAACAATTGCAGGCGACGTCACTGATATAGTGCATATTCCAGTCTCAAGTGTGTGTGTGGAGCTCTATGCAGGATCCAGTTATACAAAGCATGCATACACCTATTATTGACGCATTGCATAGTCCTTTCAAGATTGTCAAAGTCCTTTTCAATCACAGTGTACTACGTTGAACAACTGCACTCGACTGCCAGCGCAGTAAACTTGTGTGTGAAAGAATAACATGGAAGACTCCTTTACAAAAAACAAAGAAAAGAAAAAAAGCCATGCACAAGATCAATACAGGTTGATTGTGATTGTCACACAGTGGTGCTCATGTGCAAGGCGATTTGTGTGTAGCCATAGAAAAATGGCAATCCAGGACCTTGCTGGTAGGGTAACGCCTTCATTGAGTCTCTCAGCCTTCACAGAGGCTCATTACCGTCTCTTTTGCAATCAGCGTGTCTTTCGTAATTCCACATTTAATCACAGTTTAATAGAAGTTGTCCCAGAGCCCTCGTTTAAGGTCCTCTTTTGTCGTGGGTGGGTGCTTGTTTTTTTTTGTTCCTTTGACATTTCGGAAAAAGAGGATTTATGTCTTTCTTGAGAAGGGGGTGTAAAAAGATGAATACTGGTTTCAAAGATTGTGTTAAAATCATACGTCCTTGTTGATCATTTGTGTGCTACAGACAGATAGACAGAGAGAGAGAGAGAGAGGGGGGGGGGGGGGTGCAGGTGGTCCAGTGTCCTCATTTTCATGTGCAGCCCCCCCTCCAGCCCATTTCTCATTTTTCACCGCCTGGCCCTCCTTCGTCACTCCTCTCCGTTTGTTGACTGACTCGTCATCCAGCGGCCGCCGCATTTGCAGGTTATTAAGAGTTGTCATGGTGACGGCGGCGAGAGGGTGGAAAAATGTGCTCCGGTTGCCGGGCGCCGAGGAAGTCAGGTGGACACTCTCACCATGCTTGAAGAGGACACTGAATGGGAGGAGGAGGAGGAGGAGGAGGAGAGGCACATCAGACAAAGTAGGCCTGGCGTTACGTAAAAACAATAAATACAATCTGTCCAGTAACACAGGTTTTATATAATGTGCATTTTTTACCAAGGCTTCCCAGATGAACCATGTAAATAACAGGTTACAGGGTACAATTCTGAGCAAGGAACTTAGGTGTTTCTATGTTATGCTTGTTTATGCCTCTACCTCACTACATTTCTTAAACACATTTATTTATGCATTTATTAATAATGAATTAGAACTACAAAACATATAATAATTGTATGAGATCTGATTCATTGTTACAGGTTAAACTATAGGCAGGAAGTAAAAAGTAAGTGCTGCTTACATGTTAATGCATCAATAATATAGAAATGAAATGCAATAATAATATTTCCAGTAATATAACACTGACAGGATCCAGTTTTAACTTCAACACCACTACTTTTTAGGGGCAAATGTTTGACTTTACTACATTTATTTTAACAGCCAAAGTTACTTCTTGTATACTAAATAGTTTAGTGAGTATTTTTGATGCTGTGAATACATTGTGTTACAAATAATTGTGTGTCTTTACATTGCAGTACTTCTTCCATCACTGGTTAAATACATCTCCCTTACACCTTCATGTGCCACACCTGACCAAATACATTCCTCATCCCTCTTCTCCTTACTCCTTGAAGCCTGGTTTCCATTGAAATGCTCTCTCTCTCTCTCTCTCTCTCTCTTTCTCTTTATCTTTTTTTTAAAAAGATTTGTTTGTGGAATTTATTTTTCTGTGGCCCCTCCAGGGGGTGGAGGGCAGGTGACCTCGGTGTGACCCTGCCTCCAGCAAACAGGCTCACCTGATAAAGCTGACCCGCAGCTAAGACCTGAGTCATTAAGACTGTAGGGTCTATGAGCAGAGGTGAGTTTTAAACAGGACCCAGGTATAATGGAGGGTTCTCGGTAAACAATGAGCGTTATAAAGCCTGAGCCTGGTATTGGTGTGTCGTGAGGAGAAGGCTGCCAAATAAAGCCCTGATAAGAAAATACCTGGGGGAGCCTACTGGCTAATTGCTCTCTAAATGAATGGGTTTGCCAGATGCCACAAAGTGATGATGCATCTTACTTATAGTTAACTGAACATTTTAATTGTGTTTTGGACACTTTTTATTTCTGATGTTTTAAAAGACTCAACGATTAATTGAGAAGATAATGGGCAGATTAAGTGATCACAAAAATGATCGGTTCATCAGTTGCAACCCTACAGAGCATTGTTAAAGATTAAACCAATGGCTCCCTACTTTGTCCCCTTGCAAAAGGCTGGATTTAAGCATTTCTTGAGTATGTTATTATAGAAAGACCTTTTTTTTAAATTTGTATTTGTGAAAGTACGGGATGATCGGTCAAAGGTTAAAGTAATTAATTAATTATCATAAATAGTAGTTGGGCAGATGGATCACATTTAGAAATTCTAACAGTTCATTGTGTTTTTTTGTACTTTTCACAAGTAAAATAGCACTTCTTCTGCCGCAGCTAAGTTCAATGTTTGTCAAAATGCTGTAATTATTTTTACAAAAGAGTTTCAATAAACTGCTGATTGACCTTGCAGACAGAGTCAAATTTGCCATTTCGCTTGCCACTGAGAAACACAGAAGGATTCATCGCGCTCTGAGCTATCATCCCATCAAGTCTTGTCAGTCGGTGAGTACAAGCGCTCCATCTTAGCGTGGGAAATTGAGCGTGTGAAAGCACCGTGGTGGACAACATTTCAGGCTAGAGCGATCACCGAGAGCAGGGAGAAGTAGGAAAGAGGAAGAGGCCTAATTACCAAAGAAAGAAAAAACCCTCCACCCCCCCCAGCACCCACCCACCCACTCGCCCGGCCCAGCTCATCTCATCTCATCTCAATCTCCAGCCTCACTCTAGCATGGAGGAAAAAAAGTAGCAAGACACGGGGGCTTGAGAACTTTGATCAGCGTCAGAGGCTCATTTCCTGATCAGCAGAGGTAGTAGGCAAAGGAGGCAGGCGTTTAGGCTGAGGGAACAGGTGATTGATTGGATGGCTGTGTTTTACAGGAAATGGGAATTCGGAGGAGTATGCTATCCACGTATTACTTTGGGGGGGCGAAATAAAAAAGCATTTCAGCGACGAACCCCCCTCTAAAATTAAAGGAAGCACTGTGCACATAAATTCATTTCTTTGAAATGTGTGTGATTCTTAGTGATTTCACTCATTTTGAACTGTGTGTGACTGTGCTAATAAAATTGTATTTACCCAGGAGAGACCCCCAAGTTGCACCATCTTGTTTACGGGACCATCCTAATGTGACAGGAATGACACAACGTCAACACACAATCAAAACAGACACACACACACACACTTCTCCCAGTAATAATCTAGTTCCCTTTGTTATTGTGCGCTTCAATCGTGTCGTATCAGAACAGGGTGAGGGAGGGTGATTTTTTGTGTCAACAGGTGACGAGTTTATCTGATCAAAGTGTCACAGAGAGAGGTTTGATTTAAAATACAATACTAGGCCTATATGTTGCAAAATTTAGGAGCTGCAGCAAAACCCACTGCAATAACATCCCTGCTGACTTTCATGCACATACCCCCCCCCATGCAGCTATTATACAGACATAGATTTTTTCCCCCACAGTGGCAGGCAGACAGATGAGGTGAGGTGAGAGCATGCGTCTAAATGTGGCCTGGTGTGTGATTGGATGTGATACGATGTGAGCTAAAGACTCACCGTCTTGCTAGAGGACATGGAGCTGAGGGTGCTGAGGCTGTTGCCGTCCGTGACCACCATGGCGGAGGGGAAGCGTGACGGGTGTGAATATTGCGGGGGCTCTTGCTTGTGAGGATACACTGCGAAGGGGAAGCCGGACAGAGAGTTAGATTCCCAATCTTAGAAAAAAAAAAAAAAATCAATTTTTATGGTTGATATCAGGTTTAAAAATGCATTTTGTGTTAGGCTGCAGAGAGTAAAATGTCACATTTCAATGTCCACAAAACAGTTAACACCATTCCTGAAGATACCAAAGGAACAAGAGACATAAGATCCGATCTGAAATCTTTCTGCTTTTAGTATTAGGAGACTCCTTTTGCCAAGTGTCCATGATTGACACACCAACATCGAATTTGGGCAAGAGAATCAGACCTACAGAAAAGGGCATGGGGTGTGTTCATTGGCTGTATTTTAATATAAATCTTGCCCATTTTGGCTTCAGAAGTTTAAACTACAGTGTGGACTGGATACAGCTAATATAACATGCTGGTCCCAAAATCGGCAGATCGGTTCCCCTTAGGGGTGTCCAAACAGAATGTGAGGGGTTCAAAAGACCTCAGTACGGGGATAGGACAGTTACGTTTTTTTTTTAACTTTTCTCTAATTATTCATTTTCTTTGTGAAATACTGGACAATTTAATACTTTTTAAATCACTTGTTTTACTTCTCAGGAATAATAGACATTATAAGTACCACAAAGACCACATACTGTATAAAGACGATGAGAGTATAACTGGGTATTACTTACTGTGCGAGTGCGTGACAGTGGCCATGAACGGCTGCTGGCTCATGTGGCTTGGCGACTGCATCATGCTCTGCTGGTGCGGGCTGTGGAGCTGCTGGGAAAACTGCACCGGCTGCAGCGCCGCGAGGCTGCCCGCTACGCTGTTGATCACCGGCACCGACTGAGATTGCGACGTGTTTAAACCTAGCGAGGCACAGCAAGAGAGAAAAAAACATCGGTCAAACCATGTCGTGATGAAATGAATTCAATGGCTAAGGTCTGTTCGGTGAGGGACGGAGGGCTTACTCTGTGCTATGGCCATGACTCCAGAGAGAGGCATGATGAGGTTCTGTGTCTGCTGATGGCTGTGATGGGAGCTGTGGATGTTGGTCAGCGTGCTGACAGGAGGAAGTCCTCCACCTGAGCCTGCAATCTGGAGGAAAGATGAAGGAATTTGATTAGTTACAGTGTTTTCTATTGCTGCAAAATGAGTCATAACACTCCAAGTTATGAGAGCTTGAGTATCTTGCTAAGTAAATTCACATATATGTATTCTCAAAGTGAAACAGATGTTGGCTGCAAAACTAACAACTGTCATAAATGTTGACTTTGTTCAGATTCTTTTGTACAACACTAAGCTTGTTTAACTCCGCTCACACACTGCACAAAAGCAAATACCGATAAGAAAGAAAAGGTGGAGAGAAGAAAATGATGCTAAAAAAGTCAGCATAGAGGGCTCGGCAGTATTTGTACCTGCATGTTGGTACAAATACTGCCGAGAAATAAATGTAAATATAACTGTGATGTCTTTTACTGTGACATCACAGTAATATTTACAAAGTACGTTTTTTTTTAACCCTATATTTCTCTTTCTGAAAGAGAAATATAGGGTTAAAAAAAACACTCTTTCTGCCTTTTCTCAGGCTAGGATGAACCGATTTTAATTTTTTTTGCACATTTATACTACATAGGATCTCAGAATTCAATACACCTTCATATTCAAACCGGTGAAGTAGGCCTTTAAGTGCATTAAAAAAAATGCATGATGAGTAATGATGGATCGGGATTCTTCCCCCTTAGTGGGGCAGCGTTTATTTTACTACTGCCAGCTGCCCACAGAGGATGGACACACATCTGCATATAATAAACCTTCGTCACTGCCTGCCTTCGCTGTGGTCCTTTCACATGGTGCCGTGCCAAAAGGCAGAAGTATGTGGTATCTGACAGGGAAGTAAGTGAGCAGTTTTACATATTTCAGTTGCGTGACTATTTTGACTGACCCTGAAGAAGATAAGTGGTTGAATCTTGTATTGTATGGCGAATTTAATTTAGTCCCAAGGAAGAATATTTTACCTTGACAGTAAATCACACACCATATCTCTTAAGCGTTGTTGCAGTACGACTCAAGCGCTTTGGGTCGGTGCACAGGTTTCCCTTGTCATTGATCAAATATTGAACTAGGGCAGAAGGGAGAAACTCTGAAGTAGAAAAAAACACACATACACGGGTGTAATCAAATGTTGGCGTCATTTCTGGGGCAGAACAAGCAGCGCTCCACCTGTGGCTCCTCATTGCGAGGCATTTAATCAATAAGAGCAGAATGTCTCTTTGTCAGGTTTATTGGCAGAGCCATGAACATGCCTGGTGCACTCCAGTGAAGGCTGCGTGTGAGTCCGGCCGCGGCCTGCTCCACCTTCCAAACAGAGCAGCACAATGTGCCGATTGTTGGCTCTTGACAGTGGTGGGTCCATGGGAGATGGGAGGTTCAGGAACCTACTTTGTACGTTTAAGCTAAACGCTGGCCGGGTCTTATCTAATCTGAGGCCACGGAGGCCCAGGTGTGTTCACTCACCATCTTGGCGTCAGGTGACAGCAGACTGTGACTGTGACTGTGGCTGTGTTCCATTCCTCCCGGAGACACCTGCTGCAGCACCGACTGGCTGGTCGGCATGGCGCTGCTACCGTGGTGACTGATGATCGTGGAGGAGGTGACCTCACCGGGGCCTTGGCTATAACGCACTAAGAGAGAAAGAGAGAGAGAGAGAGACTATCAGTTTCACTTTGTTTAGCTCACAGCTGCTCTGTCCTACACCACTTATGTAGAGCAGAGAGATAGTAGCATTGGCCTCATTCTGCGCTGAGCAGCGCCGCTGTCACACAAACCAACCGCAGGCTCACCTGCTCTTTGACTCAGACAGGGGAGGACAGAGCAAACAAACACACTGACCCGTACCCGCCGCTGCTATCTGCTTAGCTCAGCCAAGGCCACGCACTGTGTATACATGTACTCACAACAGCACAACTCCGATCGGACACTTTCTCAATGGCTACTGACGAAATTCACAATTAGTGTAAAGTTTCCCCGGTGGTCGAAAAAGTACATTTACTTAAGTATACGTACCAATACGACTATGTACAGTAAGTCCTGCAACAAAACGTTCTAATAGTAGAAGTAATATGTACTCATTCTGTGCCTTTGATTTATATATTCCAAGGTCAGATTGTTCAGACGGATGCATCAATGTGTAAGAAGCAGCATTTTAATGTCATAGCTACCCAAGATCAATGATGAGGAAATTAAGTCCTTATCAAATATATTTTTTCTCATGACAAACTTATAAATTAAAGTATCTATAGCCTACAAGAGACTTAAGTGGCAGATTAATGTAATGAACTCTTATTTGTAGTGGAGTGAAAGTATAAGGTGGCAGAAAATATACAAGTAAGTCAAGGTTTGTCTCGAATCAATGACTTAATTTTTTGTCAAATTCCTCCTTTTAGTGCCATCACTTAATCCCGTGTCTAGACTTCTTGTTGTCTCTCACTGAAGGCCCAAAGGAATGCTTTACCACGCCACAACCGACAATCAAATGCCTGTTAGCCACTCTAGCTAGTCCCCCCTCTGATACCAACAGGGTAAACATTACACAATTACAAACAATGTCAAACACATTCTTATCCTGTGGTCTCAGCCTCACGCTGACACAGGGCACGCCCCTCCCTCAGTGACAGTGTAGAGACAGACTCTGTTTGCACCCAAATCTCCCATCTTCCCCAAAGCCCCTCGTCCCTGACCCAGGGTTTACAGCCTGAGCTGCCCTGAAAGTCTGCCAGACATGACAAGCAAGCAAGCATTGACATACAGCCAATGTCGAGATAAAAGAGGGAGTGACGCTGACACTGAATGTGACCGATGAGGGGGGCATTGATTTAATGTCGCAGCTTGTAAATGGAACAGGATGTGTTTGCAGATCTTAAAGTGTGATTCAGGTGTCAGGGGAACAAAAAGGCATATTTTCTCTGACTTGTCGGATGTAGAGATTCACAAACGTATCTACATTATACAGGGTGCCTTACATTGTAAGCAATTGCTTGACAGTTTGGGAAATGTGTTTTTTTTTTTATATTTTTCACAAAGACCTAGCTGAGAATAATGGTACCACATTCATGTCAGTTTGCTAAATAGAAAGCTAAAGCAAGCAAGCAGCAGCATAGCTTAGCTTAAGTTAACATGAAGACAAGGTAGCCTGGATCTGGTAACAAAAAACTTTGTTACAATGTTACTTAATGAGCGTTATAGATGCTGACAATGTTTGCCGGATTTTGTTACCTTTGGACAGAGCCATGCTAGCTATTTCCGGTCTTTATGTTAAGCGAAGGTCACTGTCTCCTGGTTGTAGCTTCATATTTAAAGGGATAATTTGACATGTTGAGAGAGTTAGGTAGAAATATAGCCAGGCTATATTATATGCTTCCCCCTTTTTCCAGGGTTAGTGTTAGAGTTAGTTCCATATTTCATCCTTTGAAGTACCTGTCCTCCATTTTGTTTCAGCCCACAGACTTCATATTGTCCTCTGCAACATACTAGCAGCCCCACAACACTCCACCATGCCTTGTAAACACGGCCACAGAACAATAAAGCACTCCATTGGACTCATGACCCCCATTGCCACACAATAGAAGAGGGCTCATAAAAAGGCAGTTATCTCGGTGCTGAGCGACCTCTTAAAGTGTCGGAGGGAGTAAAGGATGCTATTCAGGCTAGTTTTGTTTCTTTGGGTTCGGCAGTAATTCTAGCTGCAGGGAACCTCGGCGTAAGTAGGGAGGACTTCCACAATCTAGACTAAACAAGTCTGGGTTTCTAGAAAACCACAGTGGGGAAAACGTTCATTTTATTTTGTGATTCTGTAAAACTAAAGATTTGCTCAGGCAAGATAGGAACCGATCCATGGAGTCTCCTGTTTTCGAGAGCAGGGGGAGGGCGAGAACTTCAGGAGGGGAGTGGTAGCAAGGATCTTCAGCAGGTTTAAAAGGCCCTAGCTCCCTGTGTGACCCATGTAATATCAAAGCCTGCCTTCTCAACCCCAGGCAGTGCTCATTGTAGTGTCGCTGCATATGACAGACCTCCTGGGTCTCTGCAGGACGTATCCAGTCTCTTCTTTGTGGCTCTCTAGGACAGAGATCAGTGGAAAGTGCCGAGCAGGGACATCCTTTCTGTGTGTGTGTGTGTGTGTGTGTGTGTGTGTGTGTGTGTGTGTGTGTGTGGGTGCTGCTAGCCCGAAGTGACTGAAAGCGCAATCCACGGATAATCCCCCCTACTACTGTATCTGATCTGGAACTTCTGAGTCTGCTAGTTTTGTAACCTGGAAAAGGATGCAGTTCAGCTTACAAGGCATGGTTCAATTTTACGGTGACCATAGCTGCCGCAGTACAAGTGATAAAGAAGTATTTCACATTTAAATGCTTGTGATTGCTTGAGGTGGACTTATTTTTAACTCTTCTATAAACAGTGAACTAGTTAGGTGCATAGGTTCCCCACCTTAGGCGCCCCTCTAATGGATCACATTATAAATCTTAGGGGTTGTGAGTTGATTCATGGGAGGAAAAAAAAGAAAAAAAAAGTTCTGTTTGGCTTCTCTGTTATGTTTCCTTTTGTTGTTGTTGAGTGTATTATCTTTTTAGGCTGAGCCTTAATGGTTGAACGGCTTACAAGTTTGCTGCCCCAGCCAGACTTAAAAAAAAAAAAAAGTATGTAAATTTTTTATCTGAAGGTTCCTCGGTTACCAAAAACATATAGGGGAGAACGGGGGAATCTGAGGCATCGGGTAATGTGAGCCACCCCCTGTATCTAGGCAACGGAAAACATTTGTGGTCATGCGAGATATATGTTTTCAAGCCCCTCTCATTTCCCCATGGCCCTGAAAGAGAGGACCTCATGGTGCTGTGGTAAGCATGTTTCTTTCACCAAAATAGGTATTTTGCATGTAAAAGTAAATTTTCTTGCTGTCAACTTTATCAACTGTTGTGCCAAAGCAAATGTATTCACGTAGAAAAACTTCTATCATACGTGTTGATGAACTACCAACATATGAAACCATGTGATGCTGATAACTGAAGATTAGCCTGAAATGCTAAGAGAGGTAGTTTTTTCTCAAATTGTGGTGGTGGGGGAAAGTGAGCCAAATGCTGTGGGGAAACGTGAGCCACTGTCTCACGTTCCCCCACCATGAGGCACAAGTTAAGTTTAGTCTTAAACATATTTTAATGTAATATTACATGACATATGTTTTATTTTAATGTCATACACATTGTAGAAAAGCCATCATGCCAAGGAAATACACCAGGAAGACAACCTGGGGCAACCACAAGGAAAGAGCACCCTCTCATCTTTCCCTGTAACCTTCAGGGCTGGAATGTAGAGTAGGCCTAGTTGTAGAGTATGACAGGCTGATGTTATAATCCAGTTGGGTCTTCTCCTGTGTTCTGAGTCCCAGGCTGTTCTCGCTGGTTCTGATTTTCCTATGCTTTGACCCCCAGACACTAGCTGGCTCTAAGGGTCCTGTGTTCTGACCCCCAGACTGTGTTCTAATCTAACTGGTTCTATCTTTCATTTGAATCTTATTAAAACCTTTTGAATTATAATATGTTGTATTTGATTTTGTTCAGAGTTAATTTCAAGTGTTTAGAAAATTTGCTTTGCTTAATTGACCAAACCCCATCATTCTTTTACTAGTCGGACATTAGTTATGGAATGTGTGACTAGCTTTCAGGATTCTTACTGTTACAATATGTGTTGTTATGGTAGTTTCAGAGTGGAAAAAGTAAGTGGATCAGTTTACCCCACAGCTGGGGTAAAGTGAGCCACATGACAACTTTTTTTAAAACAATCATATTTTCACTGCCCTTTGTCTTGAAAAAATTCTGCTAATGCCCATGTCTAGGAAACATCCTGAATTAATGGGAAATGTGTAAATTTGAGTGATAAATCATTTTAGCTCGCTTAGAGGGGAGCAAATGTAAAAAGTGGCTCAGATTACCCCGTTCTCTCCTAAGTTGTCTCTTTAAAGTACTAGTACTTTAATATGGACAAATGTACTGAGGCACTTTCAACCACCGCAAACATCCTTTATTTCTTGGAATATTGAGGACATTAACTAACTATAAGTGTAGATTAATGCTTCAAAATGAAATAAAATGGATTACCTGAGCTCAGTAAACATTATTAGTGAATAGACAGTAAGTAAATATTGCGTATAGGAAAACACAGGTGCGTGCTCACATGTGCCGTCTTACAAACTATGTTATCTGCTTAAGATCAGTTTCATATCTGAAAGTAAGAAAAGGTCGCAACCAAAACTGCATGTCACACTGTTTGACTGTCTATCCAGTTGTGACCAACTGGTCAACGGACCGAAACAGAATCAATAAAAACTCCCAACGTAAGAGGAGTTTATTTGATCTGACCCAGCACTGACCTCCCTTGTATGACTGAAGGTGTGGCGACTGTTTAAGGAGGGGTGGGGTGGCGGGGGGGCTGTCTCTTTTTCTATAGGCGAAGAAGGGGTCATCAGTCCTGTCTGGCCAGAAAAGAGCCAATACCTCAGTGGACAGCTCCTGCTGCTCTGAGTCTGTACCCAGCCACGGCAACTATACTGATGCCCATAAAGGTGTTGGGGGAGGCTTTAAAATCAGTCCTCCTCAAGGCCCAGCAGAGATAAATGAACCTAGGTTACAGTCACTGCAGTCTTCTAATACACCACAGACAATGGGACCTCCTGCCGAGGTAGAGTATAGAGAGTAGAAGTCAGAGGAGCCCCTTATCAAAGGCCTGGGAGATGTAGTAGCAAAGGATTTTAATTGTCCATTAAGCATGCATAATACAGGCCGTGCCCTAGCAACGCAATGAGACGTCCCACTGGGATATTATTGTCCGGCCAGGGGCTGACACTGAAAAACAGCTGATGCTGTCGGCAGGATGCCAGCAGGACACCTTGTAAGCAACCAGCTGAGGATTTTTTGTGGGGAGCAAGAGGCTTTTCCGCCCTTCCCTTCCACAACCTTATCACTGACCCTTCTGGCTTCACAACCTGAGGTCAATGCCTGGTCAGGTGTTCTGAGTAACAACAACAGAAAAAGAAACTCAAGCAAACAGACAATCCACAAGTGGGACCCATTTATCCAAAGGTAAAAGAGCAAACCAAGGCAATCAGTTTGTTTTCTCTTCAAAGCTGGCCTCATGTTCGAACACGAGAGGACAACAATAGGCTCTGAGTGAGACCCTCCAATCACAGTTTTATGGAGGGTGAGTGATGCTCCGTCGTGAGGCCTATCAGCTTTGTTTTTTACGTAGTATACGCCAGGTAGACTCAGTCAATACTAATTACTCCAAACGCAAACATCAGGTCAGGGTGAAATGGTCAGGGCTAAAACAGCATTTCCTTGTTTTGGCGACTCTCCGAGCGGAGTCATTAGCAACCTGCATGGGTGGGGGGGGGATGTGGAAATGATGGCGTTATGTGGCTGCAATGTGGATGTGTCTGTCCCCCCTCCCTGACCCTGGCCTGACCCTGCCTGTCACAGGATCGCTGCCCTTTGTGTCATGCTTCTCCATGCTGACTTTGGAGTGGAGATTGCAGGTACAATGTGGATTGTTCTCAGTGTGTTTTCAAAGATCGGAATAACAATGGCATTTGCTCAGATTACTCACTCACACTCATTGATCACTTGTCCCCTCTTTCTCTGCCTCTGTGATCGCATCAACTCTGCTGCTAAACATCTCTGATGCCATTTTCACAACAGAGAAAACAAAATCATGTACTTTCTTTTGGCACCCTGAGTGTTCTCTATAGACCGATGTTAGCATATATATACAAGTAGCTAGTTTTTCTGCATGCGTAACATTTAACGGGCAACTCCACCAATTTAACTACTGCACATGTTAGAAAATAATGATATGAATTATTGTGTGAATCTAGAAGGAGCTATACAAAATCGTATAATTTGCCTCGTGTGAGTGTTGTCACTTTATTTTGGTATGTTGGAATTAAGTGACCTTGGAAGCCAACTCCTTATACGTTTTGGGCTAAAGGCCTGAGGCTACACTCAGACCAAACTTTCAGTGGTAAAGTTGCATAATGAGTAAGAAGAAGGATGTCTGGCATTAAAAAGATAATATAGTTCTGGTTCTACCATTGTGAGAGTACTCTTTCCAGCAGAGGAAAATATGTTATTATTACATATCCTGTCTGACTTATTTGATGCTGAACTGTATGCAAAGCAACATCACCGAGCATCTCCTGTCTGTCTGTAACTTTATGTTGTACTGTTGTTGTCTAACAGGTCTCTCTTGAGAATAAGACCCTGGCCTGTGTCTCAATGAGATGACCTGTATAAATAAAGATTAAATTAAAAAATCTTACTGGGAGGTGAAATGCTGTGATGTGGCGAGCTGTGTGACAGCAGAGAGTTCATGGTGTGGGTCGGCACAGAGATGGTGTCCATAGCCAACTTCTGCCTGAAGGCTTCCTCTTTACGCCGGTTGGCAAACCAGTTATAGACCCGTACCTCGGTTACCAGATTTGAGCCCAGGCCCTGGGCTTTGGATGGGGAGACCCCTCTCTGAAGACACTCGGCTCTGCAGAAGAAAAAAACCACGCGGTGAAGAATTCTGAAGTATTATTTTTGGCGACATTTTTCCGGAAGAGGTGCAAGTAAAGGTGTCAAGTTCGTTTCTACCTGTTGCATTCTTCTACCAAAGCCTCCCGCTCCTCCTTGCTGGGGTTCTTCTGTCGCTCATAGGCCTGGTAAAGGATTTGCTGGGACGCAGGCCCCCATTTGAAGCGGTTACGTCTCATTTTCTTGCTGGAGGGTTCGCTACCAACGTCTTCGCCCTGCTGACCCATGCCCTGACCGGTCGGGTTGAACTCTGGAAAAAAGAACACCGGATCCTGGTTGCCTTTGTCTGTCATAATGCCTCCAGAACCTTGAACTGCCTGGTTGAACTCTGCAAAACCAAGAAGAGGTACATTCAATTAAGGTTATTCCACAAAAACCTAAAAGGGAAAGTGAATCATACACATGATGGCAATGTTTGTCATCCATGAACAATATATTTGCATACATTATTACAGGTTCCAGAAGTCTTATTGTGCATGTAAATGTCATTCAGCATGGGGATGAGGAAATATACAATTCAACTTGTTATCCCTACAGGTCAAAAAACACCAAATCAAGTGCAGCACTGCCACCAACAACACGCCACAGGCCAGGGCCAAGCTGTGAGAACCTCAAATATTAACTTACGTTGGAGAATTTCCCGCTGTTTCCTGACGTACCAGGTGTAGAGGGCCGCTCGCTTCTGTGTTTTCATGGGCGTGCCTTTGTTGAGGTGCTGGGAGAGGTGAGACTGGTTCAGCCCAGTGACGTCCACCACCTCCCGTTGGGGGATGTTGTGCTGCTGCATGTAACCTTTGATCATGCGGGCAGCACGCCATGGATCCTCTCTAGGTTCAGATAAAACACACCACTCATTTCACCACTGAAATGCTGTATGTCAAAAACACCTTTATACACATTTTATGGATGAAATAAAAAAATAAATGTTTCAATAAAAAAGTATAAATACATTAAGAAATGATTCATGTAAGGGGAGAGTTGTTTTTGTTTTGTTGATGTTAAAAGTTTCATATTTATATAAGTAACAAAATCTACTAACACAATTCAAAAACACATGCAATTGTTATTTTCCTTCAGCTCATCTTGTTTTTATTTGGCCTTAGGCTAAAGTAACAGCACAGGCTTAAAAGTAGCTGCACTGAACATAAGTACCCTCGCAGGCGACCCGTTTATCATTGTTGCCCGTTCAATAGGCTGTAAATATTTTCAAAGGTTAGGTCCAGTGGATTAAGGCAGGTTTGGAAACGTGGACTTAGTATTTGTTGCTTTAACACATGATTCAAGCCTGGAAACAGCCGGATTGGGTTTTTGTAAATTAAGAAAAAAAAAATTAAAGAAAAAAAAGCGTACAAGGAAAATCTGTATTTTATGGACCCAGGACAAAGTTTTGATAAAACATAAAATAAGAATAATAATAAAAAAAACAGATTTTCTTAGTTTTCAAAGAGAAGATAAATGCATCAGTCTAGATAAGATGAAATGCATGCATCATAGAACAGTAAAGCTGAATATTCACAAAACATTTGTCAACTGAGATCAGATATTATTTTTATTTGATAATGCAATTTTTTTAAGGTAGCCTAAGTAGCTAGTCTGTAAAATTCGAGAAATTAATTTTAAGGAAATTACATATTTTTCTTTAGACTCTGACTTCATGTAGCCTATATTTAGCATTTAAAAGAACTGCGTGTTCTTACCTGAAAGGTTTCCCCCTTCATATTTATTATGCCTATGTCCAGTAGGCCGAGACCTATTTTTCCAGCACTGCGAAATGGTCGAAGGTATAAAAAAAATGGAGCCTTAAACCTAGGCTACAATAAGAGATTAGTAGGGGCCAGACACACTGACATCGGTAATTATGGCAAATCCACACGCGTCTGTTTGTTTTGGAGAATGTGGAGGCCTGCATCTATGTCTGCGGGTTAAGTGGGAGATGTTAGTTTATAACTTTTGACAATGAATAACCAGATCTCCATTCACTCTAATCACACGCCACTGTGTATCTTTCAGTTGATGATTTATAGAATAAAATTAATAATAACTTAACTACACGTGGGTTCGTTTTGATATTCTTCCGGTCCTGTTAGAGACTCAAATATTAGTTTTACAGCGAATCAAGTGGCCTGAGTGGCGATGATTAGAAATAACGGGATTATGATGATCGTCATGATGGGTTTACTGACACGTGAATAAATGGGAAACATAAAACAAATTTCAATTTAAAGGTACACTCAATAAATAAATAATACCGTATTATGATGATGATGATGATGATGATGATGATTATTATTATTATTATTATTATTATTATTATTATTATTATTATTATTATTATTATTATTATTATTATTATTATTATTATTAATGTGTTTTGTCAAAATGGACCCACATAAAAAATGCTCGTAATCTCCCTGCCTGAAATATTGTCGATTTAGCCTAGGCTATCTACTTTCTCCTCCAGATTTGGATCATTGAGAGGTGGAGTAGTCTGGGCCTATAGTTAATAATAAATAGATCTACGTTCAGCTGATATTTTGCAAGTAGCCTAGGCTAGACGTCTAGGTAAAGAAATAATAATCCACGTGGATAATTAGTAACCAGAATGTGAAAACCGAGCCGTGGCGGGTCATTTTAAAATTGTAAACAAATAATGAAAAGTAGCCTATACTTTTTGTAAGACGTGCTTTAAAAAAATTTAATTGGACTTTTTATTTTCAAAGTTTTAAGAGACCAACACTTTTTTTAAGATCATTTTTAGTTCACTAGGCCTAATGTAAACGGAATTACCCAATATAGGAGCTTAATTTCACTTTCTTTTTCTGCCCATTATAGGTCCACTTACGACATTTAAGTACATTTATTGTTTTAAAAAAAATAATAATAATAAATCAGTGGTAACTCACGCCAACATGCGGTCCACCTCCGCCCTCTGCTCGGCGGCCTCCTCCGTGTTGAGCGACTGGAGCTCCCTCAGTATCGGCGGCGTGTCGTAATCGTCCCCGTCCTCGGAGCCCTCGTCCCCGGACAGCTTGCCCTTGCTGTGGCCGTTGGTGAGCGTGTGGAAGACGGGCTTGGTGTCGACGTCCGCCCCGTTCATCTTGCCGCTCTGCGGGGCGGCGGGAGACATGGGAAGACTCTCTAGTTTTATTCCAAAGCCCGGCGGACTGGGGTCCATATCATCCAGGGCCTGGATCAGAACATCTCGGGTTACTCCTGAGTCCAGCAGGGCGCTGAGGAGCTCCTGCTGCAGGGATGTCAGCTTGGATACCATTTTAGAGAACATTAAGAACACAACATAGGCCTGCTGGGTGCGCGCTGCAGCCAAAGGGAAAGGGGAGGAACGAGGGAATAATAAAAAATAAAATAAAGTTAAAATAAAGTTCCTCTGTTCTTCCGATGCTGCTCCAATGTTGTGGGGAGTTGACGGCTGCTGACACCTGCTCCGAGAAACTGCTTCACTTCCCTGTTAGAAGGGGAGGATGGAGCTACTTTGCCATGATGCTTTCTGAGTGCAGGGGGATATAAAACATGATAATGAGTGGGCCGGCTGATGGGAGCCTTATGTAAATCCACTAAATAAGGCCCAGCTCAGGGCCGAGGCATGTGTTTACACTGCTGCACTGCTGCTTTTATTGGCTCCTCTTATCAGGAAAAACTTTCATGGACTTTGGACCCTGTTGTATATGCCATAAAGACTTTTAAGAAAGGCGAGCTGCATATTCACATCGCTGGTTTCTCTCCACTCTGCTTTTATTATAAGGCACGGTAGAAGTTGCTCAACGGTTTTTTATTTATTTGACTGATTCAAGGACTTAATTTGTATAATGTGTCGCCTATTTAAATGTCGTCTTTATAACTTAATTGGCCTACTAGGCCATATGTGTTAATGGGGTGTTGTTTGTTTGCCATTATGAAGCAGAATAATCTCATTAGTTTTGTAATATTCTCACATTAGAGCCATACAGAGAGATGTTCATGTAGGCCTATTTATTTTATTTTTTGTTCGAATAAGAAATCATTTAACTTAACAACTTTCTCTTAAAAAACAGTTTATAATTAAAACTAAAGATTTATAGCCGATAAAAACAAATCACTCGGGCTACATCCGAAGAATAGCAGTAATAAAATAGCTTAGTGTTTTAATTTATTCATTAAATATAAGCCATGTTGCCAACAGTGTGATGTAATAGTCTGTAATATAGCCTATACATTTATAATGTGGGACCCAAAACTCCCTTTCAAAGATTCAAATTGCCTCATTTGTCTCGTCTCTGACTCGACACCATAGGCTATTAGTCCTATTTGGTTTCATTAAATGGCCAAATGAAAATGCCTCTTTTATCTGACTTTAGAAAAAGAAAAAAACACCCCATAAACCTTTAAATCACTCAGGAGTCAAACAAACAAACAATAAATGATTAATGTCAGAGCTAAATGAGGTTATTGGGGATGTGCTGAGCAGAGCCGGCCCGAGGCATAAGCGAACTAAGTGGTCGCTTAGGGCCCCCGACCGCCAGGGGGGCCCCCTCAAAAAAAATAAAAATTATAATAATTATTAATATTTTTTTATTTTTTTAGTTTGTGTGTTTGATATTAACGTCATATTATGCAAATGTGAGTTATCGTACAAAAAAATAATACAATATTTTGGTCTAAATTATTTATAGCCTAAAAATGTAATCAGTTCATCTGGGAGGTAATCTGAAATTATCTGATCAAGTCGCGTTCACATCCATGCACAGTGTGTATTGAGTTTATTTAAAAACAATTGGAAATGGGGCAGCCCTCAGTTGCCCATGCACTGTGTATAGTCTATAGCCTATTTCAGTCTCGTCTGTGGAAAGAAAGATACAGTAGCTGGACAACAGAGTTTTTCTGCTTCGTTCCTCTCACTGCATTTAAATGCATTCATTATATAACAGAGAAATATGTCCCGTAAAAGAAAAAGAGCTCCAAGCCTCTTTGCTGTTTATCCTCCCTTAAACGCGGACTCACCATGGGACACAGAAGCAGGTGCATTGCGATGATGAAGGTGAATCTGACCAAAAACCTCACAAATACATTTTATTTTGTGAACTCTATTGAACATATCTTTCTTCTCTAGAGCTGAGTGAAACCAGATTAATTAAGACAATTCAGGATTAGACAGCTGCGATGTTCACGGCCACACGGACAAATTAGCCTACATATCAATGTAGCCATATGGAAAATAAATAATACATAAGAAAATAAAGAAAAATATTAGCCTACATTAGTAACAAACAAATCCAATATAAAATTATACTGAGGCTTGTGAAAAAAGTTTTTTAATACCTTCAGAATTAATTTGTTGTTTAAACTAATGCTGCTTCTACAGACAGGTTAAAGGATAAAACAATATCTTTATTAGCTCCTTTTATAACATTGTCCCTTATATTTTAATATTAATTGCAACTAACTAACCTACATAGATTTGAAAAAAATAAACATTTTAGTAGGCCTAAATTTAAAAAAAATACAAGTTGATCAATAGGCCTATACTGTTTGAACAGTATGATGGAAGATTAAAGTAATAAAAAAATACTCATACGCTCTGACTTACTGTAAAAAATGTCATGTTTCAGTCAGGTAAACACCTGTTGAGCTCAGTGTTTGTTCGAGTTTGAGCATTAAAATCTGACCTGGGAGCAGCTCGACTGCCTGTTCAGTTGTTCAGCAGTCTATCAGTTGCTATAGAAACAGATACACATAATCAGCAAGTGGGCTTTTATTGAGCTCAATGTCTGAGACAGAAAATGCATAAATTGATTGAATTACTAAGCAGGTGTAGTTCTTGTTTTGATAATAATATTTAAGCAAGTTGTGTTTAGTTTTTTTCTTACAGACACAATTTCTTAATGATTTTTCACACACACACACACACACACACACACACACACACACACACACACACACACACACACACACACACATACACACACACACATACACACACACACACACACACACACAATCCCAGGAGCCACTGAGCTCCTCTGTAAATATGTATTATGGTTTACAACAAGATACTTTGCCAGTTAGACGTGTAATCTGTCAGTGTAGTATCAATGTGGTTGATCATTAGTAATACGCAGGATTTCCCTAAACCTATTAGCAGCCGAGCACAACATGATGTAGTGAGACTCTCCAAAACATAACGTGTTGTTTGATAATCCGTTTTATCCATAATCTAACTTTTATATGAATATAACAACCAACATGCCCCAGTTTCAATGCAGGAAGTTATAAAAAAAACACACCATAAAATTCAATCAGGTCATTAAAAATCCACCGCTGTGTACCAGAGAAACACTTAAAGTCTCTGCAGGAATGTTAATGTTTTTATTGGACTGATTCCTTATTTAAGGTAGGCCTACTTTGTTTTGTAATTTTGAACACTTTGCAAATAGCTGACATTTGTTTATGTTATTTAAAAGTCTGCAACTCTTATGTGTGGCTGCTATTGTTAAAAGTTTCCCTGATGTACAGTACACCTTAGCTGCCCTTCGCTCCGCTGTGTAAAGTGCCGCCGCTGTGTTATGTTGGTAAAGTTATTAACCCAGTGGAAACAAGATAAATGACAGTTTGTCTGCAGCTCTGTCATCTCTGTCAGATTTTAGGGCCAAGAGAAACTGATTGATTTTCTTAATAACAGAATAAATGGGTCAATTTGTTGTCAGATACCAGATCCCTTCACACAACCGCAGGGGGACCAGTTCAAGTAATATTTAGATATTGATTTGAAACCTAAAATAGATTTGAAACTTAAGATCTTTTGTGTTAAAGCTACATGAAATAAAGATTATCCAAAAGAAATGTGAAGCTGAATTGAATTAGTTTAAAATCATATGTCAGAGCAAGACAGGCTACTCATGTACTCTATGATTTACATTTGAATACAATTATATAAATATAAGCCCAAAAAAACATATTCTAAAATGCTCACATGTAACACACACACACACACACAAGATGTTGCCACATCTGGGTGTCAAAATGTTTCCTGCACTTTCACATCTCCATTTAAAATCTGTCAACCATTAACAACAAATAATAACAAGCAGCCAAAACAGTTTATCCAGTACATGGACCATCGCAATGGTTGTGAAAGTGTCCTGTGCACTGGAGCATGGCGTGGAACACGCACTGCCCATTAACCTGTCACACAGACAGGTGACACACACACACTGTTGAGCAACAAGGGACAGGGACCATCCAGGACCGGGACGGTCCACCTGTCCCTGTCTCTATACCCCTCTGTCTCTACGACAGACACAGACTGGCTCTGCGGTGGCTCTAAGGTGGACTGCACTGACCTTCAGTATCAACAGAGCCCAAGAAAAGAAAAAAAACAGACAATGAATTCATCCTCATGTATCTTATTCCTATTTTTTTTAATCGATTTGCCACAATGTGTCACTGAGTGACAACTTCCTTCATAACGATGAACATAGTTTATTCTTACTAAAGTCCACATACTTAATATATGCAAGTCAACAAGATAGGATAGTCAACAAGAAAGGAAAGAAGTCACAAAATGAGTTTTGTTTTCTTGCTAGTTGTGCTTTATACAGGATATAACTCACATGCTTTATATATGCAACCTCGAATCAGGATTTCTAATGCTTGGGGTTAGAGAGTCACAAGTCAAAAGGAAACCAGGGGAGCATGTGAACTGAGTCAACCAGTGGGCACCCAAATTACAGAAAAATGTGAGGTGTTTAATTTATTTCATTATTTAAGTATTTAACCAAAACCTGATCTGTTTGCCATCAGATGGATCTTTCCCAGTTTTCATGAAATGCATGAAAAGCATTTTCTCATCCATATCCGCTTTAAGTTTCCAAGGTCAATAACTAACTTTCTTCACAAATGTTATTTGATGATATTTTTGTACCTTTTGGGGCTAGTCATCACACCTGCTGGGCATATCCATTGGAATACTGTCATGGAGTGTACATCTTTACAGATATCAACATTTATGCAAATCTCTTAAGCCCAGGTGTCCAGTTTAGCTCAGTAGATACTTTTTATGTGACCACCAGCAGTTGAAATTGGTGTTGATGTTTAACTTTTCTAAAATCTAACAGCACTTACCCTGAATTGTTTTGCAAAATAGGAAAAAATCGAGTTCTTTGTTTGCATGAATAAATAACGATAATTAATCCATCAATCCATGGAATATTCACTCTAAACAGTGGTAAAGAAAGTAACTATACCTCTCATTTGTATCTACAATACACTGTATGGATTTTCTCTATTTCATTGGCTTGGACACTGGATCCAGCCAGTGTTGACCAGTTTTCTGGTCAACACTGGTCTTTACGTCAAGCTTCAGGGACACACTGTGAGTATCGTTGTTGTCTCAAGGTGTGCTTGGCTGCTTTCAGTGTCTTCACTCACCTTTTGTGACCCCTCGCGCATGGACTGGAACATTTGGAAAGTGAACTGAAATAAAAAGGGCAAGGGCTACGTGTTGTGTGTGCGTGAGATTCAGGAACCGGCCGCCTTGTACCGTTCCACAGACTGATCCGGACCTTACCCCTTAACCTGAACTCACCAACCTGAACTCATCTCCTCTCCTCAAAGACATGAGACGACTGTTTATGGTCAAATCTCTCTCTTATCCGAATACGCAGACATGAAAAGAACTGGTGGGCACCAGCTCTGAACGGGCCCTCAGACTGGCACAGTGGAAAACGGGTAGAGGATAGTTAGCCAGGAAGGCTAAGCTAAATGGCTACTAACTGTAGCTTCATTGTTTAACAAACAAACATGAGAGTGGTATTGACCATCTCACCTGACTATAAAAGGCAAATAAAAGTATATTCGGAATCATCTAACAATATTTTCCTCAAGGGGGGTAGTGAGCAGCGTTGCCCTGGGACAATCCAAAGATTAAATAAGACAATACACTTTCAAAGAACAGATAATTCACTATGATTGTGTTGGTTTTAAACTACCAGTAATCTGACCAGGGGGAAATGTGTCCGTTGACTGAACCAGGAAGTATCAGCAAAAAACCTCTATGGGGAAACATAGAAGAAATAAAAGATAACAGAGGCGGTCTAAAGAGCCTCCATCGGTCCTTTTCGACTCCCCATACAAACCGCCTTAAATCATGCAAATCCGGCGATTGATTTACGGATAATCCCAGGCTATTTGTTATAAACCCACCAGATTCTTCCACATGTGCTTTGATTGCGTCACTGCGTTTCTCTTCATGGGATCATGCAGCAGCAGCAGCTTTGATCTTTATCAGCGCAATAAGATCTCATCAAGGATTTCCCATGAATCACAGGGAGATGGCGAGAGAGACATTGCTGTTTGCAGATGACTGATACAAGTGGAGGATAAGGAAGAGGAAAGTGATGGAAGGGGTTGGCGTCCATCCATCCACTCCTCCCAATTCTTAAACATGACCTGTGGATGATCCTGCTGCCCTGGGAGAGACTTTAGGAGGCCTGGAGGCTGGCAGTTTGTGAGTGGCAGGGACCGTGTTGGCTCTGTCAACACACACCGCGCAGCAAGGTGTGGGTTTGACAAAGTGTTTCTGTGGGTTTGAGTCGAGCCGAAGACTTGGAAGTCTCTCGGCCGTGTTTGCTCTCCATTCGCAAGGTGTGTGCATATGTGTGTGTGTGTGTGTTTGTGGCAATGTGTGTGTATTTGTGGCTATGTGTGTGTGTGTGTGTGTGTGTGTGTGTGTGTGTGTGTGTGTGTGTGTGTGTGTGTGTGTGTGTGTGTGTGTGTGTGTGTGTGTGTGTGTGTGTGTGTGTTAGTTTGTGTACTGTATGTGTGTAGCCAGAGATTGAGCTTTTTTCTTCCTCTATTCCTTTGTTAAATCACGTCAGATCTGAGCAGCTTTGAGGTTTAGGCTGTCAGTCACGCCATGGCAAATTGGTTTCTGTCTCAGTGTTGTTTGATTACGTCTTAACTTCTCTCTTGTGTATTAGCCTATATGTATTTCATTTCATTTTCTTGCAATGACAAAGCAGCTGATAAGAAACACCAAACAGTCACAACAAATTTGGTATTTTCCATCTTGTGAAGCCCCAGAGGCTCACCCATTGAGAGGAAATGCTGTGATGCCGATGTTTACCGTCAGAGCAAGCCTTCTTACATTCATTGTACAAGGGGGGCAAGCAATTCCTCTCTGTGATTTTTTGACCCACTCATCTGAAGAAATGGGATAAATATATTTGATGGCAATGGACATGAAGCCTCTGCAGTTCAGTTTAGAGCTGCAACGATTAATCGACGAATCGATTATTAATCGATTATTAAAATAATCGCCAACTATTTTGATAATCGATTAATTGTTTCGAGTCATTTTTTAATAAAAAATTTCCAAATTCTCTGATTTCAGCTTCTCAAATGTGTATATTTTCTAGTTTCTTTAATCCTCTGATGACAGTAAACTGAAATATCTGTGTGTTTTGTACACAAAAATATATTTGAGGATGTCAACATGGGCTTTGGAAAATGTATCAACATTTTTCACCATTTTCTGACATTTCACGGGCCAAAACACTGATCGATTAATAATAGATTAATCAAGAAAATAATCGACAGATTAATCGATTATCAAAATAATCGTTAGTTGCAGCCCTAGTTCAGTTATAGAACCATGTGGAGCTTGACCCCACCACCCAAACCTAGCACATGTTTAGGACCAAAACATACTGTTAGTCCACACATTTCAAAGCAATTAAGATCTGCAGCCCCATGGAGACTGAATGCAAAGAAACAGCAGAGCTACTACAGAATGATTGGAAAAGGAAAAGCCCAGCATCAACAGAGGTCACAAACAGGTAGTCACCTGAAATCGGTCAATTGTAAACTCAGCAGTTTTTTTTTTAAATGTGTAGTTTTCTTTCTGTAATTTGCAGTAAAAGTGTAGAGTTCAGGGGAGCTTCAGTGGTGTGGTGTGTAGAGCGCGTACCATATTGGCTCAGACCTTTTCGCAGTTGTTGTGGGTTTGAATCCGACCTGTGGACCTTTACTGCATGTCATCCTTTCTCTCCCCATTTCCAATCTGTAGTCTATCCTATCAACTATCAATAAAAGGTTTAAATTCCTAAAAAAAATATATCAAAAAATAACAGAAAATCAAAAAGTGTACAAATTTAATATGAAACGTTTTTTTAGGTTTTATAAGTTTGTGTGATTGTTGATGATGATGATGCGGTGGCCGTCCTCCACCTCCCAGCTGCTGCTGCTTCTCTCTCCTGCTTGTGGTCAATATTGACTCAGCGATGGAAGCAACAGCCACTTTGTCAGGGTGCATAGGCGGGAAGACCTGCCATCTCTATGGCATCAGCTGAAAACAGAAAAAGGCTGCTCATTACATTTCAGAATGAAAGTAAACTTACTTAATTAACACTCATTTAGGATATGCACACAAAGGTGCAGCCAGAAGTGGAGGAAATATTCACATTGTTTACGTAAGTGAAAGCCCTACTTCATGTATTTACATTCATGATAACTTCATTTTAATAACACGAGTTTAAGTTGTATTTGGTTGAGGTGGGCTCTTTTTTAACTGTTTTTAAGGGACTGCTGCTAATGCTGGTTTTCGTTATGGATTCATCTGCCGATTATGTGATCGATTGGTTTTCAATCGATGAGTCCAACTAACAGAACAAACCTCAAAATTATTAAAATATACAAAACAACTTTTTTTTTTTTTTACATGAAAATGACCTGGAAAGATGGTGCAATAGATTGAGCAACCAATTATTTCAGCTGTACTTTTATGTACTGTTTGGAAGTTTGTTTTATAAAAAAAAACATCACATTATATAAGATCCGTTTTGTTTGTAAATGTCTTGATTTATAAAGGTACTAGTAACTTAAACTGTCAGAAAACTGTATTGGAGTTGAATTAGAAAGTGGCATGAAAGGAAAATAGCACCACCACTGATTATCCTATTGGCGATATAAAGTAATAATAAGTCTATTTTAAGACAAAAGGGCCTTTTTCCCCAAGTAAAGGATAAATCTGAGCTTGTCATAGCAGGAAAATCACTGGTTTTACTAATAATAACAACAACAATGACTTTGTTTTATTTAAGTGTCCCAGTAAGATGTGACGGCATGCAAGAAACTGGAGCAGCTTTATTCATTCTGCTATCACACATTTTATTAGTTTCTCCTGTGTGTGTCCTGTGTAAAAAGGCTTATTGAGAACCAAAGTTGCACAAATGTAGGGGAGAACGGGGGAATGTGAGGCATCGGGTAATGTATCTAGGCAATGGAACACATTTTTGGTCATGTGAGATATATGTTTTCAAACCCCTCTCATTTCCACTCGGCCATGAAAGAGAGGACCTCATGGTGATGTTGTAAGCATGTTTTATTCACAAAAATTTATTTTTTGCATGTAGAAGTACATTTTCTTGCTGTCAACTTAATCGATTGTTGTGCCAAAGCAAATTGATTCAGGTAGAAAAACTTCTATCATACATGTTGATGAACTACCAACATATGAAACCATGTGATGATGATAACTGAAGATTAGCCTGAATTGCTGAGAGAGGTAGTTTTTTCTCAAATTGTGGCAGTGGGGTAAAGTGAGCCAAATTCTGTGGGGTAAAGTGAGACAGTGTCTATGCCCTCTTTTAATGAATCCATTATATTTGAGGTAGCAAGGAGACTAGTTTGAATAAGACAAAAGACAATGTTGGCTGGAGGTGGGGGTTGATCATTGAAGGGGTGTCAGCAAGGGCATGGTTTGGCACGTATATGTGGGGGACAGGAGAGTGACCTTTAACATCAATAGACTCTAAGTAATATGTCTTTATTCAATGAATGATCCCAATAAAACAAATGCAGAAAAATATTAATCAAAGACTCAAAAGATGGAAAAAGACAGCTGGGTCTAGTCATGTGTTCTGAGTCCAAGGCTGTTCTAGCTGGTTCTGATTGTTCTTTGCTCTGACCCCCAGACATTAGCTGGCTCTAAGGGTCCTGTGTTCTGACCCTCAGACTGTGTTTTAATCTTACTGGTTATATCTGTCATTTGAATGTTAATTATTGAATATGAATTATATGTTGTATTTGATCAGAGTTACTTTCAAGTGTTTAGAAAAATGTTTTGCTCAATTGACCAAACCCCATGATTCTGTTACTAGTCCGACATTAGTTTTGGAAAATTTGGTTTTCAAGCTAGCTGTCAGGATTCTGTTACAACATGTGTTGTTATGGTAGTTTCAGAGTGGAAAAAGTGAGTGGATCAGTTTACCCCCTTGATTTCTCTGGTCTGTCTCAGTTTACCCCACAGCTGTGGTAAAGTGAGACACAAGACAACTTTTTTTAAAACAATCATATTTTCACTGCCCTTTATCTTGAATACATTCTGCTAATGCCCATTTCTAGGAAACATCCTGGGAAATGTGTAAATTTGACTGATAAATCATTTTAGCTCGCTTAGAGGGGAACACATGTAAAAAGTGTCTCACATTACCCCGTTCTCCCCTATATACAGAAAATATGTTTTTTAATCTGTAGACTTTTCTGTATCAGGAAACATAACAAACTTGATGTGATACATTCCTCAAATCATCTCCAGACTGCAGCAGAAATAAATAATTAGTTTTACACATTTATTCAGAGCTAACCCTAAGTCAAAATGAGTAGTGTAAAGACTGTTACAGGCTCTCTGTCTCCACCTGTCCCAGCAGGGCGGCACAGATGGAAGCTTCCTGTTGTTTTCGCTCATCTGAAATAAAACCTCTGTTCTTTGTGAGTCTGAAGATTCAAATCATTTGGAGCATGTATACGCCGAAGATATCAAAAATCCTTCCTGAAAAGACAACGATACCCAAATGTTTGCAACAAAGTGCAAAGTATGAAGATGTTCCATCTACCTGCACACCACATTTATTCCCAAGTTATCTATTAATGACTGTTTAACTGGTCAACGCTGGGGAGATTTGCATGACTCAGACAGCGGCTCATGAGCTCAAAATGTTGTCCGACAGTTCTGTACCAGTGGTTCATTTTTGCATAGTTTTGTGGTGAAGGTACAAAGGACTCCTTTTGTTGAAGGGCTGAAGAGCTAAATGTTAGTTGCAGGATGTGAAGCTGTGGCTTTTCCCCTGAACCTGTCAATGAACTCATTGCTGTCCCCTAGTGAACGACAGGACAAACAGCTGCCAGTGCAAGTAACTTTGATGCACCCACTTGCATGCATGCAGCACTGTTGTACATTTTTCTATTTATCTGCTTAAATTCAATATTTGAGGGGTTTTATTGCACGTTTATAACAATACAGTTCCAACACACACTCTCTCTCACACACACACATACACACACACACACACATTCATGCACAATATCACCACTGACCTTATTATAAGCAGACAAACTGTGCCAGGTCGCTGCAAGGTGTGTCACCCTGCAATAAATCTCCTGAGAAAAGAACACCAGTGAATCAGATCCAAGCCGTATAAGCTGCCGCACTCAGCGGGAAGTCAAACACACACCTACAAGGAAGAGTTTGTCACGAATAACGGCGAGATAAGAAATCCCTTTATTCAGGAGAGCATTTGGAAACGAGACTGGAATGCAGCTATCAGATATTTACTTTGTCCTTGTTGACTATCCAAATGCAGTGAACCTCATTGTTGGGTTTTGCAATAAAACAGACTAGGGTGTATTCACACTGGGAAAGTCCGCTAGTTCACTTGCTTTGGTCCAGACCAAATAGAGTTTTGATTTTTTTTTGTTTGGTGTGGTCCACTTTCATATTGCCCCTTTTGCAAGTGGCCCAGCATTACGAAGCAAAACCACACGTGATCTGAGGTTATTCATTCATTGGACAGACATTCTGGGGTGGAGAGAAACAGGAAGCACGAAGTTAAAACTGCGAAATTTATATCATTGATATAATATGGGGTTAAAAATAATAAAAGGGCCTACATTTAACCTATAAATAAAGAGGAAAAACATCAAATTATTGTTGTTTCATATGGTTATAATGTGTAGCCCTATGTCAATGCCACGTTATGTGGCTTGTAGCCTACAATGTGAAACATAATTTTTACTGTATTTTTGGTGCTGGACGCGGTCACGCGAGAAGAATATGCTCAAGCTGACACTGAGCTGATTAAGCTGTGTATCAGCTGGGTCGGCGCAGTTCAGCTCCAAACTGACACGGGGATAGTATTGACGGTCCCGTACATGGGAAGCAAAATAAAACACACACACTTCTTGCGCAGCGTGAACCTGTTGGCACTGTGCGAGAGACGCTCCCCTCTCCTTCATCTGATCGCTGAACACATTCAGCATGTTTACGCGTCCTCTCGATCAAACGTGATATATTGTTCTGGGCTCCCGGTCAAACCACAACTTATCGTCCTAACAATGGCGACAACAACACTTTCCCATAATGTGAAGCAGACAGCTATTTATTAAAAAAGAAAAGAAATAAAAGGCACAGTTCCTCCTGCATTTGGGTCGGATCGAGTCCGGACAAATTCACACCACAAACGAACTGCAGCAGAGTGCACGGCATGTGTGAATACACCCTAGGGTGTATTCACACATGTCGTGTTTAGTTCGGTTGAAACGAACTCAGATGCACTTCTGCCTTCGGTGCGCATCTTTCAGGCAGGTGTGAATACAGCAATCGCACTCGGGGGCGGACCAAACAAACGCTCCGAGACCCAGCTGAAGAGGTAGTCTCGGTGCGTTTCCAAACGCACTCTGCTGCAGTTCGTTTGTGGTGTGAATTTGTCCAGACTCGATCCGACCCAAATGCAGGAGGCACTGTGCCTTTTCTTTCTTTTCTTTTTTATTAAATAGCCGTCAGCTTCACATTATGGGAAAGTGCTGTTGTCGCCATTGTTAGGACGATAAGTTGTGGTTTGACCGGGAGCCCAGAACAATATAGTACATTTGATCGAGAGGACGCGTAAAAATGCTGAATGTGTTCAGCGATCAGATGAAGGAGAGGGGAGCGTCTCCCGCACAGTGCCAACAGGTTCACACTGCGCATGAAGTGTGTGTTTTTATTTTGCTTCCCATGTAGGCCTACGTGACCGTCAATAGGCTACTATCCCCGTGTCAGTTTGGAGCTGAACTGCGCCGACCCAGCTGATACACAGCTTAATCAGCTGAGTGTCAGCTTGAGCCTATTCTTCTCGCGTGACGCGCGTCCAGCACCAAAAATACAGTAAAAATTATGTTTCATATCGTAGGCTACAAGCCACTTAATGTGGCATTGACATAGGGCTACACATTATCACCATATGAAACAACAATAATTTGATGTTTTTCTTCTTTATTTATAGGTTAGATGTAGGCCCTTTTATTATTTTTAACCCCATATTATATCAATGATATAAATTTCGCAGTTTTAACTTCGTGCTTCCTGTTTCTCTCCACCCCAGAATGTCTGTCCAATGAATGAATAACCTCAGATCACGTGTGGTTTTGCTTCGTAATGCTGGGCCACTTGCAAAAGGGGCAATATGAAAGTGGACCACACCAAACAAAAAAAAATCAAAACTCTATTTGGTCTGGACCAAAGCAAGTGAACTAGCGGACTTTCCCAGTGTGAATACACCCTTAAAGGGGTTTCAAAGCTTTTACCCATGAAAAGAGCTGCAGGATATTTTTTTTAGATCTTTGAATCATGTGGCAGAACAATGATTAAAAAAAAGACTTCCAAAGTCCTGCATTCAAAATCTTACTTATCAGCATGATGAATGTACAGTACATGACATATCACAACTTAATACAGAGAAGCTACTTGTGACTAATGTGTATTTAATGATTAGATTATTATTACTGATGCTGCTGCATTAAGTGTAAACGACCCTCTGGAGTCACTCTCATCATCTATGCATACAAACACTGAGCACATTTCATTTACATTAACTCTATTTATATATGATGTAGCTAGTGATGAGCTTTCATACATTATCAAGTTTATGTCTGTAGAACATAAAACTGTTAATTCAAAGAAAGCTTTTGGAAATTTGAATTATAGAAAGGCACAATAACAAGTTAAAATAAATGTACATGTTAAAAAAATAGAAGAGAATAAATAATGATAGTAGGGGAGAACGGGGAATCTGAGGCATCGGGTAATGTGAGCCACCCCCTGTAGCTAGGCAACGGAAAACATTTGTGGTCATGTGAGATATATGTTTTCAAGCCCCTCTCATTTCCCCATGGCTCTGAAAGAGAGGACCTCATGGTGCTGTGGTAAGCATGTTTTTTCACCAAAATAGGTATTTTGCATGTAAAAGTAAATTTTCTTGCTGTCAACTTAATCAACTGTTGTGCCAAAGCAAATGTATTCATGTAGAAAAACTTCTATCATACGTGTTGATGAACTACCAACATATAAAAACTAGTGGTGGGCCGTTATCGGCGTTAACGTGCTGCGTTAACGCCAGACTCTTATCGGCGATAAAAAAAATATCGCCGTTAATCTCTTATTCCACCTCCTGTTCGGCTCAGGGAGCCAGTAATTTGTACAGTTCAGTTTAGACTCGGCCGTAATGCTGCTGCACACACACACACACACACACACACACACACACACACACACACACACACACACACACACACACACACACACGCTGCATGTCAGAGACGAGGGGCGAAGCTTCTCTCACACACCCGCCGCTCTCTCTCTCCATCACTTGCCCAACGACACAATCGGGTATTGGAACGCAGGGTGGGTGTGTGTGGCCACCGGTCACCACGTGACTATAAGTTTCCAAGTTTTAAACACTTCTATCTCTTCAACGGCAACGTCACCGTACCCGAATCCTAAATATCCCCATAGCAGACGCTATATTTCATCGGGGGGAAAACTTTGTTTTGCGCCACAGTTGAGCTTAGACTCGGCCGTAATGCTGCTGCACACACACACACAGACACAGACAGGCACACACACACGCTGCATGTCAGAGACGAGGGGCGCTACCAAAAAGACGAGAGGAGCGGTTGGAGCAGTTGGAGAGTTTAGACACACATGCGCGCACATTTATTTACATAAAATTGCAATCGCAGTCATTTGTGCAGTTATGTAAAATGTTTCACTAAGGAAAATGACAGAAAAAGTAACGCACAGTGACTTTGATGAGTAACTTTAATCTGATTACTGGTTTGGAGATAGTAACGGGTTAGATTACTCGTTACTGAAAAAAGAGGTCCGATGCCGGTAACGCGTTACTAAGTAACATCTTGTTGAACATTATTTATTTTCATCACCAATTATCATAGTAGAACAGCTTCCTCAAGCAGTTTGTGATGCATGTTGGAAACAGGAGATGAGCCCCTGGTCTGATGCGCCACCTGGCTTGAGAAACACGTTCTCAAAGACTTACTTTGAGTCATTATTTAGGGAGCACACACATATTATGAAAGAATTCAAATGAGCCATTTTAATCTAGATTAATCTAGATTAATTCCAAAATTAATCTAGATTAATCTAGATTAAAAAAATTAATCTATGCCCACCTCTAATAAAAACCATGTGATGATATTAGCTAAAGATTAGCCTGAAATGCTAAGAAAGGTAGTTTTTTCTCAAATTGTGGTGGTGGGGGAAAGTGAGCCAATGCTGTGGGGGAAAGTGAGCCACTGTCTCACTTTCCACCACCATGAGGCACAAATTAAGTTTAGTTTTAAACATATTTTAATGTAATATTACGTAACATATGTTTTATTTTAATATCATACACATTGTAGAAAAGCCATCATGCCAAGGAAATACACCAGGAAGACGACCTGGGGCAACCACACGGAAAGAGCACCTTCTCATCTTTCCCTGTAACCTTCAGGGCTGGAATGTAGAGTAGGCCTAGTTGTAGAGTATGACAGGCTGATGTTATAATCCAGTTGGGTCTTCTCCTGTGTTCTGAGTCCCAGACTGTTCTTGCTGGTTCTGATTTTCCGATGCTTTGAACCCCAGACACAAGCTGGCTCTAAGGGTCCTGTGTTCTGACCCCCAGACTGTGTTCTAATCTAACTGGTTCTATCTTTCATTTGAATCTTATTAAAACCTTTTGAATTATAATATGTTGTATTTGATTTTGTTCAGAGTTACTTTCAATTCTTTAGAGAATTTGCTTTGCTTAACTGACCAAACCCCATCATTATTTTACTAGTCAGACATTAGTTCTGGAATGTGTGGCTAGCTTTCAGGATTCTAACTGTTACAATATGTGTTGTTATGGTAGTTTCAGAGTGGAAAAAGTAAGTGGTTCACTTTACCCCCTTATTTTTTCTGGTCTGTCTCAGTTTACCCCATAGCTGGGTTAAAGTGAGCCACATGACAACTTTTTTTAAAACAATCATATTTTCATTGCCCTTTGTCTAGAAAAAAATCTGCTAATGCCCATTTCTAGGAAACACCCTGAATTAATGGGAAATGTGTACATTTGAGTGATAAATCATTTTAGCTCGCTTAGAGGGGGGCAACTGTAAAAAGTGGCTCAGATTACCCCGTTCTCCCCTATAATGTTTTTTGTGTAAAAAAAAAGTCAACCTATATATTTTCTTCAAACCTGTATCTGTTCTATAGTAAAGTTTTGGGTGTTTTATAATAATAGTTTTGAGTGATTATCACTACAGATTTCTACATTGTTATATGCACGTTTGGGTGATATTTTATGTGGTAGATGTATAGGCTAGCTGTCAGAGAAATGTATTAGATATCAATCAATCAATCAATCAATATCCTTTATTTAACCAGGTAAAATTCATTGAGATTAAAATCTCTTTTTCAAGATTGACCTGGCCAAGAAGGCAGCACCATGATAAAATAAGAACAATCAACCACAATTCTCATACACCACATTCAACGTCAGGTAAAGCACAATACAAGATCAGGGACAAGACTATATGAAGATTGAGATAATTGTACTGAGTAAATTTCCACCTCTGATTATTCATGAATGTAGGCTGGACTGCAGCCGGGCCTATGTGCAACACTGCATTAGCTCAGTTTACCATAATAAACCGAATATGTTTTCCATTTTTTGTGAGTATATTCATTCAGAACCGATATTTTTTTTTATATATAAAACTCCTATTAACACCAGCTCATTGATAAACAAAATAATCAGATCTTGCTGTTTTTCTCCCTCCTCTTCTGCGCAATTAAAGATTCAAAAGCAATCACTTGCTCTGCTTCCTTTGCAGGCTCACAGCAGCCTGATGAATGCAGAGGCATGCACACCTGCCATTAGCGGCCATGAGAGGTGGAAGGCTCTGAAAGCAAACACACGGCAGTATACAGGCACATTTACACTCACTGCTCTCTGATCACATTCATGTAGCCCCTGCCACTCTTTCAAATGCACTTTTTACTTAAACACTGCAGCAGATACTGTATGAAACGAGGTAATGTATAAATCATCCTGATTATTAACTGTCTGTGTGTCTCATTTGGGAGGAAGAATGTTGTGCTTATAACTCCATTACAGCTGTAGTTGGAAGTTATTTGTATAATCGTGGTATAGCTCGTGGTGCAGTGGTTAGAGCACCCACCCCCATAGAGGCTCATTCCTCACTAATAGACCATGGGTCCGAATCTGGCCCGTGGTAGTTCTCAGCATGTCAAGCATAAAAGGCCCAAAAATAATCTTTAAAAAAAAACTTTAAAAAAAACTGTATAACGATTTTACAAATTGTACCTCTTTATAGATTACATTACTGTGCAGGTCCAATTTGACTTTGGTAACTAATTTTTTTTTATAGACCCAATATACAGTATATAAATGGGAGCAGAACAGAACCACACACAATTAAGAAATAACACCAACGGCAACAAAAACGTAAAGGTACAAATTTGACATATTTTGTGAACTTTACTCCTGTACTTCTACTTGCACGTTTGACTTTTACTTGTACTGGTGACTGTTTACAATTTGGTATTGCCAGTTGTACTTATGATCAAGAGTACAAAATTAGGCTTCTACACTAAAATCTAGATTTATAAAAGTTATATGTGGGCTGTTATGAGGCTGTTGAAACCCAGCTATTCTTCTGTAAACATGTACGTTAAAAGACACTCACATTTATGATTTGAAATGTTATCACTCTCCAGCCCCCCCTCCCACACTCCTATAGATCTTTATTTTAGCCCATAAACACACCAATAACACGAAAATGTGTGACAGTAGCGACAATGACCTTTAGTGTTAAGATAATTTTTTCGGTCAGCAATTTATTTGCCTGCACTGACAGACGCAGTAGCTGGTTATCTGTCCAAGTCTATGAGCTCTTTTTATTTATTTTTTTTATTAACAGTTAATGTGTAACCGAGTGTGCGAGGAATCAGCACATTTCCTTTTACCTCATACACAGATCGATGTTGGTGTGGCTCTGTGGCGACGGAGCTAAATGGGATCATTGTCAAGGCAAGCTGCTACAGTATCACATCTCATCCTGACTGGGAGTTTGATAGGTGGACCACATATGTGCTTATATAAACAGCAAACTGAAAATTATTATAACGCGTCTTCGTCCAACAGTGACACAACAGCCTAAGATGTCAGCTTGTCACTCTACACTCCAATCTTTCCATCAAGTGTGTAACCAGTTTTTACTGTAAACATGAACCTTGATAGGAAGGGTCCCACAGGAGCTCCTCCAAATCCACTTTGCTTATTTAAGTCAACAATTAAGATTCTGGCCCTGTGCCACGTAATGTGTGACCCAAGTTATCTATTATTTCATGAGTAAAGAGAAAAGCGTCACACTCAGTCAACCATGGCGTCTGTCTTGTCATCCTGTGATTGCCTAAAGCACCTACAGTTACCTTCTTTGTGTAGTCATCGGACATGACTCTCTACGCCGGCAAACCAAAACCCCCCGAAATGCTTTATATTATGTTCATGTATTCAAATCCGGCAAATTGTTCTACGGAAGGGGCACAATCTACTTCAGTGGGTCCCAATCCCAGAGAGATCACAAGACAATAAAATAAAAAGTTAGGAGATTTCTTTTCTAAATTGTAGGTTTATTTCTTGTGAAAGAAATAAAGTACTATTTAGGCCTTGACAAATGTATAAACTCATTAAAAAAATAGTCTACAGCCATGCTAACTTTGAACTGAATGCTAAAATTTGCTTATTAGCACTAAACACAAAGCACAGCTAAGGATAATCGTAATGTGACCCATTCGTTTTGCAGGTATTCAGTTGAAAACCAAAATATTAGACAAATTGCATTTTTACACAGATGGTGCAAGAGGAAAAGTTAAGGAAAACACCAAAGATAAGACAAATCAGTCAGATGTCAATCTGTTGGTGGCGCTATAGAGGCAATTTACGACATTAACCAAAGTCTAAGACATATCATCAGGTAACCATGCATGTCTGTGCAAACTTGCAATCCATCCAGACAGTAGATGTTCAGATGTTTCTCAATACAAGTTAAAACTTTGACTTGCTGTTGGCACTACATGAAAACTCAGAGAATCACCAAAGTCATTTGGTCCATGAATAGGTGTACCAAATTACATGGCAATCTATCCGTAATTGGCGAGACACTTACTGAAAGCCACAAATGTCAATCCCTCGATTGCGCTGGAGGAGACGGCAGGTGATCACTAAAGTCAGTATGGTTCATTCTCTGGCGACCTTGAATGTCTTTACACATTTTCATCTCAATGCATCAACTGGTTGTTAAAATATTACATTCATTTAGTTTAAATTTCCAAACATCTGTAGACTGTGTTTCTAGGACAGCATTGGAACGGTCCACTTCATGTAAAAAACACTGATTGATTTCTGCACTCCGAAACCCATTTTCCAAAGGCCCCCTCTCCCTCTCTACAGGTGGACTGTGGACCTCTGTCTCCACGCTCCTCTGCTCATCCCTAAAATTAATTCATGGGCACATCTCTGTCCCTCAAACACCACATTAACCCCGACCGCAGGAGGCATCCTGTTGGAAAGAAATGTTCCTCTCTGGCTTCACGGTGAAACATCAGTTTGACCTTTCCACCTCAGACCCTCTCTCTCTGCTCTGTTCCCACCCTCACAGTCAAGCTGTGCATTGTGTTTTGGCTCTTGCTCCATGTCGATTTCAACACAGGCTCAAACCAGCTAGGTGTTACACATGGGCGAAAAAAAAAAAGTTTTTACCACCTGAAATATGAGAATGAAACATAAAATTAAGCCTGATAGCTCTCTCAACATTTCCGTTGTTGCCATGCATTTGTGAGGAAGACTCATTTCAGAGAGTCACGCCACACTGGTTGCTTTCTGGAGGACAGAGAAACTATAATTGGGGGCCATTAGCTGTTGCCCAAGACCAGTCATGCAGGGTCGGTTTGTAGATTGAGACATGGTGACTGCACAGTCCCACCGCCCTGTATCAGTGTGTCCCCTACCTGTGTGACTTACCCACCACCACCCCCACACCACCAACCAAACCCCCTGCATGACCCCCCACCACACACACACACACACACACACACACACACACACACACACACACAAACACAACTCCTTTGAATTTTGCGCTGTCTTCAAATAAACCTTGAATGGAGTCAGGGCCAGCAAGCAACCCAACAGCAATCAAATAAAAAGACACTTTTATAACAGCTTTAAAATTTCAGTTGAGGCAATCTGAGCCCATCACTTATCTGTCTGACAGCACCTGCAACTCTTCGTTGTGAGCAGGATCAGCTCCATCTTGCTTCTGGATTAACAGTCTGCAAATGTGAAAAGTTCTCCATGTAATCTGTAGTTTCCTGTAGAAAATTATGTTATCCATTACATAAAGTTTGTGGATGTAATTCCTTTAAATCTAGTGAGTTTAATTAAAGGGGCCCTCTCTAACAAATAAACAACAAAGCTAGGAATGTTATCTTAATATCACTGATACAAAATGAGCAACATTTGAGTACTGAAGTATGGACTTAATTTATAGTATCTGCAAATACCCAACAAAATACAAGACCTTTTTGATTTTAACAAGAAATGTAGTTTCAAGGAAAGGAGCAGTTATTAAAACTTCTAAACAAAATGAGATGTCTTTTTAACTTCAGTTTTTCAGTTTTAGTAGTAAGAGTTTTGATATTTTGCCAATGCAGTTTTGTGTCATTTCTTCCCCTAATCCTGTCCAAGTATAAGCCCCCTGCAGCTACAGAGCCAGCCAGTGAGTTTCACAGTCCCTCTCACAAAAAGTTGCCGTGCTTTATGACCCCTATTGCCCAACATCACATGCTTTCAGTGCTGGGATATGATCTGAGATAAGGAAACAAAGTACCGAAACAAGTCTCACTCTCCTCTTTTTTTCCTTACACTGCTCATTCAGGTAAGTGAAGGGGATGGCAAAGCCCGCTGAAGTATGTTTTTCAAGTATGTTATTCTAAATTAAAGAAAGTCAGTTTGACACGCTGTTCCCTCACAAGATAGTGAGAAGTGGTTTCAAAACCGAGACCGCTTCTTTGGAAGATATCAAAGAAGGTCTGAATCACGGGGAGATGCCCTCATTGCGTACAAGTTTTATAAATCATGTCTTTATGATAAGCTGATTACCTTATCCTTGACAGCAGCGCACAGCGAGGGCCGTAAAGGTGCGGGATTACGAGGTGATGGTCTATAAAGGGTTTGGCTCAGATAAGGTGCTTTGTGGGACTTCGAGACAGGACTGGTGACTTTAGGTCAACTGAAACTATTTTTTTTTTATTGACTATGAGGCTGACCCCGCAAAACACCTGAATGTGTGCTTAAGTTTTGGAGGATTTTTTAAGTCTTCAACAAGACACTTTTTGTTTATGTGTTTCCAGTAGCCTCTGTGCAGCCAAGGTCATAAAAATATTGCGGCCCATGAAAGGCAGCCATTTCAACCTTTGACCTGCTCCTTGCTTAGTCATGCAGGATGTTTACTAAGATCTGGTGACTTTAAAAAAAAACTGAGCGTTATGTACTTGTTTGTTTTTTTAATGCTCGCTTTGTCATCACTTCCATGAAACTTTATGTGTGGACGTTGTTATTCCAACAGTCACAATGAAATGCCTTGCCTCTGGTGGTGTCCACCTTTCTAATCTACAGAATGGCTCTATTAATAAGCCTAATGGCATACGAGCGATACCACACCTGAGTGAAACTGCACAGGGGGTTTGACTGCTTCAGCGACTTCCCGTATTGCAATGCAAACGCCCTCATGGGTGCACTCCTCATTCGGAGGAAGCCATTAGAACAAACTGCTCTCGGGTGCAGCAAAGCAGACCGGACACCACCATTTATGAAACAAATCACCTTTGGGTGCCCTATGCAAGGACAAAGCACAGCCTGTGTGCATGCAAACTCTCACACAAGACATGCAGAAATAAAAACTCTCAATTCGTTAGACTTGTGTCCATTTTTAATTAGAAACTATTGATAGAAAGTAAAGATTCCCTTTTGCTGAGGGAAATATTTCTTCAAAAAGTCGAATTGCATTTCATAATAACATTTCAATGTGAAAATTCTCTGTACTACAGCAAATTTGTTAAAGTCTAGGAGGAGTAGTGTGCTCATTTTGAACAACATTAATATGAGCTGATAAATCAGTTCATCATAATGTTTTTATTATGTGGCAGGAGAAAAAAAACATCTCCTGACACTACATTCACACACACACACACACACACACACACACACACACACACACACACACACACTTGTATAGAATAGTACTTGCGTGATTCTTGCGTGATTCTTGCTGTTCTGAGTTTGTACCTCCATGGTTGAATGGACTTATTGGATAAAAGGGTCAGTGAAATAAAATGTAATGTAATGTACATTCACTAATGTAGATGGACAACATCATATGGTAACACTTTACAATAAGGTACACAAAAAAAGAGTAGTTACCCTTTAAAAAAGGGTAGTTTACCTTTTAAAAAGTTAAGTTTACCTTTCAAAAAGGTAAATTTACCTTTCAAAACGGTAAGTTTACCTTTTAAAAAGGTAAATTTACCTTTTTAAAAGGTAAACTTACCTTTTTTGAAAGGTAAACTTACCTTTTTGAAAAGGTAAATGTACCTTTTAAAAAGGTAAACTAACCTTTTTAAAAGGTAAACTACCCCTTTTAAAAGGGTAACTACTCTTTTTTGTGTACCTTATTGTAAAGTGTTACCAACATTTATATCCATAACATGTCTAATTGTGAAAGGAAAAGTTTCTGGTTTGATGAATGATCCTGTGGTTGTCACACAGATATAAAACAAAGTATTTGATATGTCAATACTCTGTTATCGTCACACAGAAGACATCCTCTGAAAACATACATCAAATAATTCTTTCAGAAACATAACAATCTATAAACTTTAAAAAGTTGCTTAAGCATATCTATTATATTAATCAACTTTGTGAGTCCCAAATTGTTAATTTTTGGACTCACTGGAGCTGTAGTTTTAATTATAGAAAGCCTTTTCTAGCTTCATATCTGGTTTTCATTAAGGAAGAAAGAAAGAAAGAAAGAAAGAAAGAAAGAAAGAAAGAAAGAAAGAAAGAAAGAAAGAAAGAAAGAAAGAAAGAAAGAAAGAAAGAAAGAAAGAAATAATAGATAGATAGATAATAGATAGATAGATAGACAGACAGACAGACAGACAGACAGACAGACAGACAGACAGATAGACAGACAGACAGATAGACAGATAGATAGATAGATAGATAGATAGATAGATAGATAGATAGATAGATAGATAGATAGATAGATAGATAGATAGATAGATAGATAGATAGATAGATAGATAGATAGATAGATAGATAGATAGATAGATCTGTCATAAAGCGAAAGGTTTCTCTCTTGTGGTCAAAATATGGTACTGCATCAAAGCGTCACGACTCAATGAGCATTTCTTATTGGCCAAAACACTTATCAGCTTCACAGAAACTTCCTATCTATCTATCTATCTATCTATCTATCTATCTATCTATCTATCTATCTATCTATCTATCTATCTATCTATCTATCTATCTATCTATCTATCTATCTATCTATCTATCTATCTATCTATCTAAAAAGAGGTATAAACACACAAGCAATTACAGACATAAACAGAACAGTGAATAAAAAAATAAAGATGAATACATGATACCTACTTAGTCTATATGTCATTTTATATGAGCGTATAAAGCAATTTATGTTTTCAGCCATTTAGATTGAAGTCTGTGCATTTAGTTTAATGTTCAAGGATGTTCATGCTTTGACACATTTGAAGTTGATAACCCTCTCCCCCAACCTACACAGTTTCATTCAGGGACCACGTGCCCAATTGCTGCTAGCAATATATTCATGTGGACCCTTTTTTTCTACTTCCACATCCCTGGTGTTTGAATCTGAGTCATTTGCCTGCCTGTTATGCCGCCCACTGGTCATCTCACAGTCTATGAGGCGGCCTCTGCAGAACACAACCATTATCAACCATCAATGAGAGCCGAACGCTCCAAACACAAACCAGGAGGGTTATTCTCAATCTGTATTGGTGCATTTCATATAAATCAAATTAAATTTTTCAAACTTCAGGCTGACTGTGTGAGGAGCTGAAAAAAAGCAGTTTGAGAACACATTAGTAGAAAGAAAAAAAACATGTCGCAAGGGTCTTTTTAAGATCTGGAAGATACTGATGGAAAAAGGGAGATGTAGCTGGATTTCATTTGAAGAGTACATTCTGTTTTAAAAAAATGGGGGGGGGGGGCACAGTTCAAACACATATCATTAAATGTTTACAATCTAAAAAATTAAAATGTATGCTTCAACATGTCTGAATACATACCATACAAAGCTATAGCAGCAGGGGTTAATGCCTTTGTCCAGTCAATTATCTATGCGGTCTACGTGCTCTGACCATGAATTACGTCTGTGTGGGAAGATGGATGAAGGCAGCCAGAGGCTACAGTATTAAAAGGGATGGGTAGGATGGTGGGAAGGGCAATAGGTAGGCAATGCCTCTGATGCACTTCTGTTTCACATGTGAGTGAATAAACATTTCTGTTCTGTGAAACGGACAGACTAGCCAGAATAAAAACCTTTGGATCCTTACTTATTCCAGTCTTTATCCCTCGCAAATGAGTCCCAGGACATCAATGGGTTTAAAGGAATCATTTATGAGCTTTTAAAATTCTCTATATCAAGGCAAACCGTAGCAGTTAACTCAGCAGCGGATCTTATTTCATCCACTCTGACCCCAGTCTGTCTCCAGAAATAATTCATTAGTCGCTTGTCCTTTTAATTTGTCTGCCATCTCAGCTCGACTGACTCTAAATACTCTTGTTTCTGCAGAATTCCTCATACAGACATCATGTCACTTCAGCAAAAACATGACACAAGTGATTTGTCACCGTCAATGAAATAGTACAATACATCCCCAAAGTCATATTAAAGGATGTCATGCAATCACGGTTTATAGAATCTATACATTCTCAACAACTCCATCACATTGCATTGCACACCAAAGAATCAGCCCTAACCCGGACACATAATCTCTGAATTGAAGCTGAGGTCCGACTTTTGCTCCTGTTTGTCATATGCAGCTGTGAGCCTACAACTCCAACATTATCCTGAATGTACTTAAAGTGGGGTACTCACTGCAATCTAGTCTTCTCACTTACATTTTAATGTATTTGCCCAAAGATATGTTTTTCAAAAATAATTGTTAAATCTATGCTGCAAAGCTACAGAGATACCCTGATATAGTCACTATGAAAAATAGCTGGATCCTACATTTCCCATAATGCACACCAAATGTATTTTTGTTTTGTTAGTTGAGACACTTTTTTTCAACACCATATCCCCAATTAGAAAAAGTTAAACATTTAAAGTCTAAAAAAAACAAATTGAGAGATTTCCTTTCTGTTTTTGAAGTAGGCCTATAGGGACATTATAAAAGTCCATAGAATCAATATACAGATTCTCACAAATTGTATTTGTCTCTACTAAAACCAAAGAGGTCTGATATGACTTAAATCAGTATATCACGTGGAAATCCAGCCATACATCAACTGATGTGATGTCACGGTTACGTGGTTTGTGCTCGTGAAAGGCCTCGCTCACTTGTTGCCATGGATTGTTTTCACACAGGAGAAACAGCTGAGCCTCTCAGTTGTTAAGAGTAAACACACAATAGAGTTCAACAGGAAGGACTTACTGTGAGCCTGGCAGCTTTAACACATGAATACTAAAACCTCACACTGTTGGACTGTGGTTGTTTAATAAAGCTGTATATTGTGTGTTTGTGTGTGTGTATCATGTGTGTCACAAAAAGCTGTATAACTTACTTCATGTTGGAATTTCTCTCAAGGTCTGTTTTTAAAAGTTGAAGAGCTATCAGATATTGTTGACTGCAATACTATATAACAAGTCGGATTGATCACGCCTGCAAAATTATTGGTTCATGTCAAACCCCTCTCTATGACACCCCCTGCTATTGTCAGGGGGTGTCACTAGTTTGTTAACGCTGCCATACTGAGAAATAAAGTATAGAAAGTATTGTGGAGTGGACAGGCTTAATCAACTTTCTGTAAACTCATTTGGCAATGGCTTGAATGTAACCGACAGTCATTTATATGAAAAGGTTTTGCACTATAGCTTTAATTTTTACAAGGTCATTTAAAATAAATAACATATTTACCTTTGGACCAGTTTAGGGTCAGCTTCTTTTTAATGTAACTTCTTTATATGATGAATTAATCATTAATTTTCATTTGTGCTGCAGATGTTTTTTTGTGTCCATAAACCAATTAGTTAATGTCCTTAATACCAACAAAAAAAAAACAGACAGAGTAATAAGTCAACAGTTAATCTTTATTTTATCGAGTTTATAGACTGCGATTTTGGTTCTGTAGCAATCTACTAGATAATTCTAATGAAGTGCAATTGTACTCAAGCCAGTTACAGTTGAGAGCAATGACAGGCACATGTTTTGTGCAAATTGAACAGCTCTGGAACGGCTCCTACATACACAGAAAAAATACATGCCAGAAGAAAACAATACTAAAATCAGTCTACATTGACAATAGTTAGGAAGACGTTCTCTTCAAAAAACCACGTTGATCCAAGCTAACACTAGAGAGATACACATTTCACCCACTATAAGGATTGTGGGAGGGAAAAACTGAATCAACATTCAGTCAATATTCACAGCAACAAATGTGGTGTGTTATCCAACTAAATCTGTCCGATCAGCCCTCCAAAATAAAAAAATTCAGAGGAATCCAAACTTTGCACATATCAAACTAATAATATAAGGACATGATGGAATGAACACCCCAAATCAACAGGCTGGACTAGAGATAGCCTAGAGAAAGTCAATACTCTAAATACTTTGTCTGTCCTGAATGTCTGGCAGCACACTGGCAATGCCAAAAAATAAAGGTTGGGGATACAACTTCAAAGTATCACAAGACGACACAACCATCGGAAACACAGATGTTGGTAGACTTGCCTTGCAACTGTTTTGTTTGTAAATTGCCTTCCTAACACTGCCTATAGCAAAGTACTGGTACAAGACGCACGCCGGCTCATTCCCATATCTACACACTCAATGCTTTTGTTTGTGCCTAATGACAGTCAAATCAAATAAATTGTGGTTAACAAAACATGCAGGAAAACACATGGTTATAAAACTGAAGCTTAGTAGGTAAATTGGTAGATTTTGGTAACCAGTCTGTAGCGTTATTACTCTGACAATACAGGCTAAGGTCTGTGTGTGTGAGAGAGAGAGAGAGCTTTATTTGCTCCATTGTTCCTTCACAGTGAAAATGTGAGAGCAGAAAAACTTCCCTAGAAATGTTTACACTGGCTTGTGTTGGTTTCGTAAATGTGTGTTGGATGTTGTGACATCTATTTCTTAAAGCGGCTGCGGAAATTTCACATCTTTTTGGGATTTTATTTTAAAACTGTTTTGTATGTGCACCTCAACACAACATACTTTAAATGAGTAACATAGACTGAACTGAACTCATGCTGCATGTTCTCCTCGAGGCCTTTTAATATTTTGCCCCCCATCTACCGACTTCTTTTCTCGTTTGCACGATAAAGTCTTGATAATGAATTGTTAAACTGGTGCACTGGTGCAGTATGATTTTACCATCTAAACCGACAGATGGGGTCTCACAAGAAAGTGTGGCCATGCCACGTGTGAAGGAAAGCAGATGTACCACTACATTCTACAGCTTTCCTTTATTATACAATCAAGGGCCATGTTCAAATCTTTAACAACCTAGAATTTTTAACAGCATCAACAAAAACTAGTTCAGTTGCGTTCAAATTACAACCGTTGAAAAGTAAACTTACCGTAACATACATATTAAATAGTGTATAGTCCATGCAAATGCGCACGGCCGGTTTTGCATCATTATGGTATGTCGTTATTAGTGTATGGGAGACATCAGCCACCAGTGCATTTTCCGATTCAGGCCCAGGGAGAAAGACTCATCAATAAAACTTCTCAGCCAGACTTGAAGAGCAAGATGGCCACCTGGCCCAGGTAGAAGTAAATGAAATGCTTTGTCTCGTGGGTGACGTAGCTGCCGAAGTTCCTCCCAACAATGCAGTGCCAGGTGGGGTTATACTTCTTGTCAAACTCCTGAAGAAAAACATCAAAAGAAGATAGATAAGGGAAACAAATTTTAATCTAAAACCATCGGCTGCAATCTACAAACCCTGCCTCACGTGTTGTAGGCCTATAGCTACTATTGAGGATACTAAAGTTATGTCTGCAACTAACTTTTATCTTCTCAGTATATAAATTAATTATTTCAGGTATAACATGTCAGAGAATTGTGCAAAATGTCTGCTACAAGTTTCAAAAGGCCCAAAGAACAAGCCTGTATCAACGATGCTGATTTATTAATTTCATGTAGAAAATCATTGCACTCTGAATAATAAAAAACTAAAAATGTAATGTTTGAGATGGTTGGGGTAGGGGGTTTATGGACTCATGACCTCCGTAATAAATAAATCCTGGCTACCCTGGCCTGATCAATAGAGCCTGTCTGACCAACAATAGATCAGAGAATAAAACAGGCTGTGAATTGGCAGATCATGTGCCAATGATGTAATCATCCTGAGCCCTCCCTGGGATCGGTCCATGTATACCGTCATCTCTCTGTCTCACACACACACACACACACACACACACACACACACACACACACACACACACACACACACACACACACACACACACACACACACACCTTCTTGATGAAGGCTGCGATGTCCTTCTCTATGTTGTACTTCTCCATGGCCTGTGTGGCACAGTCCACCGCGTCCTGCTGCATGTCCTCGGACATGTCGGCGTTCTTGATCACGGCTTTCCTGTCAGTCATGGTCGAATGTTGATGATGGTGCGTGCTGAGGATGAGGAAGAGGAAGAGGGGGGGGAGAGGGGTTCACGAAGACGTAGGCTACTGCACTGAAAATTAACACAACACGTGGTGATGGGGATGCTTTTAGGCCAACCGGAGCATCGCAAACATCAACCATACGCAGACAACTGGCCATTTGTGTACCCTGCGTTCCCCCCTTTTGTCTGCATTGATTCTCAAACACAACTTATGCTCGACTATTTCTACATATAACCTTACCGAAGGCTACTCCATGACTTGAGCGTCGCATAGATTGGATGAGAAACTTGATACAGGTGGAGTTAAATTACTTGGCAAATCACTTTCCGATTGAAGCAGCTTCCGCACCAGGAGACCAAAAAAGTATCAAAAATGTATTCAAATTACTATCTTAAATTAGCCTACGTCTCGCTGCTAAACATGCCGACACGCTCTACGTCACATAGCCGTCATGAATTAAGATAGTAAAAGCTCACCATCACTATCAGAAATGTGTCCAGACATGCAAGCCAATCTTTTCCACATTAGGAAATATGCAACTCACCTTTTCCTGGAGCTGCCTGAAAATACTTCTTTTCCCACAAAAGAAAATGTATCTCACCCAGCTAATGTGTGTTTATGAGAGGTTTAGCTGATGTTGCGGCTAATTGCTTTTTAAAGATTCACACAATAAGCATGTAAGGGAAGGTTGGCTCTTTGCTGTGCTGCTCCGACAGTTCTTCCCCGCCTCTCTGCTGCACGCCGCTGCCTGTCATTGGCTGAAACAGCCTCCCCGTGTGTCGCGAGCGTTTTTCTCCAGCTCGTCTGCCGGCATCTTATTTCATCCCACAATGCACCGTTCAGTGTACATCCACCGACTGCGGGCTAAAAAGGAAACAACACCTGGGATGTGGGTAGGTATCCTTTGGCTTGTGTTACACAGGGTGTTTTGTTTGTCATTTCTTTTTTTAACCTCTCCATAATAGCTGAGAAAACTGGAGCTTTGAATATGTTTTGTTTGTTTTATATAAAACTGCCTCATATCCCTTATCTGTCCCAAGCGTAACAAAAGTATCAATTCTAAAAACACTGATATGTGGTTATCAGCTAAATATGAAGGGATTTAGAATGAATGATGAGGGAACAAGCTTTAATATGATTTAAATAGGAAAGTTGTCACATACTTGGATAACAAATAACAAACTAGAGTGTCCTTGTTTCAAAATGTTTTATTGAAAATGCTGAGAAAAAAAGGCAGATTAATCAAGTTTAAACATACAAACAACTCCCAAATGAAACCCCTTCCCAACCGCCCCCATTTTTATTTCCTTCATACCAGACATCTACGACTCCATCCTTTGATCCAACTTCCTGGTCCTCAGTTTCGTTTTCTTGTAAAATAAAGCCTTTACCACTGAAACACTTTAAATAGACATGGTTGGGTGGGTAGATACCGGGCCTAATAAGGGGGGAGAGAAAAAAAAAAGTTGCTCCAGGACTCCTTTAATTAGTTCTCAAAATCAACTCAATTGAATCCTGGAAAACTGATCCCGTTCCAAGCATCCATCCTTGCCTATATCCCTTTCCTAAATCGATCCACTCATCCAGCTCCAAGGATTGGGATCCACTGAGCTCCTCCAATCAAAACCTTGAAATACCAGGAAGAAAATCAGAGGCAGACTGTTAGAATAAAATGTCAAGATTTTTGGGCCAAATTATTTTTTCTTTCTTTCAATTTTCGAGCACTAATGTCAGATCAAGAAATTAAAAAAAAAATGCCACTGAGCACAAAAAAAACTAACTTCCTCTAGTTAAACATTTAAATCAACCAAAATGGACCGTTTTTTTTCACACACAAAAAAAAGTAGTGATTCAGGTATTTTACATTTGACAGCAAAGATGTTACACTTCCATCACAACACTTGATCTAGGACTGCTTTTGTTGTCACAGGCCAGAGTAGCACTTTATAATGAGTATATATATATATATATATATATATATATATATATATATTACAAAGTACAGCACATATGGCTTTGTTAAATATGACATTCATGATATGACAATGTATCAAAACGTTCAATTTATGGAATATGAAGCGTACCATTGCCCGGACCTGATTGCTCCTCATTTAGATGTCCTATCCTGACCATACAAATGAAATGTGATCCACAATGGTTTTATTCCAAATCACTTTAATCCTTCTCTTCCGATGTCTAAAGGAAGACACAAGGGTAAAAATACAGTTAAGCATTAGGCTGCCCGGTCAAAACAGCCCACCCCAACAAATCCAATGAGAAGAATTTTTTTTTTTTTTAAATAAAACAAAAACGAAACTCAATTTTCAATACTTGCAAAAACATTGAGTTCAGCTAATGCAACCCAACGTTTCTGAAGTTTAAGCGAGCACAATTCCTATTGTTGCAAAAATTGAGAGGACAGAAAGAAGGGGAGAGAGCAAGAACCCCCCCCCCCACATAAAACTGACAAAGCAGCTGCGTGAGAGGGTTGGGGGTGAGAAGGGGAGGTGAAAGAGGGTGGAATGTACATCCACATACCAAATGCAAAGATTAAACAAAAATAAAAATCAATTGCAGACATCTGGAGAAACTCATAAGCACCAAAAACAGAAGGGGTATACATCAAAAGGGCAAAACATTGGTGGTAGAAAGGTTTAGGAACGGGAGCGAGAGCGGCTGTGATGAGGCGAGTAGCGGGGCGATCCTCTGCCACGACCACGGGAATTGCTGCGACTGCGGCTCACGCTGCGACTGTTGCTTCTGCTCCGGCTGCCGCGGCTACGGGAGCGTGATCTTCCATAACTTGGGCTGCGGGGGCCATCTAATTTCACACGGACGTAAGCAGTCTCTCCCTGGCAGACACAAGAGAACTTGCCATTGAACAAGAAAACTTTGCTTTCCTATGGTGGAAATACCATAGAGGGAAATGAGGGCCAGGTGTGTGGATCAAAACGTGTGGCATTTCTCCTGAAGTATACTCACCTTGACACAGCACAGACACACTATCCATGACAGTCTATCAAAACAGTACACATACCTCATGTGAGCGGAATTTGGTGTTGTCCAGCTTTCGAACGGCATAGGTCATGTCTTCTTTGCGCACAAATTCTACAACCCCGGTTCCATCTCTGAACACGTCAGCGTAGCACACGTCGCCAGCTTCGCGCATGTGGTCCTTCAGGTCCTGCCAACTGCCGCTCTGAGGGAGTCCTGAAACACAAAACCCCAAAAGCTCTGCAAGCTGATCCAGGTTGAACTTTAGAACCTTGCTTGTGTGTGAAGAAAACACCTAATTTAATTGTTGGGGTCAACTGTGGTTGAAAGTTGTCACAAGGTTTAGCTTAGAAGACACTTAAATTGTTTATCAACTCTAATGTTGCATGTTTTTATTACCACTTAAGTAACATAGTGTTAATTGTAGCAAACTACCATGTGCCATGCTGTGGCATCATTAGTTGGTTATGTGTGCTGCACTATGTTGTGCATATTTTTTTATGTTGAATATATAGGTTGAGGCTAATATAAAGCATTTGGAGTGCCTTCTTATTATTGGGCATCAGGCATCATATGGTGACATCAGTTCCTAGGCTTAGTTTGTATATTTCAGCCATTTTCTGGAGGGTTGCCCCAGTCTACTAAAATAAATTATATTTCAAAGCAACACATCTCAATTATTGAGATCAATTTAGTTTTATGGCCACAGCAGAATATAAGGCCAACAGGTTTATAGTTTTAGCAGCAAAAAGCTATAGTGTGTAATATCGGAATATTTTGCAGCATCTGGTGATGCTGGTGAGATTCTAGATCGCAATGCTCCCTTTCTGCTAACCCCGGCTTTTTGGAGAATGTATATATAAGCACAAGAGGCTAATTACTTTACTGCTAAATTAATTCTTCTAACTTTAACTATTATTTTTCCAAAATAGATGTACCATGTGTTTAGGTATCCACAACCCAAGTTAACATTGTTCATATTTAACTCAGTTGTTGTACACTGTTGTAAATGTAGAACATAATGTAGCACACTCAGGCTCAACATTTAAGCAAAGTTTTTTGTGGGCACTAACCAGTTATACATAAAACAAAACAATCTTTTAGACAGCAGCATAAGGTTACAACAACCTTCCTGTTTAATTGCCAAATAAAGTGACTGCAATCAATTGATAAATTATTAAGTGATTTGATCAATTTAAAGTTAATTTAGTGCAATTTTTATCATTTCCATTCAACATATATCATTCACAACAGAAAAATGTAATTTATAATTTATTGACAGTTACTACAAGGGTGAAAGTGTTAGTCATTTTGCAACCGTGTGTAGTTCACGGGCAAACAGACTAGTAGGTTGACAGGCAAAACTGGATGAGTTGCCAGAGATTTGTTTATGATGGACACTTAGTTGCGTAATAAAATTGCGTTTATAAAAGATAAATGTCACTTTTGAGTATATAACAGGTTATAATCACTTCACATTATAATTAATTACTAGTTATTTTATTTGAAGTGATAATGTATCACTCCATTTTTATACACATATATATACACATATATATACACACACGACACACACACACACATATATATATATATATATATATATATATATATATATATATATATATATATATATATATATATATATATATATATATATATATATATATATATATATATATATATACACACAATTTTATATATATATATACACACACACACACAATTATATATATATATATATATATATATATATATATATATATATATATATATATATATATACACACATACATATATACATACATATATCATCACATTCAATCTAATCAATGCATCACTTTCACCACTGTAGTAACCATCCTCAAATGATAAATTAAATGTGTGTGTGTTATGAATGATAAATGTTCAATGGAAATGATAAAAACATGGCTCTGAATCCTTCACAGATTCAATCGGATCAGATCAACTTTCAAATCAAATCACTTGATCATTTGTCACTAGATTTTTCATTTCACGTCCAATTTAACTACTGTATTCCCCAATTAAAAATCAATATCTCCACCTCCATTTGTATCACTTAAATTGTTTGTTACTTTCACATCTTCGCATGTGTCTCCTTACCGGACACGATGACCCTGTACTCGGAGCGTCTGGATGGAGGTCCATATCTGCCTCTGGGAGCGCCACCGATCCCCCCACCGAACCCGCCTCTCGAGCCCCGGCCGCTCCGAGGAAACTCCACGCGCAGTCTGTAGCCGTCGTAATCATAACCATCCCGTCCATAGACTGCATCATCAGCGTCCCTGTAGCACAGTTTAAACATTAACACTCATTCACACATGCGGACAGAGGCAGCCATGTTGATCCAGTGTACGTTAGCTAATCCGCCTTGCAGACAAAACTAAAAGCCAGACACATGTATGGTTAAAAACTAATACGTTTGCTGCAGTCGCAAAAGCAACAACAACAAAAAACACCTGGGCGCGAAATAAATGCAGCACAATCAAGCGTGGCCAGCGCTTGACTTGTTTACAACCCAGCCACAAGGCAAGGCATATGTAATCACGTCAACTGCAGGGACAAGCTGGAAGGACGCGATGCAAACATACACACAACTGCTTTGTTTTTAAGTTATGACTTTAATGAGAGCAAGTTATAGCGAAAGCGATAGAGCGCCACATTTGGAAGTTACAGTCGCTGGGAGTCCAGGAAATAGACTGAGCCAGGAATAGAGCCGAGCCTTCGCTGGCTAACAGTGAGCTAACTACTCACCTGGGGTCCTCGAACTCAATGAAGGCGAAAGGAGGGCCCCCTCTCCGGTTCTTCAGGTCGATGTCTCGGATCGCCCCGTATTTGTAGAAAACGTCTTCCACGTCTTTTGTTCGAATATCGGGAGGAAGGTTTCCCACGTAAATCCGGCAGTCGTTGTTCCCGGCGGGTCCTCGTACAACACCCGACATCGCTGCTAACTTAGATCGCTAGCTAACGGTTTGTTGTTCGCTCAATCCCAAACGGCGCGCCGAGCCACGCCGAAATCGCACACTGAGTGGGTTGTAAAAATCACTAACAAAGAGGGGAAATTAGTCAAATGCACGCTTATCACCCGCTGCAACCTGCAGGATATACTGGGCAGGAGACGTAAGCGACGAGGCGCCCTGCTCTACCCCTGTTTTCCTTCAGGAAATAGGTCCTTCTTCATAGGTCCATGTTCAGGACCCGCACTCCTTCACCGAGGCATTCATGAGTACCGGAAACACCGATGCTGGAGTGGACACATCCGCCTTACAAAATAGTGCACTCATTTAGCAGGTATAGTAGTTTCTAAAATAACAATCAATTATTTACGGTATTTTATAGTGATGTAATTATCAGCGTAGATATATCGGTCATTGTTTCAAATGTAGCCTACATGCATCACATCGAGTACAAAAGTTATTGTCTGACTTGAACTGCTAGGCCAGATAATCAGAGTTTCTGCAGGTGCATCTGCAGGTAAAGTCCAGGGATTGTAGGCTATAGGCCTATAAAATAAGTAGGCTATATAGGCTATATAAAGTCTTATTGAAGTCATTAGCCTACCTGAATGGGCCTAATTTTGACTGAGGAGTAGGCTAAATTGCCTGATAGTAAGCATCTGAAAAGAGTAAGCCCTATAGGCATTTTTATCAATCAAATTACATATATAGTTATTTAAGTTTGATAAACCTTACAGAAATTCTGATAAGATGAGTCGGGCTATGCTCTGGTTCTTATGACACAAGTATTTTGAATCATAGTAGTTCTCTTATCTGTTACAGCCACGCCCACATAGTCCTGTCAAACGGGCGCAATAACGGGCGAGACTAAAAAAAGTTGTTCTAAAGTTTCATAATAGGCTATTTATGAACTTTTTTTTCAGTCAGATAATCAGATTTGAACCACAAAACCACGAGCGCCCAAATATTATATATTATTATTATTTATTCGGTCCCGCTTTTAAATGTGTTTTTGGGATAGCCTACATATTTACTGATCTAGCCTATAAAAAAGGGGGGTGGGGGGCTGTATAACCTGAATTTGGAGTAAAGACAAGTCTTGTATCCGTGTCATATGATATGGTCATATGAACAGCTGAAAACTACTTAACATAGGCCTATGTCAAACTATGGACTAAAGAACACATTAACTTTGAAAGAGAAAATAAGGCAATCTATGAGATAGGGGAAAGTCCAGTTTGCTCTGTAAAATAGCTTCTTATACGGAAATCATACATCATTCCCATGATCACTATCTTAAATATGGGAAATATAAAAAACATGAAACCATGTGAGCATTTTTATGTATTTGGGAGGACTAATAGCTTGTGTCCAGTTTGAATGTTTCTTGTGTATATTTGCAGGTGATTCACTGTTGTTTGACAGATCACACCTTTGATTAACATGTCAACAAAATGTCCACACCAGTCTTAACCTAAACAACGTTTAATTGTGTCAATGCTTACATTTGAACAATGTTTATTAGACTCTTACTTATTAGAGAAAACTATCCAGAATAACAACACACATAATCACATTGTGTTGTTACTGGCATATTTATTGCAAATACTTGACAAATTAACTTGAAGTATGAAGCCAATTCTGGTGCAGTATTTGTAATATAACATGGTCACTTATGAAACTCAACTTAACTGCACACACACACACACACACCTACTCAGAGAAGCTTTGCAAACCTTGAAGATACTTTCACGTAATATATGGATTTGTACATATATTTTGTATTGATACAAACCATACAAACTAACATCATTACTCTGTAGCCAATATTCAGATTACCTTAGCACATGGCAGGTAAGCATTTGTGACCCTCACTCAAAAGTAAGTGCATGATTTTTAAAGCTTTGATTATGGCAGCACACGGTAGCTATACCTCTATAATAAGAGTAAAGCAAACATATGTCATTTGATATATGCAATCGAAATACTCAAGGCCATGCTCTGATTGTCCTTATTGGTCAAGGCAAGAAAACACGCTGTCACTTGTATTCACGTAACTTCATCATGAATGTCACAATTCTGAAAAGACCTATTTAACAACCCTTGTTACTGCTAATTAAAACATGGCTTCTTAAATTCCTCAGTATGCATGACAGGAACCATAGTCACACTGGCCAGCGTCACCATAGTTATCAGCTCCAGCATACTTCCCCTTACATGCCTGACTGTTTGCCTGTGGACAGAGAAGATGTTAAAACTTAACACAAAATGGGAAACATGGATAGTGGTAAAGTTGAAGATCAGATTGGATGTTTTACCTCCACTCTCTTGATAAACTGCTCAGTGGCGGCTTTCTCGTTCTCTTTATGTCCTCTCCAGGCTCTGAGCGCTGAGGCCTGCAGCGCTCTGCCAAAGGAGAACGTTAGGGTCCAGGGTTTGGACAAAGGGCAGTTGTTGATGGCATTGAGGTGGATTGAGGCCTCCTCTTCACTCTGACCCCCTGACAGGAAAGCAACTCCTGTGGCAACCAGAAAATATCGGTTCACTTTAATTTTGTTTCTGCTAACTTCTTAAATATCCATGTAAAATCCTCTCCCGAGTAGACACGGCGGTGCTCGGTCTAACCTGTGACCGCAGGGGGAACGGTACGGCGCAAGGCGGTGAGGGTTGCCATGGCGACCTCCTCTGGGCTGTACTTAGTGGGGCAGCTGTGTCCGGCAGTGACCATGTTGGGTTTTAGGAGAGTGCCTTCCAGGTACACGTGGTGGTCCGACATGGCCTTGTACACTGCAGAGAGAACCTGGAGAAAAGTTTGTTTGACCAAAGACAGTTCAGAGTTTATGGAAAATGATTCCTTGCCCTTCCTACTGGTCTCAGTTCTTACAGTTAAAGTAACAAGCGTAGTAGTATTCAGCCCACCTTCTCAGTGATGTACTGGGAGCGTCTCAGGTCATGATCCCCATCAGGCAAAATCTCCGGCTCTATGATGGGCACGATGCCATGCTGGTAAAGGAAGGAACAATTATCCGTACAATGCAGATTCATTTAATCGCAAAGGCATTAAGACAAGTTGTTATATAAAAGGCTCTGACCTGCTGGCAGATACTGGAGTAGCGTGCAAGAACATTAGCGTTTGCCATGATCGCCAGTTTAGATGGATTGGTGTCACTGATTTTGAGCACACAGCGCCACTTTGCAAAGACAGCTCCATCCTTTTTATACTGCGCACAGCGCTCCGACAATCCATCCAGACCTATGGAAGAGGTTTAGAAATAACATCTATAAATGGTCTTGCAATTTGAGTTGCTAGGGGTGAATTGAGTTGTATCAATGGTTAACTAATCCAAAAATGGTGTTGTATGACCCTGTGTCGTGGTTTCTCCACAAGTTCCTGCCAAGGGGACAACACCCTTGTCAACCTGAGGAATAAGGAATGGAGAATATAGTCATGTTGAATTCTCATATAGAGAAAACAAAATCAACGACATAATGATACACATTGGATGAGAAAATCAATCTTTTACCACAAAGTTGGTAGGATTTGATACTCCACCTTGACACCAACCATGATGCCCCTGTCTCTGATCATTTTCACAAAGGGAACTCCGTTGTCAGAGTGCTGGTACAGCGTCTCATGGAAGAAGATGACGCCTCCGATGCAGCTATTGATGCGATCGTCTGCACTGACGAGAATCTGTCTGTACTGTCTGCGGTTCTCCTCTGTGTTCTCCACTCCGACCTGGGCCAGACGCTTAGCCATGCTGCCTGCATTTAACACGTGATACGAGATGTTAACGTCCACTCTGTAAGATAGCTGAGTGGGCTTTCTGTTTGTTTCAGTGAATATGGGGAAAAATAAAAACACAGAAAGAAACAAGAGTGATACATACCCACAGACTCATCTGCAGCCAGGATGCCCTTCCCTGGAGAAACTATGCGAAGAGCGATCTCATGTAGCTCCCTCTTCTGCGCCTCGGAGAGTGTCGGGGACTGGTGTGTCATCCTGACTGACTGATTGTCTAACTCTGGTAGACAATATGACCTTTTGACACACATTAACAATCAAAAAGGGAAACAATTATCCATTCATGAAAACAGAGAATGTTAACTTTTGAATATATTTATTGTGTCTCCCTCTCTCTATCTATCATGTCAGCTTCTCTGGATGTATTTCCTAAAAACATGAAGCCCCATCAAGTGTCTGCATATGCAAGCCAACCATTAAACTTGGAGTGCATGACTATCAGATTATAGATTACTTTAATTTCCTATACAAATCTGAATCTCTGAAAATCACGTTAGAGTAGCACAAGACACAAACCAAGGAGGTTGGAAAAAGATGCAACAGTGGAAATGTTATAATCACAGACATTTTTTCAAATAAATTATTTTGTATATGATGCAGCAACGTTTCAGTTAAGTTGAGTTAAACCATTTAAATTTGGAAGTCCACTTTAAATGCCCATGAACTGATGTCCCTCATTGTAGTTTTGTCTACCACACACTGCAGATTAACAGGTAATATTTTGAAACAGGTGCATGCATATATAGATTAATCTACTAAAGCCATTGATGTTCACATAAATTAGAAAGCAAAAAGACATGAGGACTTAAAGTTCTTACCTCACAGAAGAATAAATCAAATGTGTCTCGTCCCCTGATGTGATGATCACTGACGGAGACTCTGTCACAGCTCTAGTTAGTATCCAGCTCAAGTATGTCACACCTCATACACCAACACCCCTGGGCGGCGCTTGTACACCCGCCGTCACCCCATATAAATTAGAAGATTTTCTGATGAATCATTGTTCTGTTTAAATAAAGATGTGTTTTATATATGTATGCTGATATGACCACTTTAGCATTTCACAGTTAATTATTCAATCTATTGCTTAAACCTGCAGCATTGATGCAAATTGTATGGCTAATGTGAAGTATTTTAAATATTTAGGTTAAACGTGCACATTGGAGCTTTTACCCAAAATTCAGTCTGACGTGAAATAATAAATAATTAATTTTTGGTGGCTGGCCATATATAGTAGCAACCCAGTTTTAGGCGTTTAACCGTACCCGGTGGCGGACTATTTTTATTGTAATTAGTAATGTGCCCGGAGGAAAGTTCAGAGTCCCCTGTTAATTCGGTCCTCACCCTCGAATTCACTGGGGTGTTTCATTCGTTCTCAGCAGCCTCTTTTTATACTTTACACTGTAAAGAATGTGATTGAGAACTTCAGAAATAGAAATCATCGGCAGGTTCCAGTCAATGTAAATTAACATGTTAATGCGGTCCAAATTTAATCAGAACATTAGGCCAGTTAAATTATTCAAATATTGTTATTATTTTTTATTTATTTTTAATTTATTCATTCATTTATTTATATATTTTTTTAAACATTTTTTCCATCTATGTGAAACTGTCTTCTAGTTAAAGGCCTTCAAATACAGCTATTTTTTTATAAACTGTATGAGATTGTTTTAAAATACTAACAAATGATGCAGCATTAATTTCTATTATGAGATAAGTTGAAGGTGTTGTTGCATCTTTGTAGTTTTCTATCGTGCTTTGTGTTATATTATGTTACAATGTAGTTGGACTCAGCTGGAAGGCTCACCTGCATTTCAGGAGGATTCCTCTCGTCACCATTGTGGGTCAGTGTGCCTCTGAAAACTGGATAGGTCACTGGACTGAGTGTCGCTGCAACCCAGGCATGGTGGACCTGTCTAAGACAAGGGCCCGAGAGGGAATTTTGATGTCAGGAGGCAGTGGAGAGGAGGACTCATATTCAGCAGTTATGGATTTAAATAGATGCATGACTTCAATACGTGCAGCAATTATACATGGCTGCCTCCCCTGGGACACACACACACTTTTCTTTCTCTGTTTCTCTGTTATCCAATTAAAGAAACATTTAATGATGATACTTTATCTGGTCCTCAATGTTCTGTCCTATTAAGGTGGTCCCTGATGGGTTTGCAATCGCTCCTCTAAAATAGGTCAACCCAAGGCTGAAAGTTGGCCATGACATATCGAGGTACAACATTCATACAGTGTGAGGGTATTTGGTGCCAAAAGAGAGGAGGGACTCATTTACTTGCTGGTGCTGTTTGATCCAGATGAGATTGATATTTGGAGGTTGTTTATGTTTCGATTGGTGATGGCTGTCTGGACACGACTTTTAAACCTGAAGACAGACAGGCCTTTGTTACGTGTTGATATTTGTTCTTGATTATACCTTAATTGTTGTTGAACAACTTTGTGTGACTTTTCTGCGGGAATTGCTGACTGTAAACATCAATGGACGGATGATGTATGGACCAAAACAAATATTAATATGATCTTTTATTTTAAACAACAATTAACAATTGCTGACACTGAAATTATTAATTTTTATGTATAGCAAAATTAAAAGGACATACATATTGACAAAAAAAGGGACTGACAAAGGAGTTATATTTTGGATGGTAACTTTTAAATCCAGTTTTAATAAAGAACCAATTTCAGACACATTTAGTTGTGATTGTGAATAAAGTTTTGCTTACTTTATAAAAAGTAACAGTCATGTCAGTTTGATTAAAGTGCAGTGAAACACTATTTATACATGAATACGAGGATTTATTTACTACACAATATTATCTGAGCGTATAATGAAAAATATCCCAATAACTGAATAAGGTAATGTTCAAATAATTAACACAGTACAAAATGTTTACTTCAAAAATACATTTCAAAATGTAAGGATAATAGATACTGTTTAATCATAACAATGTATTCATTATATCCAATACACTTCAGGACTATCATAGGCAACACATTTGTTAATTCTTATATATTCAGAGGAAAAGGGAACTTTCAAACACTGTAAAAAGTAGAAAAACAAGTCCAAGAGGTGTCACATGTATCAAGGGAAATATTCCCTATGAGAGTTTCTCATTTCCAGTCACTTCTGTTCTACGTCTGGTCTGTGGGCTTGGTGGCTGCATGGGCTCAGGTCCATGTTGGCCAAGGAAGGACACGTTTCAGTGGGACTTGCAGGGGAACTCAAGATTTTATCACAGTCAAAGCTATCAAAGCAGTCCAACGTGAGGCCTCTGGTGGCTTTGGCTGCCCAGTCGGGATGATTCCTGAGCTCCAGGATGACCTCCACGGGCGTCTTCTGAAGGATGAGAGAGTCGAACGACGTGCCACGAAAGAAGGCCTGCATCTTGAAACTGTCCAGGTTACGAAGCCGGTTTGCTGGATCCTTGCACAGAAGCTGCATCAATACAGTGAAACATTATGTTTTATCTTTTATGGTAAATGGACTCCACCTATATAGCGCTTTTCCCTGGTATTTCCAGAGACCAAAAGTGCTTTACATTGTTTTGTACACGTTCACCCAATCACACACACATTCATACATCGATAGCAGCTGCTACCACGCAGGGTGCAAGCTATCTATTGGGAGGGTTCAGTGTCTTGCCCAGGGACACTTCGACATGTGACGGGTAGACAGGGAATCAAACCACCAACCCTGCAACCCAGTGGACGACCGACCTATCCCGCTTCACCACAGCCGCCACAATTATATTATATTATATATTCATAGGGATCGCATTGTGTAAACGAGAGAGAATAGAATTGCGCTTTACAAACCTCGGTGAGCAGTATGATGAGAGAAGGACTGAAGATGTTGGGTATGATGTATGGAAAGTGTTTGACTTTTTTCAACATGGCGATGTGGTTCGCCTCTGAGGGAACTGGAAACTACAAAAAAAGATGAAAAAGGATATACTGTATACCACAAAGGCCAAATAGTTGACACAGAACCACATATGGGAGCGAATAGAAATGTGGAAAATGTGCCCTCACTTCGCCTTTTACAAGTGAGAACAACAGAACGCCAAGAGACCACCAGTCAGCAGCGTGGCTGTATGGACCCCCACTTAAAACTTCAGGAGCTGCTCAGACAAAATAGGAAAAAAAACAAGAATTAAGAGATGATAGATCGGCTCAGACAATAAAGAGGGGAAAACCACAGACACACACATCAAAACAATAAACTTGTAAATGTTTTTGGCAAAGGCCCAAAGTAACATGTACAGGTGCAGCACATTCAGAACTGGGTCAACTGAATCCATTGAGAGCATAACGCAGGTGAACCTCAAACTGCCACACACAATACAGTACATCCCTTCAAGCGACACAGAGATAGAGAGAGATAGATAGAGATATACAGTATATTTCTGTCTTAGGAAAATGAAAAAGCAAAATCTCACCCATGTATTGGATCGTCCCACATATCGTGAACGCTCTTCCTCCTCGTTTCAGCCGCCGCGAGAGTCCAAAGTCAGATAAGCGAAGGTGACCTGTGTCATATAAAACGCACGCTGACACTGATGTACTGCTACACACTTTCTGTAGGCTCTATGAATCCAAAGGTTTTTGGGTGCATTGCCTACGGTCAAAACTGTTCGAATCAATTGTATATGGTTTTTTTGTGTGTGTTTTAGTTTGTCTGTTGTCTGATGTGACCTCTCTGACCAAACTAGTTTCTTCACTGTGCACTGAAGAGTTTAAATAGTTAAAATAAAAAATAAAATACAAACCAACATTACCTTGATCACTTAAGAGAATGTTCTCCATCTGAAAAAGCAGTACAATCATTATCATAAAATGTCAGAAATAAATATATATTTAACTGTCTAATGTATATTAGTTAACAAAAACCATACCTTTACATCTCTATGTATGATCCCTAAGTCGTGTAAATATCCTATAAACAAGAAACAAAATATTTAAACATAAGGATGAGGTCCTTTTAAACACTCCGTAGCCTACAGCTGAAGCGTGGTGTCTGTATCGACAAAGGTCAGTGAATAATTGCATGTAAATTCAAAGGTCACTGACGAAGGATTACGACAAACTCTTAATGGCGAAAAAGTCTGATAAGCACTCACCCAGTGCGCCGCCCAGCTCGGCAGCAAAGAGCCGAACCTCTTCCTCCGCAAAGCGTCCTTTCAGCAGCCAGTAAGTGTACAAGTCTCCAGCGGCGCAGTAGTCACACACTGCAGAGGACACAACACACACGCATTACTTCTCATGTGTTTTTGAAAGCAACTACTGAGTTAACGCAGTGCAGCGCATTCTGAAATGAAACGTCAGACATGTGGGAAACTACAAAGAAGACCAAAATAAATATATATTTTGCTCAGCCCACGTCGCTGGGGAAAGGAAAAGGGAAGGAATGATGTTGAGTTCAGTCCAAAAGCACACATGCTATTCTGCTGAAATCCAATTGATTGTTTAGGGGGATTTGGAGTTTTGGATTCATACATACTATACAGATAAATGTATGATCACAGTTGATATACACTGCAGCAGCACTACTGAGCTAAGGCTGTGAGCTTTACACAGCACTCTCATTAGATGGCAGTGCACCTCTTCAAAATCCAGTGCTGAGATTTTGTAAGGTAGACTGCATTCATGCTTGTACAACCTATGTTTCTAGGGGCAACAGGAGAGGAAAACAACTAAGTTACAAGCAGAAAAGAAGGAAAGGATAGCAGAGGGGAATAGGCTTAAACTTTGCCCTCGTCGTTCATACTTAATATTAACTCACTAATGAAGAGATGGCGCTGTGTCTGCCAGCAGTCCTGCAGATTGTGGATGAATGGGTGTTTGAGCTGCCGCTGCAATGCAACAGTCGGTACAGACACACATACACATATACAAGTGAGAGATGGAGTGGGAACTTCCTATATAGTCCAGATGATAAAAAATAGTTAAGACTCATTGATGTGTCTTATCTTAATGTTCAAATACAACAAAATGTCGAAGAGAGGAGTCCTTTGGCTTTTTAATTATTTCATAGAGTCAGCAATTCCGAGAATGCTGGTTGTCAAAACCAGAGTACCAGAGTAGTACAGGGTAATGTGTGTGCACCGACAAAAACAATCCAGTGTTTATACACAGCCTAGGCTCTATAAAAGGGCATGTTCCTACGTTGGGCCCCTTTGTTTACATATACAGTACGTTTACAGAACCTAGGCTGTCTATTAAAACTGGATTTTGACAAAAAGAACAAGAACAATTGTTCTCCATAATCACTGACTCCACCTTTAAAAAGTGTAAACATTTCCTCTTTGTGCAAGTGAAACTTTTAGCAGTGACTCTATCTTTGCGTAGCTTTATTCAGTGTTGTATAACTTGAAACTGGTTTTGGACAGGTCTTGGTCTTGTCTTGGAACCCACCTTATATATATACAATGTATGGCGTGAAAGGGGAGAATGAAGGAATCTTAATTCGTTTTTGTGGGTGTTTTTACGGGAATATTAATCCTTTTGATCAATCTGAGGATTGCCAATGGTTTCCATGTTCTACATTTTATCCTATGTGTGTGTCATACATTGAGGGTCTTGCATTGGTCTGGTCCTGGTTTTTGATGTCTCAATCCCCCTAAAAAGTCTTGGTCTTGTCTCGATCTTTACACACACTGGTCTCCGACATGACTGTTCTGGGTTTAGGTGGTCTGGACTACAACACCGGCTCTATTTATAATGAGCTATTTATTTTTTATTTTTAAGTACATAAGTAGGTCTGCAATTACCAATTATTCCCAAGATAGAATAACCTGCTGATTGTTTTTTGATTCATTTCTGAAGTGTATGAAATGTCAAATTGTGATGTCAGAAAACTCCCAGGGACCAAAATAATGTCCTCAGATTGCTTGCTTGATACAGTGTCAGAACCAAAAATAATTCTGTAATGTTTTATCATCATGTTCGGTGATCATTTTGATGAAATATTTGGCATCTTCTGCTTGACAATTGATCAATCATGAGTGAATTATTATTATGAATTATGAGTGGTGCAACAGGACTTCTACCTGATCATTTGTACCTGTATGATGACTTCTTCTTTGGACTGCTCCAGCACCCCATGCTTCAAGATCTCTGACTTCGGTAGCATCTGCGCAACAATGAAAAATTATTAAACCAACAAATATTGCATTTTTCTGTTACAGTGCTGCATTATTATGGCTGAACGGACCTTAACAGCGTAGGTCCTCTCTTTGATAATGTCCCTCACTTTCAAGATGGGTCCATATGAGCCTTTGGCCATAAAGCCCTGGATCTGTAGAGTTTTATCAATGAGGTTTCATAATGCTTTTCAGGTTCTGAAGGAAACATCCTATGTTGTGGTCCAGAGAGTACCTACCTGGAAACAGTCTTGTCCAGGAAAGCGACGCTGTTGAAATTCAGGCAGGAAGACACAGCTCTGAGCGCTGTCCTCTGAAGGTGGGAGGGGTTTGGGGACATCCAGAACAACAGGCTGAGAAAACACAGCCGAGTGTCCCACACTGGGAGGGATGGAGACCCCCATGTTTGAGAGGAACCCAAGACTGAGTCGACGCTGAGCAGCTGGTCTTCCTCTCTACATTATAAACGATAAAAATGCTTTATGATCAGGGGTGGAATGACATTAATGAATTTAATTAACCCAAGTACTGCAGTTAACCTATAATTGTGGGAACTTTTGCTCCAATACATTTTAGAGGAAAATATACCTCAACTACATTCATTTTCACAGCTAAAGTTACTAAGCAGGTTAAGATAATTATGTCATAAAACATTAAAGTGTGGAAACCCTCTATGCTGCGTACATGTAAATGCTAAAGTAATAAATCATTAAATGTATTATAATAAAACAATATGAAAAGGGCCATTTGACTTTTATCCGATAATGAGGCTATTTATGTGCAATGTATGGTCAGAGATTAAGGAACAAAAATGTATTGAAATGAAAGAATGACATGCTGAAATATTAATTATAATAATAAACTAGACTATATTTGTATAGTACATTTATACAATAAATGCAGCTTAACGTGCTTTACAATGATAAAATGAAATGCATACATTTACATAAACATAGGCCTAAAATGGACATAGACATGACAATAGTATAAAATAAGATCAAATAGAAAAGAAATATGTAGTGCTTAGCGCTGCAAAGAAAGCAATGCATTCAAATTTTTTAAATAAGGCTTGCCAAAAATAAACCCATGTTTTCTAGTGCTCTGCTCACATATCTGAAGCTGCGCAGGATCAAATCAAGCATCAATTGACCCTGCGCCAGGAGGAAGGTCACACTGATCAATAGCTCTATTTTCAGACTTCGAATGGGGCATTTTGTGTCATGGTTGTTGTATTAAAAACTTGGTAAATGGACAAGAAGGTTTGTAGCAACGTGGATTTATAGGTAAATAGGCCACCTATTTTTTAAAACATAAAGAGAGCAACCTAGTTATAAGCAAAAATATATCACTAAAGCCTAAATAGTTGAGAAAATAAAATACATAAGCGTTATTCTCACAAACATCTTTGTACATCATCCATAACATGCGCGCGTAAATAACTCCAATCTGCGTCAGTTCTGATTGACTCACCTTACAAACAGTACTGATGTCGCCGCCCATAAATAAATCAAATTATGTCACTCAAAAATAATCGTGAAAATATTTTTTTTAAAAGACGACAAATTCAGTTCTTCCCTCGCGTCCGTTTTTTTGTTTTCAGAAACGCGCAGTCTCGTCATGGACCATCGCAGCGTCTTTTCTCCTCCACGTGGTTTTGCGTCTGAGGAGAGAGAGAGATGTTTTGGAGATAGACATCCGGAGCGGGAAGAGCTCCATTCCGCTCCAGTTAGAGCTGTCACATTAATGATCTATCATCTCTCTCTGCTCACCAAACTCCCAACAAGTCACTTTTTCTTTTTTTTTTGGGGGGGGGGGGAGGGGGTATAAATTCTACTCAAAACCACTAACACACCACAGAAACAGTAACACTTTTAATGACAGATAAACAATAAGCCACAGAGCTGTTATAGAAATGTGAATGTGAATACATCTGATTTGTGAGATATAATCTGGGTGAATTGAAATGTTCAGGGCATCCCTTTCTCCTTCTTCTCCAGAGAAAATGTTAAAGAATGAATTCAACAGAAAAACAACAACCCTGGTTACAAAAATATCAAAATACTTTGAATAAAAAAGTGCTTTAGTAATAAAATTACAAAACATACACTCAGAGAGTAGCTGCAACATAGTTTCTTTTCTTTTTTTTGCCACAATACCATCAAACCAAGTGCCACATTATACAACACAATAACATGTTTTTTGCCGCTCTGTTCTTACTATATATTGCACTGGGGGTGAGGTACAGTCAATGATGCAGAAAGTCATTTCCAGGTAAAATATATAATAGCATCTATTGTGGTTATTCGTGGAACAGGCCTTCAAGTCAGAGCGACAATCATACAGCTATACACCACGTCTTTAAGCTTTAATTGATAAAACATATACCGATACATATATTTTTCTCATGGTAAATTCTAAATATTTTTTTTTCTACAGCTGGCAGCATTGAAGGTGCTTTCAGTCCATTCCATTTCATTCTAGAATTTGAACGCGTTTGAAATACAGTGTTTCCCGAGCCAGCAGGAAAAGATGCTCTCAGTCTCAGCCTATATAGAAGCAGAGGAAATGCTAACAGTGAATTGCTAGCTACACTGTCAATCTTCCGCGCTACATTCAAGGCAACCTAAGTGGTCATTATTTTGAAAGTTGCAAAGTGTGTGAAATACAGAGTGAAATTTTAAATGGCACATAAATAAAGCAGATAACCATGGATCACCACGGCCATTTATTTTAACCAAATATATATATATATATATATATATCTTTTTTTTTGGTCAAAATAAATATATATATATTTGGTCAAAATAAATGGCCATGGTGATCCCGGAGCTGTTTCAGTTCCCTGCAGGGATTTCGGCCATAAACTCAAAATCTGAGAAAACAAGAGTATTTCTTTTTAAAGAACAAAACCTCCACAATAAAACTTTTTAAGTTCAGCAGGCTCATAAATGATAAGTAAGGTATTTCCCAAAACTATTTGAAATGCTCTACCATTTCCCTTTTTTCATTGAGATTCACACACAGTCAGGCTGATATGACCCAATACATTGATCCCGTCCCGAGAGCATTGTGGCAGCTGCTGCTGATCATCATCATCATCATCATCATCCGGTCAAGTGCTGACGTTTTCTAGTGTGAATGTGCCAATGGTTGTTGTCTGTCACTTGCGTCGGCTGAAGATGCTCTTCTTGCCGGAGCTCTTGTCTGAAGAGCTGAGGCCGATGAGGAGCCGGGCCTTCTCGTCCTCCTCCTGCTGCTGCATGCTGTTGTCTGACTTTCCCTCAGACGTTTTCCCACGCTGGTCTGAGCCCGACGCCGGCTTCAGACGCAGCTTCTCCTTTATCATCTGAGCCGCCAGGAGCAAAAAGAACAACACATTCAGAAAAACTCAACTTTCCCTACATCAGAGCAAATTCATGCATTTTCTGGTAGCTAATTAAAAGCACACTGGAGAGATTAATTGTAATGAAATAAACAATAGAATTTAAATAGTATTGAAGAGTTAAAGTAATAAATGTTGTGTACCTGTGCTACAAGTGCTTTCCGGCTGTCCCTTTTCACAGCCATGGCAAAGTCCAGCCAAGTCCACGTGTTGTTGTGATACTCCAGACAGGGCAGAACCAGGTTCAGGTCCTTCCAGTCCACACTACTCTTTTCCCCCTAAATATTGGGTGAGTCAAACATTAGTTTAACTAAGCACCAGACTGGGAAACAAGCCTTACTTCAGTTGAAGCTAGATTAAGAAATGTTTTTTTGGCATTAGAAACAAAATAAAAAATAAAAAGGAAAAAGTGACCCACCTTATAGCTGACACAGAGCGGCACTTGGGGGATCTTGACGTAGATGAAGGAGTTGTTCATAGCAGCTCGCTCTTTCATCTTATCAATGTCATCAACAGGATGCTGGTGGGAGGAAATAAAAAAAATGCTATTCCACATCTTTAATTCCGTTATTCCTGAAAAACTATCAGAAAGCATCAATACCTCTGGAGTTTTTCTGAATGACCTCCTGACCCCCGCAGTGCGGTTCAGTCCCTGGGTGACACCTTTGCTGGGGCCCATAACACCCATGGTGTCCTCTGACGACTGCCGAGGCTTTACAGTGATACCTGTGACACGGAAAGACATTAGCATCAGCACTGATGTGTGTGGCCTGGGTGACTCTGCACCTTATACTCCCACTGAGCCTCTCTCACACATCTCTCAAGGTCACACTATGAAGTGTCCTTTTAATAGCTCAGAGCGATGACATAACACAGTAGTAGGTTATTCAATACCACACAGAGACCGACACACATGCGCACACGCACACACACAACTATTATTGATCAGTTTGTTGGTTAACATTACAGTCTGGTGGAGACTCATTGCTTAAAAGGGGAAATATTTTGCACATTTTCAGGTTAAAACGTGTATTGTTGGTGTCTACAAGGAGCGTTTTTTTATGGTTAGCTGTTAAAAATAACAATTTTTTTTTCACCCTGTCTGAAATGCTTTCATTTAGCACTTGCCCCCCCCCCCCCCCAGGAAAAGCCCACTCTGTTCTGATTAGCCAGATAAACACAAGGGGGGCATATTATGCTAATTAGCTGCAGAGTGTGGCATCAAATTCAGCAGCTCATTTGAACAGGATGCCGATGCACACACTTTTCTAACCTAAAGAGTCTAGAAGGAATTGACAAGGTTTTATTATTTCAGCTTTTGTGGGCTAGTAGGGACACCAATAGCCCAAAATGTCTGCACAAACACTGAGAAGGTCAGTTTTTCATAGTATGTCCCCTTAATGCTGTCAAATTGCCACCGTTGACAAAAAAATAAAAACATACCTGTTGTAACCAATCTGAACTTGTCCTCCTCATCAGTGACCTCCTCCTCCTCAACGTTTCGTCCCGGGAAGAAGAATCCCATCATCCTTTTGAAGAACTGGTACATGAGCTGGATGGTGAGAGGCACCACGTTCACCTGGTGACGAAAAAAAGTCATGATCATTTTTTTTAAATCTCAATAAAAACACAGTTTCAATGTTCCTGTGAATTTGATGTTATTCACCTCAAAGTGCTCCTTCACAGAGATTCCTCCCACAGGGGGGCGCACTTTACTGAAGATCCGCAAAGCAAACTGGCGTCCAGACTGGCAGTTACTCTGAGGGCGAAGTACAACCTGTAGAATAGGAGGGAGTTCATTTTATCCCTCGTTACAAAATAAAACTACTTTTAAATAGACTTATACATTGATGTCAAACGGCACACATTTACTGATGATATGAACACGGAATGGACAACAGCAAAAAAGGTTAAATGAACTTGTAAATGAGTCCCCGGTCACACATGCATCAATGAATCCTCCAGTTTGCGTGCAACACTGAATATGAAACACTGAAGAGCCACTGAGTGATCCCATCTGGACAAACAAGATGGAGTCAACACAGACATCGAGTCGTGTCACTGTACCGGCACTGTACATACCCTCACACGCTGCACAGAGGAAACCAGGCAGAGAGTCATGAATATCACATATTGTGTTTTTGAAAACTTCTCTCACAACACTCAGCATCAAAGGCAATGGATGTCATTATGATGTCAAATGATATAATTTTTTTTTGTCATGGTCACTGAAAACAAATAAAAAATAATAATATGACCAAATGTAATAATAATGAGAGTCAAAAGCCTACCTTGTATGCTGCATTGGGCAGCAGGTTGTTCATTGTGAACCAGCCTAACTCCAGAAGATGCTCCGCTGTGTCATCAGACTTGTTCAGCTGTGGGGAGAAAAGGCGTTCCGAGTCAACATTTACCCTCCAACAGGTTTAGTGTAATGTTGGATGCCTCAAGAAACATATTTCATTCATTGTGTAAATGTGTTCCTGCAGATACATTTGTTGCATTTAGCTGATGCCGAGGATAAGCTACACACCACTAAAACGTTTTATGAAATACAGAATGCTGGACTTAAGGTAGAGCAGAGGTAAATTAGAGCTACGGAGGAAATGTTTTCTGAAGTGGATGTGAGACAAGCAACTGTCTGCTCTGTCATCACCAGCCAGCTGACTCTAGGCTAGGCATGGGCCGATAACTGGCTTCAAGATATACCGCGGTTTGAAAAAGTCAAGGTTTAAAAATCACCATTATTCTGTCATACTGGTCTAAGGTATTAGTGCCTTACTAACACAGTTATTTTTATACCTGGAATTTTCGAAATAACCCATTTGAGAGCTGTGTTGGCAATATTGTGATACCGTCTAAACAGTATTTTTTCTTAAGGTTATCATACCGTAAGAATATGATACCGGCCTATGCCTACTTTAGGCTGTTGTAAGACCGTGCCATGCTCACCTTACTGTACATGAATCTCTGCAGCTCCAGCTCTGCGATGCCCAGCTGGCCGTCCTCTTCGGTCAGACACCAGCGGGCCTGGGCAAAGTAGATCTCTGTTCTCCTCACCACGCTCACGTCCTCCGGAGGCTTACGCAGCTCCAGCTTGTTTGCCCGTTGCAGCTGAAAGTCCTTGAAACACCTGAAAAGACAGATAGAGAGAGAGTATGTTTATTTTTTTTAACTGTGTGCCATTATCATCTTCTCTGTATGTGGATGTGAGTGAATCTTGATATGAGACCTGATGAGAATGTTGAGTTCTTCACTCTTCATCTGCATGTCGTTCTTCTCCTGGTTGAGCTGGTTCTGCAGTCTTGTGTTGATGTCCATCAGTTCATCACCGCTCAGTTCCTCGGGTAATGCCTGCAAGTTGATGATGATGATGATAGCAAATGATTCATAATAAAAAATTTAAAAAAAAACGTAAACCAACAATTAAGCTTTGAAAACTCAGTCAGATTCATGACGGACAGTTGGAAAAAGTATGAAAATCAAAGCAGATGATAGAAGACTGATTTTTTGGAATAAAATATTTGTTTAAAGGCCAAACGAGCTTAGTTAGCATAGGGGCCATTTATTAATTTTGTTGATTCATTTTTGTGTTGAGTTTTAATAACAGTGGAGATATAAGGAAACACTCAGACTGATGAAGCACTATGTGACTCACCCTGATGTTGGAATAAATCTGTTTCTCAAGGCGTCTGATCTGGACCAGGTGCTGTCTGACGGCCTCCTGGAGGTGCAGGATGCTGCTGCGTTGCTCCTCTGGGTTACTAGAGATTTCCAGTTGGAATCGCACACGCTGCTTTTTCTCACTGTGCTCCTGGACACAGAATAAGTAAAAGGAGGAAACACTGGTTAGGACATGGATATCTTTCTGTAAACTGGGGCCGTTAGCCATCTGATGCTGCAGCTTACCTTGCGTTTGGTTTCCACGTGTAACAACAGGTTGTTGACGATGTCCAGGATCATAGCGTACTGAACGGGGTTAGTGGATATCTCCAGATCGTGGTGAATGAGGGTGAAGGTGTCAACAGCCCCTGGTAAATCATCATAATAAAACTCCTTGAACGTCATGCATGGTGACACCCTTTTACAAGAACATATACAGCATTTTTATATATATATGTATGTATGTATGTCAGTAGGTAGGTGGCAAGACATACCAGCCTGTTTTTTCAGCAGATCCTCTTTCTCATGGTTATTCCTCAGTTCTGGAGGTTTGATCTGAGTGGCCAGCTCAGCGTCGATGTCGTGACTGTAACTGATGTAGTGCATCCGGCAGCTACAGCGTGAGATGATACGCTGGACCTGCTGAGCCTCGTTCACCTGGGCTGGCTGGTTCCAGTCTACAGGCACAGAAAAAGAATGCAATGCAATTGTTCCTAAAATAGTACAGTTAATCAGATTTACTCAACAGATGCATTTTTCTGTGTAAAAAGGATAATGTATACACCTTAACTGGTTGTCTGTATGAAAAGGCTTATTTTTCTGGAGGGATAAAGAGAGGTCTGCCATGTGATAAGGAAGAACAGTCCAGCGTTTGAGGAGTTATCTACCTGTAGTAGTGCTAACCATTCCTCCCACAGCCTGGCCACTCTCCATCAGCTCCAGCACCGAGTCCAGGTTACGCTGCCTGTGCTCCTCTATGTTTTTCACCTAAACAAAACCCATAGAAAGCCAAGGGAGAATCAGGGCACGAACAGCATAGCACTCAACAGGTGAGTTACTATAAAGCCTTAGTGGTGTGTAGTTGCATAGTTAAAAGTTGACAAGGGGGCAAAAAACCTCCCCTAGAACTACTGTATTTGTGTTCTACTAATTTCCTGTATCCTCTTAAGGTATTAAGAGGTGAGGGCTGTGCCTACCTCCAGCCACAACTGTCTGTCCTCTTGCTCTGATGGGTTGGGCTCCATGGTGGCAAAGTACTGCATGCCATCCAGCAAACAGGTCCAGGTGGTTTTCTGCTTCATGGTGTCACTGTACCAGGCTGGGAGATGCTCACACTGGAGCAGCTGAGCCTTTGCTGCAGACACCAGCACGCAGCCGGCCGTCTCTGTGCCGCGCAACATCATCTGGGTAAAGCAGAGTAGATGAGTGTTATAATATTTAAATCAAATCGTAAACACGTCAATTCCCAAAGATAGAAACCATTATGTTGGAGAAAACATTATTGGACTCTCAAGATGCAGAACATGTTATCCTTCAAAATAAGAGTAAAGTCTGTCAAAATAGGACTTAATAAAATAAAATAAAAATTCTCAAGGCACCTGACAGTTGACCAACTCAATAAACCAGTTGCGGTTATAGACATCATCAGTCTGACAGGCGGCGATGCCACACAGCTGGTCGCTTACACCCGAGTCCTCCTCTGAAAACACCACAAACTTGTCCGTTTCCTCAATCAGTTTCTGGAGCATGGATGTTCCTGCAGAGTGAAGAAAATAAGTTAGCTGATCTTCAAAGACTCGTCTGTTGTTCTTTTGTTTGTTAAGCAAATCTCCATCACCTTCATGATGACTTTTGTCTGCCCGGCTGACTGTGGGCATGGCTGGTGTGGTAGGGGCGGTGGTGGGAGAGTAGTTGGAGGGAGAGCGTTTGAGCTTCTTGGTGGGCAGCTGTGTGTCGAACCTCAGGCCTTTCAAAGCTTCAGTGGAGAGGTTTCTCTTCAGCACAGACGCCTTCTTATAACCGTCGTACAGACCAAAGGCTATGTTCCTGTTGGTGGTGGTCCAGGAGGCACGCAGGTCCACCAGGCGTAGTTTGTGAGTGTAAGAGGCATTGGTCTCATCCGTCTGGTTCACCTCCTGTCAGAAATATTGCAAAACAAATGTTATGATTATAAATTAAATTTAAAAACAGGTTTAAAGTCCAGCCATCTGTGGACTTTTACCTCTTCCATGCGATTGCTCTGTCGCTGGTAGCTGAGGGAGGACAGGCTGAGCAGATGAGTCTTCTTGACTTGAGCGTTGATCTGGTGGTCGTTGGTCTCGTCCCAGGTGGAGGCCATCAGGTGAACCGTCACCTGGGAAAGCTCGCTGACCATCTGGGTCACATTCCATTCGGAGATCAGCCTCCTCATTACAGTGCCAGCTGAGAGGCCACACAAACAAACACACACACAAAACCATTAAAACATTTTTTTTTTTAAGTAGACCAAATGAAGTTATCTGTATTTTTGAGTATTTTGTTTTTCTTGAATGGTGTGTACGCACCCTGTGGAATAAGCCTCTGTGCCCCTCGAGTGAAGACATGGCCTTTGCTGCATTCCACTTGGATACCCCTCTGCTGGGCGAAGGAGGCCCAGTAATGTACCTGAGGGACACATAATATGTAGAAACGTACATATATGGTAGATATGAGAGTGTCAAGTAATAAAAAGGAGGTACTCAGTAAATTAGTAGAAATCAAGCTACACACAGTTCTGTCTGAGTGACTACAAATTTAGACTTCATGGTTACAAACATAAAGTTGATTTTTTAACTGGACTGTTTCTGGAAAACTGCCAAGAAAAAGACTCACTTGGAGTTGTGGGAAGGCAGCTGTGTAGGACATCTGTTTGTAGTGCTGACCCAGCTTCTTTCGGAAAGGCCTGAGGGTGTGGAAGAGCTTGCCTCTGCAGATGGGTCGAGATACACCCGTCCATGTGGCATAAAAGTTCTGCATCCAGCGCAGAGTGCTGCTGTATAACAGGACTCTAGGCTGGGAAGTGTCTAAAAGGAAACACAGACACAGTTCATATATAATAGTGTTTTTTTAAGTGAAGCGGGCTAAACTAAGTGACGGATCAAACAGAGCTGTACGTACCCGTGCCACAGGGCTCGTTAAGGTCCATGGTGATGGAGAGGTTGAGGTTCTCAGAGCGAAAGGCTCTGTAGGAGTCATGGGGCTGACCTGAGGTCACGTCTGCAACGTTCTCCGCACAGCAGAGCATGACAGCATGGTGGTCATGGGGGTTGCCATGGCAAAGCCATTGGAGGTCAAGGGTCATACACAGATTAGGCAAGTGTAGAAAACAGATATCATCATACCTAGTGCGGGGGAAAAAGGCATTTGTTTTACTGAACGATTCCTTACAAATACAGTTCAATAGCATTTCAGTAGCCTGATGCCTCCACTTACTTTGATGCTGTCCTGACATTTACATCCAAATCTCCTTTAAACACAAACTGCCCTGGGGTCCAGTCATAGCTCAGCTTATTCCACTCCCAGTGCAGGTTCTCTGTTGTGTTGTAAGGGTCCTTCAAGAACGCAATAATCAATTTATTAGATTAGGTGATTAATTTTGTGTTGCACCACTTAGCTCAGTTACAAGAAATGAAAACTATAGTACGTGCCATAAAACATGCACTGAGTGGCGACTTTATGGGATACACCTGTGCAATCTAATCCAATTCTATACGCCCATAAATTCTACCTTTCCCCAAGTTACTAATTAAAGGTTTCTGGTGACATTGTTGGAAGTGTGTCAATTGATGACATTTTTACTACCTTGCCCAGAATAGAATGTGAAGGTCATAGCGTGCAATATAACTTTGCAAAAACTGTTCCTGTATTGATCTACTGGAAACAATATTTGAGTTTGTTAGGTGAACATTGTTTTACCTCTGTAGCGAGCTGATGAAGATTGGCCTGATCAATGTCCATTACAAAGCGCCCATGCAGGAGAAGACGACTTTTGTCCCACCAGGCCAGCAGAGGTGAGGGGTCCACTGTGGGTTTGGTCAGCAGGTCAACGGCCTGGCCAATCAGAGTCCAGGCAGGGTCCCAACACGGACCCCACACAATAGTGTACAGAGAGAAGTTAGCTGCATAAAGAGAATATCGAGAGAGATTTTAACAGAGTAAACTTTCTTACTTATTGTTTTGACTGAAAAGCTGTGACTGGTCAGGCTTAATGAAGAGCTGTGAGCATTCGCGGGTAACTGAGCATTGCGCTCAGAGAACAGCACCGTGACAGCATCATTTCCCAGGACTCACATTTGAAGTCATAGTAGAACTTGAGCGCTGGCATATTCCTGTGGACCGTCACGTCTCCCCATGGTGGACCGAGTGGAACAGTCTCTTTACGATGAGCCCTGGCCTGCCCGTCCTGCTCCGTCCCAATCAGACGGCCCGACAGCTCCCAGTCCCGGATCTCAAACAGGTAGCGAGGGTAATCCCGAATTCTCACTGGCATAGTGGAAAGAGAGAGAAAGACATTCATTATTTCTTATGATTTGAGATGAAACTGTGGGATATTGTATTCATTTTTATGTCCCATTTAATCTCAAATCATAAATAATTTAACACACTTTTATAAACTTACCCAAAAATGCTGCCAGTTTAAACTTGACAGCACGGCACCACTGGACCACAAGAGGGAGTCCGTCTCTGGGGAAGGGACTGATGCCGTCGATGTCCCTCAGCTGCTCTCTCACCCTCTCTGGCCCATGGAGAGACTGATCAGCCAGAGCCACTAGCTCCAGGTCTGACACAGTCCAGGTCAACATGGACTTCCTCATGGGTGTGTTTGCGTAGAGGCGGCGTGAGCGCTGGATGTAGATCTCGATGTGCTTCTTCTCCAGTGAACTGTACAGCTCTTCGATCTTCCTGGCGGGGAGGAGCTCTCCGTGTTGCTTGCGCAGATCGGCCACCTTCTTGTCTAGAAGCTGCAGACGCTTTGAGCTCTCCTTGCTCTCATCCTTCATGAGCTCGTAGTTGTCTCGCAGCTTGATCTCAAAGACGTCGTCCAGGAAGACAAAGGAGAACTGGCTGATTTTACACACGAGATCGGGAGGCAGACGTTGGGCGGCGGTGGCGGTGGATTGGCTTGGGGAGCGATGCAGCGTCTTCAGCCACTTCTGCACACTGATGGCCATGTCGAAGGTGTTGGAGAAATCGTACTGGTAGGGGAACTCCACGGACATGGAGGGGCAGGTGAGCAGCCAGACGTGGTTGTGAGGAGTGGTGAGGAAGGGAAAGGTGTCTCTGTGCAGCTGCATCTCGGTCAGCTCCGAGTGCGTCTCCACATCCAGGCCGTTAAAGGACACGATGTTGTTGCCGTCAAAGTTGAAGATCAAGCAGGGGGAACGGATGTGCATGGAGCCGCTGTGCTTGGAGACAGAGAGGGCCTCCGTGTGCAGGACGATGTAGTTCTTCTCACTAACGTGGGCCGTCAGACGAGTGCAGCCCAGTTCTACACGCACACAAAGACCTCTGCTCTGGCCTGAAATGGGTTCGCTCTCCCCTGCAGGACTGACTGGACTGTCCTCTCCTTTGTCTCCGCTAAGCATAAGCCAACACGCCTTAGCTTCGGTCAGGTGTTGATATAAGACCATGTGGTCTGGTGGCGTCCATTCAACTGTCAGCTCCTCTTCACATTGAACCTGACAAGGACATGAAAACGCAACATATGACTATTGAAACAGAATTTGATTCAGTGCGGAGAAACAACATAGATGGAGATATGGTTACCTGCAAGGTGTGGGTGGTGATGTGGTAACAAAAGGCTATCGCGGTGAGTTTGAGCACAGGGTTTGGGGTTTGAGAGGCGGGGCAACACGACTCCATGTTCTCTGTGAGTGTTTTGACCGTTGACAGGCTAACACCGTGCAGAGACACCGTGGAGCTTTCTGCAGAGCTCAGCAGTCTGACAGTGTCCATCCGCAAAGACACGGCACCTGGAAAGAAAACAAGTTTATAAAAGACAATCATTAAAAAGTGAGGAGGGAAGTTTGTGTGTTATTCCAATGGAGATGCAATGTATCTAAAACGTTCTGCTGCAACAAATTTGGTCATTTCTGTTCCCTGTCAAAACCTTTTTTTCTTTTAACACTGCAGAGGTCTAGTGCTCTAAATAGGAATTATGTTCACCATCAGTTCATTTGAGGAATTTTCTTTCTTGTTTTTTGTCAATTGAAGAGTAAATGTAAAAAGATTTGTGAAAACTAAAAACTAAAATCGACCTGCCACATCAGACAAAAATAAAGCAAATGCTCGGTTACGTTTGGCATTTGCTTGAAAAATTAATAGTTTGTAATCTACTACTTGACTAGACGACAAGAACGCTTAATTAGGCAGATATTTTCAGTCAAACAAATATATATAATGTATACTATAAACATAATTTTTCACCAGGCAAGATATAAACTAATATAGAAAAATTATTTACCTGCTAGATTAGAAAGTGTGAACACATTAACATCCTCCAGACAGCAGTCCAGTTTAAACAGCAGGTGTAGCTGTGAGGAGGGAGCGGGTTGGACACTGTCGCCACTAGAGGGCGACACTGGGGCCACATCTGACAGCTGAGGCGTCATGTCACGGGGCAAGCAGATGAGGGACAGCAAGCGAGACAGACACAGTGCACATGTCTCTGAAAGCTCCACTTGAAGTCCTTTCAGGTTGGACTCAACGGTCAAACTTGGAGAATGAATATTGGAGTCCAGGTGGGGTCGGTTGTAACTCCCCTGGAGGGATGAGAATAAAAATATACCAACATTAACAAAGAGAAGAAAAAAGAAAATGGAAAAACTTGGGGGAAAGTTGTTAATAAGAAGTTATGGTGCATATGTGCAGATCTATGGGGAATATACAAGGAAATATTTGGTTAAATTAATCTAAAGCATCATTACGCATTCAATAAAACAACTTTCTAAATGCTACTTAATCATTTAAGCTCCTACCTGAAGAGTGAGTGAGTCTAATATTAGAGCTTCTCCCCACACATGTTTACCAGGAGGGTGGGGCGCTTGTTGGATATGAGACCCCTGCCCCACTCTCCACCAGAAGTTATCCAGGGACACGGAGGCCCGCTGGTGCACATTCTGGGACTCAGGGCTCTCTGTGTCATCTCTGATGTCAAGAAGATGCTGCAGTTCTACAGGCACAGGAAGCAAGAGTCGGCATACAACATCATTTAATACATTCAAAGTCATTAAGAGCCAGCAGGGATAAAATAACTAAAGTTAATGTGTAACGTTTAAAAGGCGCTCTAAAAATGGATCTTATCTAATCTAGCTTGGCATGTTTGAAAAAGGTTGACTCAAGTGTTTCCCTAAAGAAAAGGAAACGTAAAGAATAACTGAAGGAAAATGTGTAACAACAGTACAGGGCTTACGTAATTATATAGTTCTGTTGCTTACCACAGGCTGTTGAGGTTATACTTTAAACACAAAACTACCCACATTTTGCAATGTAGCAATAACATCATATGACATTCACCTGCATTGCTCTGTGTGCACGTGTTCAGCAGTGTGTGAAAAGTACCTGCGCTGGCAGAGAGGAATCCCAGGGCGAAAGGCGTGGTGTCTCCCAGCTGAACAGACACATTGACGTTGGACACGGAGGAGGTAATCATCACGGGGGCGTCCAGGTGCGGGAGGCGCCTGAGGAAGAGGAGGGTGGGCAAATAATCTAATGGACTGCACAACACAACGTCATGGAACCACACCATACAGAATGAGTGATGCGCAAACACAAACATGGGTAAGAGAGAGAAGATGGTAAGAGGAGATAGGATTAGATTGTTATTTTCACCGCAGAGGGAGATTTTCAGACACAACATTAACCCAAACATTATAATCCCCTCAACATGAATATCAATGAACATACAGCAAATCTACTTTTCCAGTTGTTTTCTTTTTTGCAACTTGCCTTTTTCTATGTGCCGCCTTCCTGTGGATTAGCTGTTCCCATGGAAATAGATTCAGCCAATGGGAGAACTCCTGGTGACGGTAGTGGATGATGCAGGTGTTGACTGTAAAGGACCCCGAGATATCCATTGAGGTAACCTAAAAGTAAATAAAAAAATTAATTTCAAATATGAGTCATATTCTTGTGACGTGCACATCAGGCAGCTTTCACACCTGCACAGTCGTCTTGAGAGAGTTGACACAAAGGATTCTTTGCCTACTCTGCGAGAGGAGAAGTCCATCTGCCAATAAAATAAATAAACAACAACGTGTTATCCATAGCTTTTAGCATCATTCTACTGTCTGTGTGTTGCGTCTGGCACCCAGCTGTCTACTCACCCTCTAGAAGGAGCTCCAGGCTGCTCTGGGGAAAGCTCAGCTCAGGAGTGAAGCTTTTGAGGGGAAGCTGCTCATCGTCACGTCCATAGCCGACTTTTAAAGACTTTAGAGTCCAGTTCAGGTGTCTGCACAGACAGAAGAAAAAAAACGGTCATACAGTGTTTCAATCAATAATGTCTGTATATGCAGTTGGTGGAAATAAATGTTGGCTCACCTTTTCTGGCTGTGCATGGACAGGGTTACATTTGTGTTATCAAATTCCACGTTGACCTTGTGGGGAATCAGCTGATGAAATCGTTCCACGGCCTCAGTCTGGATGAACGCAATCTTTTCACACTCTGAAGAGAAGCAGTATTAATAAGTTTAAAAACCACAATCGCTGTTTACTCTATAACAAATGCATTCAACTTAACTTTTTTTGGACAGACAGCAGGTTTGGAATGTGACTGTAACTGTATATCATTGTTACCTTCAGATGATATACAAATATGTTTAGCATGGAAATACTGAAGTGAGTTTATCTGTTATTTCCTCTTTTTACCCTTGTAGTTGTTAGTGTGCGTTTAAAAACTAAATGAAGTGTCCCACCTTGACTGAGTTCTGGACATCAGTTTTTCAAACAATTTCTGAAGTACTTCAGCATCAAATTGAGCCGAAACCTTTCACTGCAATTTTTGGCATTGCTCCCTATTCAGGCTTGCCTAAAGTGAAGCTAAAGGTACTGGCCTTCACCTCTTTACTTGCTCGTAGGGCTATCTTACTTAAATGGAAAGATCCTGCTCCTCCTTCCCACTCACATTGGATTAGAGACATTATGTCATGTATGAATCTGGAGAAAATTTGTTGCACTACCCAGGGATCTGACACTAAATATCATAAAATATGGCGCCCCTTCCTAAACTATTTTAAGAAACCGACCACAATAGTTGAAGAGTAGCTACCCCCTCCCCTCTTTTATTTGATTACATTTTATTTCTTTGTTTTTTGTTTCATATTGGTTGTTTGTTTTTGTTTCTTGAAGTGTGTGTTTCCGTTTCGTTTCTGCTATTTTTAACATTATGTATTATTTTTTTGTATTAATTTCTTAATGCAGGATGATTGGGTGTGAGGGTGGGATATGGGTGGGGTATGTTCGGGGGGAAAAAAAGGGGAAAAAATGTATAATCCATTGTACTGCAGTTGCTTTGCTACTTTGCGATTTAATAAAAAAACCTTTGAAAGAAAAAATAAATGAAAAATGAAACCGACCACTTTAACCATGCCCATGTTACTAGTGTTTTGGTTTCTAACAACACCTTTCTTACATGTATTCTTCATTCGATAATGTTCTCATATACATATTCAAAATAATGAAAGGAAGGTCAAACTTGATCTATCTATGATTAAGCAGCATGTGGACATTTCAAGCACCTACAGAGGTCGAACAAGCTCCATGATGTGACCTTGTCCTCACTTTTTGCTGGTTAGCAGTAAAGCTAAAAATATCACAGACAGCAAAAAGCAGAAGATGAATGTACTAATATAAAAATGTCTGACAGGATAAAAGAATAAGTCCTTTAGAAAAATAAGATCGAGTGGGATACTGTGTTAGGGACAAATGGTAAAACAATTACTACTACTAATACTACAATTAAAAGTTATAAAAATAGACATTAGCCAGGCAGTGCTTGTTAGGACATAGCCACTGCTAGTTTGCTGAATTTTTCTGATAATCATTTTAGACATTTCAGAGATTATACTGAGCCTTTGCTCACCAGGTGCATCCTCATTGCTCTTTTTTGGGGACGGGGGCACCAAGAGTTGGCTGAGGAACAGTCCCTCGTGCAGCTCAGCTATGAGCGTCCTCACATTCAGCGACAGCAACCCAGGCTTCATCTCCGGTAGGCTCACATCTCCAGACAGCAGCAGGCTCAGGGCCACTTCAGCCAGACATATATCCTGCAATGGGAACAGAGCACATCAGTCAAAACACATTTCAGACATCGCAAGTTTCTATTTAAGGGAAAAACTTAGGAAAACTTACTAATTGGCTGCTTTTAAGCACTTTACTGCTTAGCTGTGCAACTGAGAAGTCCCACGCCAGCCTGTAAAGAAAGTTAGAAATGATCTTATAGTATCCATCTTTCTTTTCTGTTAAATTTAAATTGCATCGTTACCTTTTACTCTGGTGGTCAAGTAACAAAGTGATGCCTGCAATGGTCATGTGCCACAGAGACTCAGTCAGTGCAAGGTTCAATACCATCACATTGATGGAGCTGATGTGGAATGACAGCAGCTGAAAACATAAGACAGGTAAAATGAGATATTGTGTGTAAAATCCGTTTGGAAAAAATAAATAATAATAATGGTTGAGCTACAGCATTGAGGCCTCATACTTGCGAGAGGAAGCGTAGCGCTGTGGGGCTGACTGAAAACTTCCGAGACTTTTTCCCATGGCTCGTCTTCACTAAAGGTCTGACCGGTGCTTGCAGGTCAAACCTAACTCTGGTTTCTCCAACACACAATGCCAGGTATCTCCTGAAAGATAAACATGCTCTAAATTGTGTCTCTTATAACAGAATAATGCATTTTCATATAAAAGTGTGAGCGATTTTATGAAGCCACAACTTACGGCAAATCCTGGTTTAGAAGTTTACTTGAAATCCATATTCTGTCAATTTCCTATCATAAAAAGAATCACTGTTATGGTATTTTGCGGAAAGTGAACGAACATTAAATATGTTCCGGCCATATATACAGTAAATAAAACACCTTCCTACTGACATGGGAGCAGCCCCACTGAATGAGTTCAGTCAGTACATGAATGTCACGTAAACACAGTGTGTCTTACCAGAGTGTGCTGGGGGTGAAACTGGATACTAACTCCTTGGACAGAAAACAGCCCCACTGATTTGATCTTGAGCTCAGCGTTCAGTGCTGTCTGGAACAATCGCACTGCCAGGGTGCAAATGAGCCACCTAGAAAAACAAGACAAATGCAGGAAAGTGTTACTCTCGCATGTAATGGATATTTGAAATAGAAAACGTATTTTAAGCAGTGGTGTGTTGATATAAAAGCGTCACTGCCCATCACAGAAAGGCTACACAGTGGAAGCTGAAGCATGTCTTACCTGAAAACAGCACATAACACCAGAAGAAGCAGGAGCACCAGGAGGAAGGACATCAGTAGGAGAGACATTATGTCCCAAGTAGTTCACACCCAGATCTGGTTCCTGGGTCTGGGCTGCTCTTCTCTCAGCTGCTGTCAAAGAGGAAGAGGGGCACTTCAGCTGCACTGTACACACACCTTCCTATTTAGGTGCTTATCAATGCTTCAAACTAGGCAACTAAACAATAACTAATAACCTGTCTTATCGCTGTCACATAAACGTCAGTTGTGTGTTTTGCAGCTAACGGTAACAGCTGGCCTCGCTGTGCTAACATTGCTAATTAACTTACAGTGTAACTTAACTAAACCAACTTTCTCACACAACATCACTTATAAAACCGTCACCTAAACTTGTATTAGGCTTTTATTCACCATCCCACCTGTGACAAAGCAGTGGCTCGCTGTAGCTTTTCGCCCAAACACGAAATAGTTAAAAATTAATTTGCCGCCGCGTCACCAAAAAACAAATCAGCAGCAAATCTGTGCTAGCGTTATAGCATGCTAACGCTGCGGCTAATTTAGCTTAGCTGCGAGACTGCTACACAACTTAGCTGTTTTGCTACTTTCGTCGGCTCCCGTGAACTATCAAGCTTATTTACTTGCTTACTTACCCCGGCATGTTCAAAGTAGTGGGGTGTCGCAGCCTCCTAGCATAATGTCACAACGAGCAGCTAACTGTCTGCTCAGACAGTAAACACACAGGCTCTGCTCTGCTGTATGCAGCCGACAACTGTGTGACAATTGGGAGAAGAGCTGCAAACACCGCCCCTAAACACTAGGCAAGCAAATATTAACCTTTAACTATGCATGCACTCACACATTCACCTGCACTTCATGTAACTGCAACCAAAGTCACACACACACATACAACTCAAAGATTACACAGTCCAATAGAAGTTATTGAGGCAATTTATTTCAACCACGAGTGACATTATGCAGTTTTATAAACAAGGTTCAGTGTGACTTACACACATGAATACACAATTGCTTCTGTATGACAATGAATGCATTCATCTGGAAAACATCTGCTTTGCATAGCATACTGGATTTCCAAGGTCCAGGTGCACTGCATCATGTAAACAGGGGTTGGGTCATGAGCTGATACATTGGGAAATTTACAATAGGAAAGTACAATATCAAAAATACAGGCAGGTCCTGCTTTATGACATCATGTTGTAGCCCCCTGCCCTGTCCAATTGTACTTGTTCATTCAAGTTTATATGTTGCTTGCTTGTTTTCACAACTTTATTTGAAACATACAGGATGCCTATATGGAGGTAAATCCTTCATAATTTGAAAGAATAAATGGCATTGAATCATGGATTTGTTGCGCTTGTCTCTCCTGAACGATATTTATTGGAAAGGTATCCATCAAATTGAACATGTGTTTCTTTTAAAAAGTGCTGCCGATGCGACCAGGGAAATATAAATCTCATACTGCAAGCTCCAGGATATCTGAGTTGTCATTACAAGAAGATTTACATTATGGTTGCCTTGTAAAGCAAGCAACTCATCATCATCATCATCATCATCATCATCATCAGATGAAACAGGTGAGACATTTAAGGTGCCTCTTCGTCTCATGCAGAAGCCTTTTGCCTGTTGTTTTTGGCAAACCACTCGTCACTTTTGTCTGCAGCCATGGCCTGAAATATTTAAAAGCATAAAGAGCAAAAAGGCAAGATGAATATCCAGCACATGTTGCATATTTAATGTAGAGAGGAAAATCGAATATTGGAGCGACGCCAACCTTATCGAGCAAATCATTTCCTTTGGGGTCCACCATGGACAGTTGCCTGAAAGCCTCGTCCCCCACAAAGCAAATCTCATGACCATCCTAAAACAAAACACATTGTTCAGTTACCAAGTGAGGGATTTCACTCTATTACAGCATTTTACAGGTGATGCACTCACTGGATCGGCCAAAATAACCACTTCTACTGTCGCTTTTCCTGGAGTGTCCAGGCTGACCAATGGAGTGAGAATTTTTTGATTTTCCTTTTTGATCAGTGCTTCGATGTCAGGCAGCTGTGGAGTATAAAAACAATTGATGATGAAAATGAAGCTTATTAACAGACACCACAATTTATCCAATGAGAACAATATTTTACTTGCTCTCGTGGGCATGAAAATGCAATCCTCCCAAAGGCTGTTCCATGATCTACAGTCCCACCAACATCGTGAAGCTCCAGTTTACACTGTTTAAAACATAAACTATATATAATGAGAAACATCCAGACCCTGATTTATTAACACATGCAAAAATACAACAATTATTTCCCTGATACTCGACTTACATGAGTGTCTGCAAATCCCATCAGCACCGTTTTCTTTTCTTCATTCCTTTCCATCACCTTCATTCCCAAAAGTGTAGCCCAGTAGTGGGTGGATCTCTGGAGGTCTGACACTCCGAGACAAACCTTCTGCACAGGGTCTGGGAACATACACATTATCAAAAGGTTACATGTGATCAATAACGGATGTGAAAATAGTATGGAAACCTTAAATATAAAGCTTGTGCTGGATGTTTATGGTTGTCTCCTAATTTTTCCTTTTGAGGAAATAATGACAATGAGCCTTAATTTAACTAACTAAAGACAAAGTTGTGACATGGTTATTAAGGCCAAGGTGCTGAGCTTAATTTCTGGGGATTAATAAAATATTTGTGATCCTGTGAAATGGCTACACTTAAAACGATTTTTTTAAATTGTGAGCACTGGATACGCAATGAGAACTCCTTTTCGTGCAGATAAAGACAGAAATAAGAGGCCATGCCACTCACCACTGGGAGGCTGCTCTTTGTCCACGAGGTAGAAAGGATACCCTCCAGGAGCCTGGGTCAGATACAGAGCCTCTCCCACCTCAGTGAGAGGCCAACCAAGACGTTTAGCATTGCACACGGCTTTGCTTGACTGCAGAGTGAGCCCCTAAAACACACATGACAATATCCCTGTATGAGGCTGCTGTAAAACATATAACACAACATGTTGTTATCGTCCAAATGACCTCTCACCCACCAAGAAGTCATTGCCGAGCTGATACTCTCCCACCCCATAGTTGTATGTCAGTTCAGCAACAAAATGGTCATCCTCTGGACCAAAGCCAACCATTGTCTTGCTCCATTTTCCATCGTAGGGTCTGTATGGATACAGGATGAAGGCAGTGGTCAGTATAGTATAATAATGATACTGTATAATAGTATAGTCCATTAACGCAGTTTCAGTTCTCGCACCACCCAGTTTAAGGACAGCTTTGGCCCACACAAGACTGTTGAAGTGTTGAGCTCTCAGGCACATCACGATGTCACTTTAAAACAGTTTACATCTGATTATCTCTACACTTGTTCATGATGTCACATCTGTTTTTTTTCCCCTGCTAATAGCTTAGAATGTATTATGTTTAAATTGTATACATAAAATACATTGTTAAGTATTCTATTCCATATGCACTATTCTATTGCTGGGTCTCTTCACTTGTCTGTATTTCTCTTTTCTTTTTTTACAGTCTATGGTTCCTCTCTATATATTTTTATTTAATTGTTTATGTTTCTTTGTTGAAAATTGTCTTTACTCAAGAATTCTATTGCATTGCATCGACTTCTCCTGTAGTTGTTGTGCAATTGAACAATTTACAGTCTGCTATGTATCGCTTTGTTCTACTTTAGAACATGCTTCATGAGTACAAAGGTCAGTTTCTCGAAGATGTCTCCTGTCTTACCCGTTACAAGTTGCTTTGCAGCCTTCCTCAAACTCCTCATGGCGTAAAATCTGAACATGGACGAGAAAACATGAGGAAAAGGCATTCAGTGTGAAAACACATCTATTACAACACTGTGCAAACACATTCTTCAACTCTCAGATTAGCCGATTATCAACTCAGTTAATCAATCATAGTAATCAATCATAATTTGTCATTAAACGAAGTTTGAGGAATAGCACCTTCATGCCAAGAACATCTCGGTAAAACGTGGCAGTTTTCGTCCTGTCACCAACTTTGAACACGAAATGCAGCGCTCGCCTCAAAGACATATTTCTTGACAGATGTGATGTTTGTATTACAGATCAACGTTGCAGGACACGATTAAGATTCCTTTGATGAGGATCGATTATTCTGTTGTTGATTAGCTGAAAGTAAATACAGAGGAATAGCTATTTCAAATACAATTTGAATTTAAAGCTATTATTTCTCACTGTGTTAATGAATTAATGTTATAACACCTGTGTGGACAAACACATAGACAAACACAACGAGTTTACGTGAAATAAAAAAGTAACAAGTACGGAGGCCACCCCCAAGACATTCAGGTTAATGGTATCACCCGCTTTCTCTCGCGAGGATCTGGCGAGGATATGTGGACCTATTATAATCTATAATACGCGTAAATAATACAAAATATATAATAGAAAAAAGAGAAAATATTGAAAAATTCCATCAATTTGACACATTTTGAGAGGTAGTGAAATATTAACGTAGCCTACACAATACAGTAGACTATTTGTAGACGCTTGAATGCAGTGTTGTCTGCCCTACAGCTGGTGGCGGTAATGAGGTAAGTAAGTTTGTGTTGGTACATTAACATATACAAGAGAAGAAGAAACGGGGCGAAAATGGCAGCGTACATGAGAAGCGTGATATGTCTCGTTTCCATAGAGAGAAATGCTCTTCTTGGCCGGGGAAGCGGTGTTATTGTGGAAACAAAACGGTATGTCCGCGGACTGAGGAGGACCCCTGTCAGAGTGCTGTTTCCAGAAGGAGAGACTGATAAAGTCCTCAAGACGACGCCAACGGAACAAAACCACAGACTGCAAAACGTCAAGAAGGAGAAGGAGACGAAAGTTACAGCCACGAGACGCCAAGAGGAAAAGGACTTTGTCAAGGAGCATGGACATATAAAGAAAGAGGAGAGGACCCATGTGCAGCAGACAACACCGAAGCTCCCTCACGTTACTGATGCAAAAGATTACATTGATGGACTGCGCTTTGAGAGGGCGTTCCCCGGAGACAAGAGGCTGGCGTAAGTGTTGGTGCATGAAGGTTGGTGACTGTCATGATGGAGGTCACAACAACACTGACTTTCAAAGGAAATACAATGATCTAATTATTGATTAAGAGCTTTAGATTTTATCATCTGTCTGTCTCAGAGCAGGTGGCAAAAAGAATGAAAAAGCAACAAAAGGCACCATACACTTATTTGATGTTTTACTGTGTTTCAAAGGGTTTGAAAAAATATATCCCTTCCGTTTTTCTAACTTACTCTCAACACTGAACACATCCTACAGACAGACAGACAGACAGACAGACAGAGAAGAACCAGAAAAAATATATAATGTTTGCTATAGTCCTGAAAAGATGTTGATGCCATACCCCTGCACTAACAGTACTTTTGTTGATTAATTACACTTTCAGTATTCTACATTTAGGAGAAATTACTTGTATAATTTTCCTTAAGCAACGTTTTTAAATGCACGACTCGAATGATTCTATTGTGGTCATTCTACTTTCACCTAAGTTAGTGATCTGAATATTGTTAAATAGAAATCATTTTGGACAACTTTTTGTTGTTGACCTATATTGTCCCGTCCCATAATTCACAATATCCAAGATTCTACAAGCCTGTAATCCACCTCTGCTTCTCTATCAACCCTGGTCTATCCTTTTAGGAGATTGGTGAGTGTTGCTCGCTCCAGGACGTTTCGGGAGCACCAGGGTAAAATCCTCCTTGAGGGCAGGCGTTTGATCTGCGACGCCCTGGATGCTGGCGCCAACCCCCAGATGGTGTTCTTCAGTCGAGTGGATAAGCTCAGGGAGTTGCCCTTAGACAAGCTGAAGAGGGCCACGCTAGTCAAAGTCAAGTTTGAGGAAATCAAGATCTGGTCTGACGTTGTAGCCCCTCAAGGCGTGATCGGTGAGGGTCACAATTATTATTATTTGTATCTGCAATATGAATCACAGGTAATCTTTGAGTTGTTACTAACCTCGCCATTTTCCTCTGCAGCCATATTTTCTCGCCCGGACCCTTCACGGATGAACTTCTCAAACAGAGGGCATTCAGTGCCTTTGTCCCTGATATGTGACAACATCCGAGACCCTGGGAACCTCGGGACTATGTTGCGATGTGCTGCTGCTGCTGGCTGCCATGATGTCCTGCTCACCAAAGGTTTGCTTATGTTATTATTATATAAAGGTGTAGTGTGTAATGTGACTCTGTGTTTTTCAGATCAGACTTGGTAGAAAGAGAATATAGTATTCATACGCATGTATGTTTTTATTAGTGTATTGCCACATGAAAATACTTTTATTTTTATAGAACTTTTGCCACTAGATGGTGCCAAAATACACCTTTATTACACACTGTACCTTTCTAAACATGTAAACTATTTAAAAAAATTAAAATGGCTTCTGCTTCTTTGCTTGTGGTTTTTCAAATGTGTCTGTATTTTATTTGATTTTATTTCTTAACCACCAACAGGTTGTGTTGACGCTTGGGAGCCTAAAGTTCTGCGAGCAGCAATGGGCGCCCATTTCCGCCTTCCCATCTATCCCAGCTTGGACTGGGATGACATCGAAAAGCACCTCCCTCATCCTGTGACTGTCCATGTGGCCGACAGGTTTCTAGAAACAGAGGACACTCAAGTAAAGGCGTCTCACTCGCCCTCCAAACCAGGAGACTACGGCTGGGTCAGCAACAGGCCTAATCGTAAAAACGTCCGCTACGAGGAATACGAATCTGACTCTGACTCGGACCGTGAAGAAGAGGGACTGTCACTCCCTATAGTGGACTCAAAGGTTTACCATGACGCCTGGGCTAAGAGTCCCACGGCTCTTGTGATTGGTGGAGAGACACAGGGCCTGAGTCTGGAGTCAGTCCAGTTGGCTGAGAAGACCGCCGGTCACAGGCTATTCATTCCTGTTGTTCCAGACGTGGACAGCTTGAATTCAGCCATGGCCGCCAGTATCCTTCTGTTTGAAGGCAGGAAGCAACTGTTAAAGCTAATGCAGACATCTGGAAGGAAATGGAAATCCAAAGCGGAGCAGTTTTCATGATGTTAGCTCTAAATATCAGTGTGTGAGTGTGTGACTTCTGGTGTACATTTATCTTTGTCAGTAGTGCGATTCCATTTCTATTCTACATCCAGTTCTGCTAAAAATGATACTGTAACGCAACATTTTCCATCATGGATTTATATAATTATTGTCTGTATGTACAGTGTGTGTTTTGCATAAAATAATTATCATTATCAATCTGCAAAGTCTTTTGATTAATTGTTTTCTATATAAAATGTCACACCATAGTGAAAACTGATCATTAGAATTATCCAGAGCCCAAGATAGCGTCTTGTAATTCCTTGTTTCAGCCAAGCATCTGCCCAAAACCAAAAGCATTATTCAATCATACCATAGATTGGCTGATTGCCACAGTTGTCCAGTTATACTCTACTGACCTTTTGGCCAACCAGAATCCAGAATTCTTAGTAGCCAACGGGATAATACAAGAAACATATCTTTAATACAGAGACAGGATGACTTTTTGATTATGGCCAAAAAGCGCCATCTTTACACCTGTCACAAAAACTTTCTTTCAGCTCTTTATTCTTTCTTTATTATACTAGGAATCACCGAAGGGAAGGCTAAAATACGACATAGATCTTGAGTAAGGAAAAGTGAAATGACCCTCCCCTGCTCTCCATGAAACAATGTAGTAAAATACACAACCCTCCCTCCTAATACTTTTTTACACAGTCCAAAAGAGCCTTAAATAGATGCACATTAATTTCAGAAAGTACAAGACTCACTCTGACAGCCCGATGTCCATCCTCTGCTCTCCATCTGCAGCCACATTGTCTATGCAAATATGCAGAATTCAACGCACTTTCCATTCCACCTGGAGTTTGCACATGAACAAAACTGATTCAATCTGCATAAGGTCTCCTATAATAAAGGCTACATTTGCATCAAGTCTCATTAAAATACAACAGAACTGGCAAGTAATTGCAACATGTATTATACATATTCAAGAAGAGCTAACTTTAGTGATAGAACTTTAAAAAGAAAAGAAAATAGGAACATGAATACCTTTTGCTTGCCAGTGAATGTTTTAATGGGTGTGAGAAGTCATGACTGAAGTTACAGAATACAGGGATTTATACATTCAACACTTTCCAAAATGCCATTTTTGTGCCTTCAGAAATAACCCGGCCGTTTTCATCAGGGGACCTTCACAGAAAATCCTCGTAATGACTTTTGAGATGAGAACCACCAATAACAACTGGCAAGAGATGACTTTCACTCACATAACACACACACACACACAAGACACAGTGGGGTTTTTGAAAACTTCAGTCATTGGTCTGTTACAAGCAAGTTTAATGTGATCTTTAGTGTATGTGCACCTGTCATACTGTTCTTTTCTTTAAATACGGGCCATAAAGGCTTACGGCTACATCCAACTGAGGTTTTAAGCACATTTTCACTACGTGTGAATAACACATGTAAAAATGCATTTTATTCTTACTCAACATCATTCAAAAACCAAAAGTAACAAAGCATCTTGCAGACAAAAAAAGAAGCATAGAATCAGCTGAATAAGTAGGTCCATTGGGTAATTCTCTGGTTTTCTCTAAAGAGTTCAGAAAAGCTATTGAGTGAAAAAAACAAACAAACATAAAAATACGAACACTTTTTCTTGAGGCAAAAAAAAAAGAACCAACAGAATCTCCATATATATTACTGTAGGGACTATCATCAATGCAAGGCACCACAGGAGAAAAAAGGACTCCATGAAAAAAGAGGAACATGTCTAAAAAAAATGTTTAAAATGTCAGTAAAAAGTGGAGACATCTCTCTAACAGTCTGACATCTGAGTCAGGGGGGAGTTGGGAGAGAGAGAGAGAGAGTGGGAGGCTGGGAGGAGGGGTGTAGCAACAGGTCAGGGTTCGATGATGGAGTGAGTCCCATATAATTTGTCCAGTTTTGATCTCGGACTTCCTCTTCTAGATGGGCTCCGGTTTGAGCTTTTCACCCAGGAAGTCGCCGACAAATTGATCCACCACGGCCGGCGTGATCTCTTCCACGTCGCGAACATACTTGGCCCGGGCAGACATGTCCAGGATAGTGAGCAGGGGCGCGGCTTCAGGGAGGTTAGTGTAGTCCCTCAGGGAGTCACTCATGTCATCCTGCCATGAAAGGGGAAAATAAAAGTTTGATAAGTGACAGTGGAACATTCTCCAAAATCAGTACCTCTTTTTAACATTACTTATTCACACGTCTTGTCTCAAAAGAAAAAAAAGGACATTCAAATATACAAGATGTTATGAGAAGATCAAAGACATTTTAAAATAGTTTGACTGCTTAAAATAAAACATATTGTTATAAGTTTCCCTAATCGAGTTTCCAATAATAGTCATGGGGACCCAAGATGACAAAAATATAGGAAAGCACCAAACATAAAATAATTAATATAATTTTCTTACACACAAGTTGATGAGGTGTGTGTAATAAAAAGTACTCAGACTTTGGTTTCTTTTAAATGAATAGACATTTTGACCTCTTAAGGCCTCTTTTTGAGATTACTCAAATAAAACCTGTTTTGCAGAACCACCCAAGAGTGTTTAACAAGTAGACATAGCTTTGTTTAAAGGAGTTACAAGTGAAAACAAAGCTGTCAACATCGGTCTTAGACCTTCATCTACTCAGCATGGACTAACTACTGAACATCACAAGTGCAGCAATGTCACCAGAAATACCTGCAAATGTCACCTGAATAAACACACAACAGCAAAGTATTTCTTGACAGAGGAGAGGAAGAGTTAGGAGCAAGAAATAGTATAAATAATCCAGATCCAGGGGCTCAAGTTTGGTTTCAAAAATATAAAAGGCTTTTCATTTATTGGACAAGATAAATAAAAAATACATCACTGCGTGTCGGCCTCAGCCTCTTTCAGGGTGTAGTAACAGAACGAGACAAACAAAGTAATTATCATTCCTATAATTGCTTTCTTGGTGTCACTACACCTTGAATTAAAATGTCCTCCATCAACATTATTCCCTTCCGTGAGCACCGGTGTGGTTTTGAGGAAAACAGAAGTGCTCCTGTGACTTCTTTCTTCCAGTGAAGTATTTGTATTTGAGTCAACATGCAAGTCAAACACTGGATCCATTCCAGGAGAAAAGCCACTCTAGATTACACACTTCTCCATGGCTGCTCATCGGTTCAGACTTGCTTTTGGCAAATGGAACTAGGACAGCACATATTGATTAAACTATTCTGTGTTAAGATCACTCCCTACAATACCACTACTGTCTGGCACAGTCTTAATTAATGCACGCTTCTTAAAAAAAACTCTAGAGCTAGGGCTTAGTCATGCATCCTGCTGTGAGGAAAGACAGGAAAGATCCCCCCACCCCCCCTGCAAGATTTCACACACAAGTCTCATCTCATCACAGAACAGTTGAATGGCACATTTTGGCAGGGGGGGGGGGGTGAGAGAGAGAAGCATTGTAGAGTTGTGAAGGAATATGTAACAACAGATGGCTGCTGGGTTTGGCGGGGATTACAGTTTTATATCTCTGCAGTGATTTTGAAAGGGCTTCACTGGAGTTCTGCCCCGAGGCTCCATGTCACCTTTCACCCTTTACCAAGTCAGGATTACAACAGGTTGTGCACACATGAATACCTGGCTGGCAGTGCAGGCAGGCAGCACCTTTCAAACCGGCTTGAAAAGGCCCATTAATTATTGAGGCTGAATAAGAAATCACACCCTTTTCGGTATTCAGCTGGGAGTGCTTCTGAAAAACGGGCACTCCTGCCTCGACAGAGGGCCATTATTCTAGTCATATCTAAGTCGAATAGACTACTTTTTACATGTTAAGAGTTTGTAAAAATCGCACCTATTGGATGTGCATGGCTTCTATCATGGACACATTCTTCTTTCCCTCATGACAGCATGACCTGGTTTCCCCTCAGCTTTACTTTGCTGGCTCAGAGGGAGACTTGCAAAGATTAAAAACGCAGCTTCATATGGAAAGGATTAGGTTGAAAATGCAGAACTAACAAAAAAGGGCCAGAGGGTGGCACTGCAACAAAGAGGTGGACTTCTACATAGAGGGCTCTGGTGTTAATACTGTTACTGATTTATGTGCCAGTGAGAGTTTTGTCAAAACAAAGTCCAAGATAAAGGGACTTTGGTTGGATTTCCTGTTACAACTCACGCTGCAGCAGTCTGGGCCCCCTTTGTAGTGTCTCCCCTGTGTTATCAGAAAAAAATCCACAGCTTCTCTTTTCTAAAATGGATCAAACCGCACAATCATCGCTCAGGCTTCTCACTGAATAGCTTTGAGCCGGAGCCCGCTACCTAAAAAGGATGTAAGTATGCCAAGACGAATGCTGTGACCTCTACTACTTTTCCAAAAACTGCTAACAGATGGAACAGATGAGATACAGTGTGGTATTCTGTTGTAGGCAGCAGCTAAAACTTCCCTTGAATGGAACTCTGTTTTTTATTACACCACAAATCACAATACGTTGACCACTTAATACTGACAGATGGGAGCCGTCACTGGGGGACAATGTTGTTAAGAGTGAAATACTTTCTGGGTTCTAGTGCTCCAAACAAAGCGTTGGGTCTTTGCACGCTCTCTTTGCAGCCACACTGAGCGTAGATTATAGATCATCTGGGGGTGCTCGGTGTAAAAGAAACCGCAAAGAGAGAAATACTACACAATCTGTCACCCTGGCCTTTTCCAGCCGTCCTCCATTCTGATATGAGAAGATGTAATCTCCACCATAGGAAGCCATGCATCTTCTTTTTGTTTGGGCTGCTCTTGTTTGTGTACACTGCTTCTAGTGAGGTGCAGCTATTCCACACAGCCCCCCTTCCTCCCCCCGCAATGGCTCAGCTCAGAACAAAAAGGACAAAAGGGCCTCTCCTCCACTACAGCCCCACGCTCACAGCTGTGATAAGGCTCAGCGTGTGTGTTTACCATGTGGAAACTGCTGGGCTGTGTCAGGCTTATTGGGATTATTGATGCACTGTGGCATTTCACAGACGGCGACCATCTTGATAAGTCCCTGAACTGATAATGATAACAAACCCCCCTCCTCCACCCCCGGCCTCTGGGCCGAGGCTGCCTTGCATCTCTCCGGCCAGCTTTGATGTCTTGAGGAACAGTCATCGTTGTGAAATTCTGGATATTCCCGAAAGCAATTGCTCATCATGTTTGCATTTCTGACTGTAAACATCTACATCAAAGTTTTTTTTTAAATAAAGATTTACTAATGAGACCAGCTTAGAGTCCAATCAATTCTTTATGTAAAATGCTAACATGAGCATGCTAACATAATTACAATGACAAAGCTAAAATGTTAAAGTTCAGCAGGCATAATGTTTCCCTGTGTTGGCATGCTAACATCAGCAGAAAACACTTTTGTTTTGCAGGTATTTGGTCCTGAAGGTTGGAAAATGTTGACCTGATGATGGTGCTAGAACAACTTACTAGATAAGAGTTGTTAAAATTAATTATGAGGGGGACATGAATGTCTGTATCAAATGTAATGCTAAATAGTTTGATGACCATTCAGACAGTTCACTCACAAGCACAAATGTAAACCTCAGGATGGCGCTAGAGGAAAACTCAAGGGTCAACCAAAGACAGTGGGGGCGTCATCCTCTGGGGACATGAGTGCCTTTGCAAAATTTCATGGCATCCATCACATGTCTGTTGAGATATTTCAGTCTGGAGCAAAAAGGTTTTGATCATTTTACCATCCTTAAAGAACCACAGCGCCAGCGTGGCTAAAATATTAAATCTGTTGAGATCTACACGCAAAAATCAATTATTAGCAAACAAAGCTTTGAAGAGCAGAAGCTCAGGCAACAGCCACTGCTGCTCGCCACAAAAATCTGTTAAATTCCTTTATGTTACTGGATGAAAACCACTAGAGTTCATTGTGCATGCAACAGACTCTCAGAGACGAAAAAGAACAAAAAGATCTTTCATTCTGCGTTTTAGTAAATCAGTTTACTGCTCTGTGTGGTGGCGTATGGTTTTCTCAGTCAGGGGTAACAAGATCCTGTGTCATTCTGCTCAGCCTCCCCCTGAGAGACTGCCAACATACTGCTGTCTCATGGACACAGAAACCCCAGCAGCTGGCCTTGGCATGGAGCGTGCGACTACCAGTGTAAACCCAGGGCCGAGGAACACAGTCTGAGCCCTTAGCCCGGAAGATTCCATCTTTGAACGCCTTGAAACGGGAAGCGGGTATCTGATCGTGAACCCTGATCTGGAAATGAAACCTGGGGATTTCATAGCCGGTTTTGTGCGAGAGCCAGGAAATTGTACCTGCGCTGCTTGGATAACAAAACATATATATCAGCCTTAGCATGCACGCCACCAGGGAACAAAGCAAACTTTTTAGACTGCAGCTAAAGCACAGGAAGCTTCTAAATCACTACAAGCTCCAGCGCAACAATGTGTCTTTGTGTTAGGTTCCAATAAATATTGGCACACACACAATGAACACAAAACACTATCATGTCAAGCTCTTGTGTTTCTGATCAACGTTCCCGGGTTCTCTGCCCGTGTGTCAGTGACATTTCAAGGCTGACATCGGGGTGGAGCGGCGCACACACACACACACACACATACACACACACACACACAGGGTCTGGCAGTTTGCACATGTGCGAGCCCCACGACTGAAACCTGATACAGCCTTTGGAGTGTGTGACATGAGAAGCCCAGCAGAGCCTAGTCCTTCCAGGGAGAACTGTGAGTGAGGGGAGCTGGAGGGCAGTAAGAGCGCAGGAGGGGAAACTGGGGAGAGGTAGCTAATCTGGTAATTACGTTTGGCCGCCGCCGCTAACTCCGCCAGCTCTGGAAAGGTCTAGACAGAACAACACCAGATAACAAGAGTTATGAAAACTCCACGGCCCGTCTCCCACACAGGGGAAGGCGTGGGAGGATGAGGAGGGATTATTCTGATGTAGACGGAGGGGAGGTTGATAAAGTCTGCTGGCCTGGCACGCTCTGGGGCCTACCCTACTCATCATGATAAGGGTCACCCAGTTGAATTGTGGGTCATGGATACGAGTGAGTGTCCCTCTTGCAGGTTCAAGAGGCTCAAAGTGGGGCCGCTACTGCAGTCATTCAAACAAGGGGCAGAGGTGTTGGCGGTGATACAAACCAAACCAGGGCGTACATGTGGGCCGATAGTACACTTAATGCAAATATATTGTTTCAGTTAAATACACGTAGAATGATATGTTAAAGTAATTGCAAGTTTTTCGGTAACATACTTCCTTTTTTTGTCAACTACTAATCGTCCTTTAATAACTTAATTAAAAGTAGCAATAATGAATATTTGTAGATTCAAAATGGATCACTTGATATAATTAAAACGGTGCATTTGAAAGGACACAAATTTAAAAACCTATTTAAAAAAAAAGTAATTGTATACTGGTCAGAAATTATGTGTATGTGTATATGTTTATGAAAATAAAAACGGATTACAGATTGTTCCTGATGCAGAAATACAGTATCATTCAGGCTACTGACTATGTGTGATAATAACTAAAGTAAATCTCATGTCATATCACAACTGAAAGAGCTTCAGATATGCAAGTTTGTGCAAAATGTCATTCTATACTCTGCCTTGAGTATAGCTAGCCTGGCTCCGCCCGCCCGCCTACTTCCGGCCAAATTTTATTTTTCCTTCAGTAGTCAGTCTGGGTGTACAGCCCATTTCCTAGTTTTGCCGGAGATTCGACAGCCGGTCCAATCAGCGAACAGAGCGAGTGGCTGAGAACGATGACATCGAAGTCGCGCTCCAGTTTCAGTTGCCAGAACCCGGCTCATGACACATGTGACGACCAAACGTTATGCGATTGGTTGGCTAATCCAGAGTGGCACTGGGCAGATCCAATAGTTTTAAACTTTAACAGACACCCGCCTCCATGAGTGAACGTTTGCCAATTACAGCACTGCCAGACCTTCTGTACAAATTAAATGAAGTATGCTGGTCTGGTAGCACCAGGCTAGAGTATAGCCTGGAGCGGATTATCTCACCTCTCCAGCCACAAAGAACAGCAGCGGTATCTCCTCCTCCTTCGCTTTGTACTTGGCCATAAGCTTCTCCGCAATTGGCTGAATCAGTTCCTTGGCCGGCTCCAACTCACCTTCCTCCTCAGCATCTGCACAGAGAGAGAGACAGAGAGAGAGAGAGAGAGAGAGAGAGAGAGAGAGACAGAGAGAGAGAGAGAGAGAGATAACTGTTAAAAGCATGACAAACAAGAGAAGAAGGCACCTGGGAGAGAAAAAAATGCACAGATGAGCGAAACTGGAAGCAAGGACGGAGAGATGACTGGTGGACAGATGAGCGAGGACATAAAAGGAGGTGCACAGATGGTCACCGTATTGTTTAGTAATCCAGTTGGACCTCAAGAGACTCCAGGGTGGTCTCAGGTTTTTGTGAAAGTCAGCATTTCTTTAGTGTCCTATTGTCCTCATAAAAACCAATAGCAAACTGTCCTATATTCACGGACAAGGGTCATTTTTCTACCCTATTCACAAACCTCCTGCATTTTGCTCCATCTTTGTACCTTCTTTATAAGCATACAAATGGTTAGAGAAATACTAGAGCACTTCCAGCAGACCTTAGTTGGACCTTTCAATACTGCAAGAATGTGCCACATGGTTTGACATTCAGTATTCTTAACTTAAATGCCACTTCATTCAGGCAGGGTCATAGATAGCCTCATACTGAGCGGCTGACTCACCCACAAACAGCACCAGGCAGGGCCCCTCGTGGAGCTGCGCCGCGTTGGCCTCGCTGAGCTCCAGCACGGGCCGAGGGTGCCAGGGGAAGAGCCGGCACTCGGGGTCATTCAGCACCTCCACGCGGCCCTGTCGCGTGATCACGTGACCCTCAGCGTCCAGCAGGATCAGCGTGGGAATACCTGGCGAAGGGGGAGAAAAAGAGGAGGTGAAGATTTGAAGGGGAGGGAAGACAGGGAGAGGAGGGCAGGAAATGGGCAAGCAAAGAGTGTGAGAGGTAGTTAAGGTAATTTCCAGTAATTATCGCCCTCCCGAAGCCGACTGCTCTTTCTCCCACGGAGATTTTTTTCTTTGTTGTGTTGATGTTTTGGGGACTTCTTAAAAAAAATTACTGTGGTTACTTTCACTTTCTTTCAACTCTACCATCCTTGTTACAATCTTCATGCCTTTTTTTAACAGCCTTATCAGAATCAGTTTGTTCCTGTCTGTGCATGTGGACTGAAGTCAACAGAGGTTTTAAGGCTGTCATGGGCCTGCATGGGATTTAGTGCATGAGGGGAGAGGAGAGGAGGGAGAGGAGGGGAGGGGTGCAGCATTGACTCGTCCTCTGTGCATTCCTCACATTCTTAACAGGAGAGGCCGACAGCCAGCTCTCCTTCGCAAACTTCATCCACAGCCCTCTGCACACACGCACAGAGGAGGGACCTGGTAAGAGAAAGCTAGGCTCGGAGGGGAGAGGTGCAGCACTTCCATAGCAAATAAGACTGTAAACTCGATAAAGCGGCCCACATTCCTTGGCTACTGCAGGGCAATCTGTGTGTGTTAATGTGTCTCTGCCCAGCACTGAGAGCTGTCAGCCATTATGCCAGCGTGTCCAATGTGTGACATAACTAAGCTAAAAATACCAGACACGTTTAAGACGGAGGGTGGCTGTGTGAAATACCTTGTATCCCAAAGAGTCTGTTGAGTCGTGATCGCCGAGCCTCATCGGGATACGGCACCGCCAACCACGGCATCTCGCTGAAGTATTGTTTAAAAGACTCCTCCGACCTAGAGGGGTTGGAAAGCTCCAAATGAGAACAGTGAATCTGTGCTCTAAATTAACAGCTGAATAGAATACACTGATTTTCCTATGTCCTTGGTGGACAGAGGCAGATGTGTGCGTTTCTTGCACACTTAATCTTACCTGTCGGCGCTGACAAACACGATCTCGAACTTCTGACCCATTTCCTTGACGGCTCGATACGTCTCCACCAAGACCCGGGTCAAACTGCGGCATGGCGGGCACTATCAGAGAGAGAGAGAGAACGAGGGAGAACATTACACTTGATCACACATATGACAGGCTGCTGTTGGAACCTTTCTTATGATTTGGGGATTTCCAGACATCTTTCCGCAAACTAGTAATTATCTCTTGTTTTTTTTAAGTATATGTTTATTGATTTGTCAAAGGGTTGACATTTACAAATGAAAGAGCATTACAAAAATATATACAACTCTCTTTTTCAACTTACCCCAAACACAGAAAAAAATTCTCTTCACTTACCAATAAAACAAAAACAGACAAAAAAAAGTTAATTAAAGAGATGGATACAGGCAATAAAATCTTAATTCTCTCAAGTTTTGTATCCAATTTCTTTCAAATATAGCCCGGACCTTTTAAATCCCCTAATCCTGCTGTAATACTGTAGCTATAGAGAGTGTTTGTTGCTCTAAGTGTGTGTGTTTGTGTGTTAGTAGAGCACACACTCTATCAAGGCAGGGTGAGCTTTAAAATGACATCAGAGTGCCATAGCAGCAGGAAGGAAAACAGACCAGTCTCAACTGCCAACTCCTCTTTCTCTCTAAACACTCTATTCTCTCCGTCTGCTCCCCCACTGCTTAAATATATTGATACAATAAAAACACCAGACAAGGTAAACACCCACTCATTAGTTTTCTACCTTCACTAACTGTGATAAGAGAGATGTTGGGGAAACTCCCTGTTTAAGAGATAGTAGATTTTCTTTTGGATATTATTTTAATATCCTGAATTAGCGGAAATATGCTTTCTGTTGCTTGTATGAAAGAATCACAGTGAAGCAAATGTGAAATAACAATAAATGCTCTAACGTCTTTGGTCATCCAATCCATATTTTGACATTTCTGTGGCCAAAAATATCTTACACAAGCAGATAGCAAAATAAATGTTTGCTCAGTTTTATCAATATCCTAAAAGCTCAAAATATTAATAGGCAATGCATTAGTATGTTATCAAGTTAAAAGGCTTTCTTATTTCATGTAAGGCTTTGTATCTTGCCTTAAATGTTTAGAGGAGTTCTTTGTATACACTTAGAGCTCCCTGCTTCTTCTGTACAGGCTTTTATTTTGAAGGTTTAAGTGTGTGAGAAAATATATTTGCAGATTATTTTTTCATAATAGCTTTCTAATGTTCTCATTAATATTATTAGACATGTAGTAAAAGTACATCATAAAATCTATTGTATAGACTTGATTCATCATCATTCAAGCTGATACAGTGGATAGAGTGTGTCAAGCACTTTCATTGATCCGGTCATAAATACTCCCATCACGAAGCAGTGATGGGAGGGAGCTTAAAGCACAAAGCCTGGATCACTTCACTTTTTCCTTGGTTGCACGAGAAGTAAACACTGTATATTATGTTTTACACTCATAATAGTTTGAACAATGTGGTGCCAAAGCTAAAGTGTCAAAAAGTTGCCTTTGTTTGGGACTTTATTTGGCTTTAAGCTAAAGTTTTATTATAATAACTTATAAAGGAACATTTCCTCAACTGAAGGGGGAAAAAAGCTAAAGGCTTGGTGAAATGTGGGTCGTGTTTCTTTCGCTACGGGACATTTCAGGTCCCTAAACACATTAAGGGGGGAAAAATAAAAAACTTAATGTGCACTTCTGTATAAACGGATGCCAAGACCAGGTGCTGGCATTTAATGTTTGGTAATATTTCTTTAATGGTGGATAGATTTACACGAGTAAGTAACCAGGGGGAATGTGGTGTATGGGGGAAAAAAAGATCCACTGGAAATAAACTCCTGTAATGACTTTTGAGACTTGTCCTTTTGGGTTTTTGTGGAAGCCTTGGGTTTGAGCCAGCCTTCAGGCGTCACTGTTCTGATGGGTCTTCTTGGCTGCGGCTCTGGCAGCTGCTATGGCTGTGCTGACTGTAGCCTTTGCATGAGCCCTGCCACTGTATCTCATCAGGAGTGGTCCACTGATGACATAAAAACGCCTTTCATACATCACTGAGTCATGACCTTTTACTGGGTCTCAGCAGGTCCAGTGGAGAAAGAGACAATAGTGATGATGTCATAAGGGTGCGGTGCCCGATGCCTACGTTTAAAAAAAGAGGTCCGGAGGTGACTGACAGGGATGGTTACCCGCTGTTAATGTAAACAGGCAAACACAATGGAGTCGCCTTTGCCTCTCCTTCCCCCCTCTCTTATCTCTTTTAACTGTCCTGTCTCTTCCTGCCCTGCCAGCGATGCCCTTTCTTCCCACCGGTGTTTTTTCAGTGATTGGACAGTTATGAGGTCAGAAAAGTTAAAAAAAAAAAAAGAAAAAAAAGAAGGCAGTCTTTGTCCTTTTTCTTTGCTCTCTGTACTCACCCAGTGCGCTGAGAAGTACACTCCCACGTAGTGTCCCTCCAGAGAGCTGCTGTCTGTTGTCTGCCTGTTGTTCCTGAGCAGAGGCCCTGCCACCACCTCAGCAAATGGCTTCGGCCCCCACGGGAACTCCAGGCCTGGGAGAGAGGCAAGGAGAGGAAAGGAGGCAAAGAAAAGCGATGGATGGATGGGAAGGAGGAAAAAAACACAAGGAGAAAAGATAAGAAAACAAGTCTTCAGCAGAATGTAAACCTGCTCACAATCGCCATATTCACCATCTTAGTTTAGCATGCAACTGCTAATTACGCTCATGGGAATGTCATTAGAGTATTGGACAAGCATGTTGATCTGCTGATGTCGCTGTAGTTCAATTTCGATTTCAAGAAAATTGTAAAAAATGCTCCACCCAGTTTCCCGGAATCCAAAGTGACGTCTTCAAATGTCTTGATTTGTCTGACCAACCCGTAGTAAGACCATATAAAAGTTAAAAGGAAACAAGTAAATATTCCCAATCACATTGCAGAAGTTGTGCATGTTTTCTTTGGAACCGAAGCAAAAGGATTAATAGATTATCAGAACAGTTTCAGATTGGGTTGGCGCCGCCGCTTGACTAATCGATTAAATCGACTAATCGTTGGAGGCTTACAGGCTTTATTGTGAAATTTGCTATGGGAAACACAAACCAGATTCAAAACATTGGTATTAATGGCGACTGAAAGCCGAGCCTCTCGAGCAGATGAAGGCTGTCAGAAATACTTCCCTCGCACTCCTCTTTCACACTTTTCATTTCCTTTTTTCACAGTGTCTCCTTTGTTGCCGTCGAGCTCTAGAGATGCATTAGGTACAGCCTAGGCGAATTAAAAAGAGAGGTAATCATACATAAAACCTTGTATGTCTGGTTTCATAATAGCCTCTTTCAACGAGCGTGATTGTCAAGGGCTTCATTAGGCGGGAATGACACGTCCTCGCTGTGCGGCCAAGGTCTCTTTATTGTTGTCCCGATTGTAAAAGTGCACTCCATCTTTCACGCTGCAGGCTAGTCAGCCGCCACTCAAGTCGGGCCTTTCATGGAGAGTGAAAGGCAGAGGGTCCTGAATAGTTCGCCCCTGCCCCTCCCGGGTTCAAAGTACGGCAAACTTTTAGTTTCCTCTCTAGCTGTATCTGCTGCTGCAGCTGAACTCCTTTGTCACATCAGGAACTGCCCTCAGTCCACCTCTAATGAACGTGAAACTATAAATGGACAATAAAAGAAGAGCGCAGGGCTGATTTTCTTTACGAGTGGTGCAGCATTGTTAGAAATTGAAGGCATAATCAAGTTTTTCTTGTGCCCACATTTGGGGCCAGAGATTAATCTCTTCTCTAGCCACACGTAGCTTTGGAAGAGCAGTTAATGAATCATGGATAATACTGCAGGGCTTGGACGGGCATCTCATTAAGCAGACAGCGAAAATCTGTCACAATCCAGCGAAATCCATTCTGCTTCACCACCATATGCCATAGTGCCGCTATTCTCCCTTGTGAAATGACTAATGGCCTTTTTTCCCTCCTTCATGCTGACCTAATAGGGTCTGGAGAGGCAACATTAAAAAAATATTGAGATCTTCTCCGCCACAGAGGACGTCCTCTGTTTCAGGAAAGGAATGCAAGCCCGCTCTAGTTAACTCTCTGCCTCCACTTCAAAGTGCAAAGAAATTATAGGGTTTGCAGATGAGGCAGTTAGACGACGTGGACATGCTATAATATTCATGCAGCACCATAATTAGGGCAGAATCAACATCAACGTGAAAAAAGGGGGGGGGGGTGGGGGTATTGCAAAATCGTTAATGCTTTTTGGCACTGCAGTATCTCCACAGGAAACTCTGACCAGGCATTTGGTAAACATCATTACAGAGAATGAGCGTTGTGTCAGTGTGTCTGCAGGTGTGCCTTTAGTTATGCTACTCAGTAGAATTCATTGTCATTATTTCCACCATGATTTCAACATTGTTTTCCCATCATTTGAGGCTTGACTGGCGCTCTTTTTAATGACTTCACCCTCTTCTTATGCAACGGCTTAGCGGCACCGGACTGGAGAACCAGCTGTTAATTCTGAACATAGCCAACTCCTTAAAATTCACATAACAGTTATATGCGAATTATCCATTACATTTAAGCTGCTCAGTCACGCCCTTCCTGCCTCAGGGGAATTGTAGTTCCAACCTGCTGTGGTTTTTATGGGGCACAGGTGTAACGGTAGGACTTTGTTGTGAAACTGGAGCGAGTGAATTTGGGTGTGTTTCTGTCTTTGGAAGTGTTGGTTAAAGCCATTATACATGGAGAAGCTGTAAAAACATCTACTACCCACAGTCCACAGAGGCACTGAAGAATGCTACCCAACCAAGAATTCAGGGTTAGGCAGGTATGACAGACAGAGCGTGTGTGAGAAACTGATCTATGTTGTTGCTTTGTCCTTTTGACCCTCAAATGCCTCCCCGTTACCTCATGAAACAGTGATATTTTTAGGCTGGAAGGACTAATGGTTGGGGTTGAGGTCGACCATTTAGCAAAGAGGATTAGGGTCAGAGCTTGAGGTCGGTGGGGCAATAAATATAACTCATAGTGGTTGTGCCGTCACTAAATATGTGTTTTGCACGTCTGCGGATCTCACCTTTAGGGTCATCTCTGACCACCAATAGGCCGTTTCGACACACCACCTTCCCCGTAGTCGCGTCCACAAACACCAGAGATGGGATACTGGTCACCTTGTACTTGTTCCACAGCTTCATCTGCACAGGGGAAACAAAGATGAGGAGGGGTTGATTACATTAAAATCATAGATGGAAAGACATTAAACGCTCCCTATTTATTTTAATTTCAGGGCTGGAAAAAAACTGTTCATCCCATCGGCCTAAAATGACGTCTTTGGTTCAGCTACAGTATGTGTTCATTTGAAATAAACAACAGTATAAATGAAACAAATGTCAACTGAGTACTGTTTGCAATTTTATTCTGACGTTTTTTTTTTTAAAGAGGCTCGGGAGACTGTAAGGCGGAATATAAAGTACAGGAATTCAGTGAGCCCTGAGGTGAATAAGCAGAAAGTGCTGCACTTTAAAGAGGCTGATGCGGTGCAGCAAAGTCCAACTGTCCCTGCTGTGTCATGAATACGAGTAAAAAGGGCATGCAGCTGAGAAGGAACTGAAGCGTATTGGCTCTGCAGGAACGGAGAAGTTTTAGAGTCCTTCATTAGTGTCGATCAATTCATGGAAGTTCTTGGATGGATGATTCATACTCTCATTGGCATTTATGAGCGCCCGTTCGCCTTACATTTAAGCACAATTCCCCCCGATATGATGAGTTGATTTATGAATACAGCCTCATAAAGTCAGAAAAAGAGGCTTTATAGGCAGAAATCTGGGCATGCACCGACGCTATTTATAGAGTTAAGGGATCCGTGTAGCCCTCGAGATCAAAGAGGGGGGGGGATCAAGCATTTCACATATCTGAGGCTCACTTTCCATATCAGAGGGAAGAGTCCTAGCCTGTGAAAGAAAATAGCCGTGTCTTGTCAAGAGCGGCAATATGCACTGTGCTATGTTGCTGCTTCAGCAAGTACAGAAGAAGCAGCAGAAGGGAATCCCCTCACATGCACACTGTCTCCAGAAAAGTGAAGTGTCAGTGTGTGTTTTACCCTTTTTTTATTTAACCTATATCCTTCACGTTCTGACCCATTTATTAAAAAGGAAATGATATATAAAAAGAGTAAAAATAAACACATATACGACTGCACCACCATCCAATGTATTACCTGCTGTAACACTCTTTAGGTACCCATATAATATAATGATGTGCACGGTCTGGATGCTGCATTTAGTTTTTCTAGTAGGTTGCGTGCCAAATGAAGTAAACTTGGAGTTCGGTTACAGTGGAGCCCCAAGGTTGATGAAAACCTTTCGTTGCCCTTTTTGTGCAAACAGTGACTTCTCTGCAGCAGCGCCGAGCACAAATACTCCTGGTGTGCAGGCTGGAAAAGTCAGAGGCGAGCTTGCATGGTGGTGGTGTGTATGTTTTAGTCATATTGTGTGTGTCTCCCTGCTTTGTGCATATGTTGTCACACACTCGCCAAGAGGTCAACCACAGGCCCGCACTGACTGCAGAAGGTCAGACGGTCTGGTCCCATGGACAAGACGACCCGGAGCCTGCAGACAATCTTGGTCTGGAAGTGGGTCAAAAGCAAAAAAAAAACTCCAGGCGTCTGCCACAGTCAACAGTTTTACCACACACTCCACGCTGCTCTGGAAACTCAATCTCTCCCTCACAAATTGATGGGGTTTGGGGTATTAACTGTGACTTTCTCCAAGAAAAGCCAGCGTGCATGCCTGACACCACTGCCTCTGCATACTGTCATCCGGGATGATGATGTGGGATTGAGAGCCGGATTTAGCAGAAACAGTGTGATAGGGACACACGAGGCGGGAGCAAAGTGATTTGGTGATTGGTTCTGCACTAGCACTGCAATGTCAAGAGATGTGGACCCTGGATGTTAAGTCCTTTTAGCACTGTTTAAGAATAAAAAGGGATGTCAAGGCCCAGTGGTATGCACGCTGAGGTATGTAACAACGTGGTATCATTTTTTATAGGTGTCCCAAGAATGACAAATGCTATGCACTGTGGAATTTAAAACATCTGTTTTTTTCCCACTAGATCACTGACTCTAACAGTAAAGTGTCATTAGCTAGGTTTACCTTTTTTTGGATGTTATGACAACAAGATTAACAATCTATCGCCATGCTAGCGGCTCTGTAAGGCTGTACCTCTGTTCCATACAGCAGTGCTTGAAAGAAAGAATGTTTTAATGCTCACAATGACCAGTGATGAGGACTATCAAGGAATTACGTGTGCCATGTTACATCCTCTTAACAAGTTAGCATGCTAACTTAAGCTAGTTAGCAAAGCTGAGGCCAATACTCATTCGTTGTTCAGGTATTTGGCAGTGCTTTAGTTCTCTAGATCTGTCTTTGTCTTGTCTCAGAGTCACTCTCATTTTATCATGTCTGGGTCTCAGACGAAAGAGGACTTGAATTTTATTTCCCAGGACCTGTCAAGACCACAGCTGCAGGGGATATTACTGAATTGCATCTTAATCCTTTGGGGACCATGAATGTCTGTATAAAATTTTACCAAATATATTGGAATTTTGTTTATTTGTTTATTGAGCAATTTTTAAGCAAGTATAAATAACAAAAAATATATGCTACAAGAAAGAATAAACCTGGAAGTAATACAAGCCACTCTGATCTGTAAATGTAATATTTTGGTTAGGAACAAAAGACTGTCAAACTGACTTACTGTCCCTAGGCCCCTAAAGCTGCTTGCATGAAATACGGAAACCACGGAGTCCATCACCACACTCCAGGTTAATATACATCCTCCTAAGGTCACCTTAAGATAAATGAAGAGCAGTTATACTTATTTTTATGTGACGAGTAAGATTGGCTGTGTACCAAATCAAAGGCCTTCAAAGGGGTTCCAGTGCTCTCATGCTGCAGCATCGAGGGAGCAGCTGAGAGATTTGTGGAGCAACCTCAGAGGCAGAACCCTTCTCCTCCTCCTCCATGTCTTTCCGCTAATTTACTGCACCCTTGAAAAACGTTTACCTGGTGATTTGGTTGTAGATCAGGGTGGACCCTGGATGTTAAGTCCTTTTAGCACTGTTTAAGAATAAAAAGGGATGATATATGATGTAAGGTCTGAACTTATAACTACAAAAGCTACTTGTGCTGGAGTCTGTCGCAAACCAACAAACAAACAAATAGAAAAGCATCAAATGGGTTTCAGCACCTCGACAGACAAGAATGCATTGATGCATTTCAAAAAAGGATCACATGCTGCAGTGATCCATTTCCCCCAAAACATGGTTTCATTGTCGAGGAGCCCCAGGCTGTCTATTATAGCCGAGACAATACATACAGAATGTGACATGATATGTTGTACTAAAAAAAAAACACCCAACATAAATCTTATTCTCAGATCTGCCCTCATTCCTTGGCCTGACAAACAGCTTTCGCCTTATAATAGTGCTGTTAAGGATTTTCTTGTCAGATTTTATTAGGCTGTCACATGTGTCACTTGATGAATGTGTTCCTTATGTGCTGCTGTAGAGCGGTGAAGATTAATAGTGTGTCTTAATAGCTTGTTTGCAGAGTTTGATGAGGAGGGGTGATAGGAGTCTTGTATCTGACTGTGGGACACATTGGGCTGAGCCAAGTCTGTCATTTCTCCTGTTTCCATTTATGTTAAGCTATGTTAACCATTGGCACGTTCATATGTATCGTACCAATGTGACATTGGTAGCGACATTATGATCGAACCAAAATGTTAAACTATTCCTTTCAAGTTATCCACCAGATTTAAAAATTATTTGATTTATTTTTCATGTAACAATCAGAGACTTCCAGGATTTTCTTCATTTCTCTGCTTGATATCATTGTAATCCTTACTGATTTATGGAAGATTCATGTTGGGAGGAATAGGAGAAATTCTGTCCAGCAGGGCAGCCAGTAGCTAATTTGCATGCAAACTGCTTGCAGACAGGATTCACTGCATGTTGCCACTCCCAGCCGTCTCTAGACCCCGTTTCCACTTGGCATTAACATCTGACTTTTGTAATCGGATCACATGAATAAAGCTTTAACTACAGGTGAAAACACTCTCAAGACGCATTGAGATCGGATCACCAAAACCACATTCGGAGGTGGTTTACGTCCGTTGTGACCGTTGTGTCTGCATTCATTTGGTAGTGGAAACACCAATGTGACTCTTGTCCACTTTAGGGACCTCCTACTCAACTGCTGCCCCCTGCCTGAGCGGAAATACGTTAAAATTGCGTCACTGGCGTTCATGCAACTTTTATAGAAGCCTCATGAACGTTAGTTGCATCCGCCAGTATTGCAAATGACAAGCTTTCTGTCTCTGGTTTCATTTCACTGCGTAAAGCTGAAAACACGGAGAGCTGCAAGGCAACAACTTCCTGTTCTTATCCGCTTAAAAATAAAAGTCAACTCGCGTTTGGCTAATAACAGGCTTTTAATGTGAAGGCGCACAGGAAATATTCTGTTCGCACGTAATTTAAGTAATTTAACTGCATAAAGCCGTGTACTGGTGGTGGTGACTAGAGTGTAGCAGACGTTAGAAAAGCCGCCCGGCAAACACATATCTTTCCCCAGCCAAAGTGGCGTAATAACTCACTCGCCTAAGAGTTTTTACTTTTATAGCCTATAGGCCTACTATCTATGATATTTCCCGCATTTGACGAGTGTTAATGTAGAGCCCTCTAAGCAGTGTTGTGCATCGCTCCTCCTTGTCTAAATGAGACAGTAGCCATCTCTTCAACCTAGACTTGTAGGCTAATTATCTTCGCATGTAATGCATTTTAGTAGCAAATGCGATTAAAACTGTGGCAATGTACAGCCCTGTGTGTTTACTTGTTTGAACCCCACCGGTTAAAAACAGCAATGCAAACGGAAATTATGTGCGTGTTGATTTAAATACAGCGCGGGTAAATGGAATCGGATCACAAGTGGACAAAGAAGTCACATTTGAAAATACAAGTGGGAACACACAGACTGAGAGCTGGCCACTTGTAACCAGATTTAAAAAGTCAGATGGAAACAGGGTCTAAGGCGCCTCAATTCATTATCAATATCATCAGAGTGTGTAACTATATAGCCGAACAGAGGGCTTGGCTGTGTAGCACGCACCACACTGATTTAAGGATGCCAATAACCTCCCGCAGCGAGCCCACCAAACTGCTAAGACTCTAGGGAGAGCCGGGAATCCATACTAAGACATGCCGACATTAGCCACACACTACGCCCGGTGCTCTTCATGCTAATTGGATCACGCATGGCTGCAGATCCATATTCAGAAGGAGAGCAGATCCGCCCACCTTGGGGGCCAGTAGATCAGTGTGCATGGACAAACCAAGGGGTGAAAATCTCACTGATCAAAGAAAACGTTGATTTGGTTAAGATGTAGCTACATTTGTTTGATGGGATCAATTACTGCAGTCATGTTCTCCCTGTACTCATTCTGGACTGCAAGACTAAAACAAATGGAGAGAGAGAGAAAGGAAGAGAGAACCCCCCTCCCTAGACATACATGTTAAATGTCATGCGTGGCGATCGCTTTCATGCCTCTTTGCACTGTTGAACTTTATGGCAACATTCTGCACTTTAAGAGATGGGGTTAGTTTACGTTGAGAAAGCCCCAACAGATTTGAGGGACAAGCGTTTTGTACGGTAAAAAAGTACACATCTGCTTCAGTTTTAACCCCAGTCCGCTTTTTAAATCCCTTTGCAGCCGGATCCTGCAGTGGATTTGGCCTCTGCCAGTAACCAGGTATGTCCCTGTGCAGTGGCTGTGGTGTGTTGAGAGACTAGAGCGGAAGAAATTGCATCACTCAATGAGCCCAATTCACCTATCTTTGTTGGAGCAGATCTGCTGTCACTGGGCCGGTCAGGCCTTAAGCATGTGCCACTCCCATCGCTGCTTCATTGTAACAGCGTGCACCACAAACGAAAGTCAAACCTTTACAACAGAGGACATGAGGTGTCCTGCTGTGGTGCTGATAGCGGCACAGTCCTTTATCTCTGAGGGGCACTTTACACTGTGAAAACGTGACAGTTTTCCAGTTTTTGGTTTAAAAAAAAACCCGTTCAGACAAAATTTATCTGACATCTTCACCCGTACACATGTTTTCAGAGGAAACGGGCCGAAATCGCTGAAGTAGCAGTGTAGCAGCCATGCCAAGCCAATAGTCAGCGGTGACACAGCCTAGTAGATAGCTCTTCCGGTACAATTTGATGCATAAAACCTTACTGTAACCGAAAATTAATGCCACTAACGTTCATGAAGCGGTTGGTGTAAGGTTGGGGTTACAAATATTGTAAAAGACAAGCTTTCTGTCCTCTTATTTCACCGCATTGAACTCGTAAAAACAGAAGACTTGCTGATAGTGAAGGGGCTTCGTGAGCGGATACCTTCCTGTTAGGCGTACTTCAAAATAAAAGTCAACTCACGTGTGTCCAGTGAAATGCTATTAATGTTTAGCCAGTGAAATGCTTTTACTGTGAAGCCGTAGCCTTAATGCTCCTTTTGTTGAACAGTAACTTAACCGCTGCGCGCTGAACTATGGATAGTGTTTTTAATGTAGAGAGAGCCGTGTCCCTGCCCTGGCATAGAAGCTACACACGTTTATTTGGCTAGAAAAACTGGCAGAACACAAATCTCTCCCCAGACAAAGTGGCCGGCGGTCTCAATAACTTACTAATCGCTTAGACTAAATTGGCGAGTGTTAGGCTATATTTTAGCCCTGCACGTCACTCTCCGCTGATCACAGTGATGGTGCCGTGGAGACACCGTTCATGTTGTCTTCTAACTTTATAACTCGCTTGTGTTGTGGGTATTTTGACAGCAAATGTTATAGACTACGCATGTGTGAGGGTGGAGCCGTGACGTCAGCGTTATCAGGGGAAATGGTTTCGGTGTTTACAGGAAACCAAAACCGTTAAGTTTTCCAAAAAATCCTCCCTGGGAGGTGATCTCAAAAATCTGCGGTTTCATGCCTGCGTTTGCTGTTTTCCTGTAAATGATATAGTGCAAACGCGGGAATTTTTCCGCGTTTGCACCGTTTCGTGTTGTCGTGTAAAGTTCCCCTGAGTATCATGACGGACAAACGGTGATAATCCAATTGATAGCTTGAATAAAAAAAACGATGAATAGGTCTGGATTCATCCTGAATCGACAGGGTTCTCCATTCATAGCGGCACAAAATTGATTTTTTAAATCTAATTTTACCTCAGGAATCCTCAATGGCATTTTATTATGGGGCAAAAATGTTCCTCACATAATCTTTTTATTCATGTCAAGGGGAATTTAGTGGCACAGTTTTTTGCGTTCCACAGTACTCAGGGAGGACAGAGGAAATTGTGTTCCAGTTTGATTTGATTTAAACCTTTTAAAAAACGAGTTATTCAAAATTAAATCAAATGTTGGTCGACTCGAACACCGATCTTCTGCAAAGAAGAGACAACAGTCGATGGACGGTCGTGAGTGTGAAACCATTTGTCAAATGATGGGACAAACAACAAGACATGTTCAACAAAAACACTTTTCTTTTACTGGGACTTTTTTTTATTGGAAAGGGTCTAAAGGTGTCGTGATCTCTGATCGTAAACATTTACTATAGCGGTGTAGCGTAGGGTAGAGCACGCTGGACCGGACCTCTTGGTTTGCCTCTTGGCAGGCGCTAACACAAGTGTATCTACAAGTCAAGCCTATGACCTGTATAGCATGGATTTTCTTCATCTGCAAATGATAACCCTAACCCTAACACCAACAATCAACAGTTCATCTAATAGTCTTAGTCTTGGGGTTGTAGACAGATGCCTACACCGCTGTTACTCCCTTTTGGTTGGGCCCCTGCAGCTAGCTTCCAATTGACTCGCATTCCTATGCTGCACCCCGCCGGTGCTCAATGTGCTCCTAAGGCTCTAACTGCCTGTATCCACTTCAAAAACCCTGTAGCTGCTCTTCACGGCTACAAAGGGAGCCCCCCCCCTCCTACCTCTTACCCATACTTCAGCCACCACTATGCAGGCTAGTGTGTGTGTTACTTAGCACTTCCATCTGTGCTGCTCTGACCCGGCTATCGCTTTACCCGGTCAAGAGTCTTCACCGCCGGTGGTGAAATACATCTCAACCCATGTGACAGCTGCACAGTCGCCGCCCTTTCTTCGTGCTAGACTGGGTGACCTATCTGTTTAAAGGCCTTTTCTTTTTTTCTCTCCAGCTATGTAACTCAAAATATAAAAATTAGAAGCCACTCACTCCAACCTACTCCACTGTGCTCATTACAGAGGCTCATCCTGAACTACACATGCGTTGTGATGGGACAAATAAGCTTGCCGGAAAATTGTCGAGCTGAAAAGGACACAGCAGGCTTAACATCGTGCCTCTTCAATGCAAAACGCTGCTGCTATCTTGTGTATTTTATTAACCCCTATAATATTCTCAGGACGAGCCATTTTGGTGGGGGATCGTCAGGAACGAAGACGTGAGCGATGCTGGCCAAATTGCTTTTTTCGATAATGGCCCCCCTGTTGCCAGGGCAACACCCCCACCACACACACACACAAAGTCAGGACATGTCACGAGCTCCAGACACATTGTGGGCTCTTAGTTAATAATTCAGTGATAAATTAAGGGGTTTTGTGAGGAAAACAGGTGCCAGAATGTCATAGGGCTTAGTGTAAATAACCCGGCAGAAAAAAAGGGAGAGAATGAGGGAGTGAGAAACAGAAATGGGGGGAGAGAGAGAGAGAGAGGGGAGGTGTGTGGGGTGTTTTCCCCCCTTCCACCCTTCTGTGGAAGCACAAAAGCGACCCCCTGAATACAGGCTTTAAATCCAAACTTGGACCCTGCACGGCGAGAAGTTTTTATGTTGTAAAAGGCAGCGTAAAAAAGCAGGGGGTGCGGTTGTAAAGGAGTAAAAAGCCAGGGCTCAATAGGTATCTGCATCATTGTCTCTCCACAGGCGTGGGCTGCCCCTGAGGCCTACATTTGGCAAGGCCAAAGGTCAGGACGGTAGGGGGTACATTCTTCACTCCCAGCACTGTTAAGAACAGTCTGCTTACCTCCCTCCCTGCCCCCCCAACAGACTGACTGTTCTTTATTTGTATCCCTCCGTCTATCCCACTTTCTTTTACTTGTATTACAAAGAGCTAAGTGTAAACCTATTACACACAGGCTATATATGCACTAATATGGAAAAAGTGTTAATGGCTTTCGTCTTGCATCCATTCTAAAATTATATTTTCAACCCCAAGATGGGTCATCTTAGATAAGAAACTCTCCATCCATAGCGAATACATTTCAAACACCAGTCTAGACATTGACTTGTGATCATCATGTGTTTTGAGGCATCTGTGTGTTTGTCATGTGATCCAAAACAGAGAACCCTGATTTTGCTGTTGGTCTATGTGCAGTATAAGAAAACAGCTAGATGGATATGTGGTGAAGCTGTCATCATTTATAATTAGAAAAGACTCCAGGAACCAATAGTTGTGGTGTTTAATTATGGTACAACTAATAAAGAAATACAGAACTGGGAAACATAGGACAGTGGGAACATAGGTAGCCTACACTTCCTTGGTTGCTTTAGCATAGATAATTGGACAAGCAAGACAGATGCTAGCTTTAAACATTATCGTTCATATATTCAAACAACAAATTAAATTTATTGTTACAAGAGAAATGGCTTTTAGTAGCCTGGCCCAACCAAACCATCGTACTTCATTTCATTTGACTACTGAAGTGAAATAAAATTGAGCGGAAGTAGGTAGGCGGGCGGAGCCAGGCTAGGCTTTTAGGATGAGAGCTAACAAATTTGTTTGCCAACCATAATGCTACCTCGGATAACTTGTTAGGTTAGAATTGCTGCTGTGCAAACATACAACTCTGTATCCAACTCAGTAGAAATATTCTACATAGTGCTAATAATAACCCCATAAAATGCAGTAAGCTGATGAAACAATTATTGAAGAAATCCTAACACTGGATTAAAGGTTCAGCTAAAATGATTTTAGTTAAGGAGCTTAGGTAAGACAATTAGCCATGAATTTTAACATTTAAACATTAGCTAATAATGACGTAAGCTATAGTTAGTCAATCCAACAGCAACTTTTAAGAAAACAATGTGGAAAAAAACACTTATTGTCCAAATGTTCAACCATCTTTTTTTTTGAATTGTCTAAATAAGTTTGAAAACTAACTAACTAATGTGCAGTCACGGCAACATTCTTATTCGGGTCACCTCTGCGGGTCAATCGTTAGAGTACATGAAGTGTGCAGTAATGATTAACCTCAGCAGTGTTTACAGGATGACAAGCGTATTGTACTGCATTTGATCCAGTCCAGGCCTGCAGGGTCTGACAGACAGACAGACAGACAGATAGAGAGACGATATAAAGTTGGTCTCTGGCTCTGGACCAGCTGGACCTGCTTCATCAGTTACCTTAGCGTGACCCCATGAGACTGGCATTATGTACTCACAGTGATCAACCAACTCATGACTTGGAAAGCTTGATGCATTTTTTTGAAAGTTTTTTTTTGCATTCCAAAATGTAATACAACACGCACTCTCTTTTTTACTCACTTTTTCTCTCTCTCTCAGCTGTAATCCAATACAGTATTGAGCGATTCTAGTATTAAATGAAGTCAAATATGAGCACAAAGTGTAAACGTCAGAGAAACACTTTGCCTCATTAAGTCAATTGCTCTGCATTTGGGGAATCTCAGCACATTACATATTAATAATGAGACAAAACACACATTAGAATGAGCCTTTCAGCACAACTTCATTTTTACGCATGTGCTTTACTGCTCAATTAGCTACACTCAACAAACAGGCCCCACAGCAACCGTGCCTTATTTCTACCCGTAAGCCTACACATAACAGATCCTCTGCTATACCCCAGTTTCCTAGAGTGCCAGCGGTGTTGTATGGTTGGGGGGGGGTGGGGTTGGGTTTAGACTGCTTCCCTGCTGTGACCTCTGTTTGACCCCGCATTTAACTCCCACCACTCCTCCTCCTCCTCCTCACTCTGGTGCCCTGGGAAGTCTTCCCGGAGCCGCATGCTCAATCCCTGATCCCATCACGATGCACAACACATTAATATTTATGGGAATTTTGAAGGGAACATTTCAGACACATTATCAGCGTTTCTCTGCATAATCAGGAGGACAGCTCTGAATTCATATACGACAATCTATGTAACACATCATTAGATTTGGGTGGCTCGCAGTATTTTTTCTGTGCTCACACAAACCAATCTACAGCCAGCGCTATATACTGAATGTGCCACTGAGAAATCAGAGAAAAACAGACATGTCAAAATAAAAAAGTTTCATTAGAGAGCAATTTTACCGGTTCACTGCATGTCAAACTGTGTGAAATGGAATTAGTAAAGTCCTGGGCTCATGATTTTGGACCGTACTGGCTTGTCGAAAAAAATAGATTTTGCAAAGTGCATTTGACATGCACATTTTTTTATAGCACTAGCATTATAATAGTGTCTATTTCATTTTTATGTCATTCTGATTTGCTGGTTTTTCTAATTGTGGGTTGTTGCAGCAGTTTTATCCTGGGATCACAATCAGAATTTGGATGCAGCCAGTCTATGGTAGCCTAAGGTTTATATCGGATCACAGGACCATTTAACTGCATCGTTGGTTTTGATCTTCCAACCAAGGATTTCACCATGTTTCTCACTCAGTTATTTCAGCGCAGGCCATAACACCACAGAGGGATTTTACAGTCATTCTCAAAAAAGCACAAGTCTGTTTCTATCTTAAATTATGTTCTGAACAAATCCTATAAAAGCGCTATAAAAACAATAAGTGCCACGATGTAGAGACACTGCGTACTTGGCATGATAGTACCGTATATTGTGCTCCAATTGTACCCTCCACAGCCACCAAGGAGCCTCATAAATCACGATGACACCATGCCACTGGTCTGTCTCAGAAAAACACAGACTTGTGACAGAGGTAGCTCTCTCAGACCTTAGCATGACAACACAGACACACAAACAAACACACCCTTATATGTTTACTATACATCGCCATATGAGCCTCACATCCAAATTCTTTACAGAAAAGTCACTCTTTTCTGGTATCTCCAAATGTCATAAATCTAGTTTCTGCTGCAACAGGTTATGATGCAGAATGTCGGGCCGCCATTTTAACATTTCCTAAGGGAAAGGTTGTACTTACTTTTTCTGCAGAATGTAGCTCTACAGTGACATTTGGTTATATGGTGACACTTTATATCCTTGCATTAGCCTGTTTCCTCCTCTAGTCTTACGCTCATTAAAAAGTCACATCTGTTTGGCTGGCGCTGCAGGCCGGCCCTGTGCATTTTATAGGCAAGCTGTACATCTGGACCCCTCTCGTATCTCTTTCAAATCCCTTTCCGACCCACGCCCACCCACCCTACTCCGTGCTCTCTCATGCTTGGATTATCCCACCCCCACTGCCACCTCTCAGACACTTTTCACTCGACAGATTCAGACTCCCATAAGCTCCCTCCTCCTCTCACAGAATCAGCTCATATTGGCCAGTTGAAGAGGCTCTTGGGCCCAGATTTCATTTCATCCACATTAAGTGTTGAAACAAATATCTTATCGATCAAATTCCCATCAAGTCTGGGCCACATGTCTAGGGATGCACATTTTCATTAGCCAAAATGTATCCCTTTATGTTATGTCATGAATGGGGGAAAAAACTCTTAATTATGGTCTTTATTGAACGCAGATGAACATTGAAAATGGTAAAATGTCTTACATAATAAATGCCCTTACATTTTATCTGGAAACCCACAATTTAATTAGGACATTGGGGATACAGTTTCACTGTGTTTTCCATCAACTACAGAGGACCTTACAGGACTAGATAAAAAAAATTGTGAAAAGAGTAGATAAAAGGACACAGAGACAATTGAAATGAAAATTCAAATCGAGAGGAGCCAGACAGGCTTGGAACAGTGATAAAACAGGACATAAAAGCCCATTGTAAAAATGCTTCCCAGCACAACTGTACTTTGAGAAGTGGCGTAAGAGATGCTACTGATCTGGCTCTCCTCAGCTCTGCCAGAGTGCTGCAGACCTCAGGAGCCTTGACAGCAAAACCCTGGTCCCCTTTTGTTATAAGTGCAGTCCTTGAAACAACCTGTAGTGTTCTGCCAGAAGACCCGAGGCTACACTCCCCCCCTCGTGAGTAGTTGTAAAAAGGTCTGATGTGTAGCTCGGAGCCAAACCCCTGCTGAGCCTCAAAATAAACATCCATCAATTTTCTAGATACTTAAGGTCAGGACTGTGGTGGCAGCACAGCAAGCTAAGCGTCTTTTTTTTCCTTACAACTTCCTCCAGCTCCTCTTGGGGGATCTCCAAAAGCTCAAAGAACAGCCGAGAGACGGGAGGGATGTGGGAGAATTTCTATCAGGTGCCTGAACCACCTCAACTGGCTCCCTATTAAGGCAGTGTGTTGGTGTCTTCAACCCACTTATTACAGAAAAAATCTTACGTTGCATTGGCTATTGCCATGAGCTTAAGCCCATGAGTAACAGATCCTCAGAACCCAGTGTTAATGTTTTGCCATTAATTGTTGCATAGCCCATTACGTTCAGATTATTATGTCAATTAGCTATTGACCTGAATATTTTCTGACTTAACTGATTAATCAATTAGTCTACAAACCCATCATGTTACCTCAGACCCTAAATTAACTTTTCCCTGATCGACAATCCAAAATCCACAAATATTTACATCTGAGAGTGCGGAATCAGTGAAATCATGGCACTTTTACTTATATAAAAAGTGGTAGACAAAGTTGTTGATCCCAACTCGTGGTCCATTGAGTAGCCGTTCTGGAGCATTAAATCATTTCACATTAACAGCAGATGCAGTTACCACATGCAAGGAGGAATGTCATGAAATGCTTTGAATTCATTTGGATCTTTCTTACTGCTGTGGATTGTCCTTGAATGCATCGTCAACAGTCCCGTGCCCCAACTAAACAAAATGTCCATGAATAATTGAATTGTATAACTGTAAAGCACATTGAGCTTAATTTCTCGTAGGAAAGGTGCTTTACAAATAAAGTTTATTATTATTATTATTATTATTAAGTATTCCGTAACGTGAGAACAAAAAGGTAATTAAATGTTTCTAGTGTTGGATTACGTATCTCAAAACAGGTTTCAAGACTCTGCAAGTTGATTTACTCGCAAATTGCCTCAAGTAACAAATCATTCTTAATCTTGTAGATAATTGGGAAATAGACGCAAAACCACCAGTATAGCTTTGAAGTCATGTTCAGAACTGTTCCCTCTTTCCTGCCAAGTCAATGAACACCGCTTCTTTTTGGAGAGCTGATACGATAACAACTATACACTACAAGTGTTGTGTTGAAAGGGAAGACAAATAGCTAACATGAGGGTTTCATAACTGTACACAAACATCTGGCAGTGAGACGGAGCAGCATGTAGAGATGATGAAAGGAGGGTAGAAGAGACAGACAGACAGAGGGCGACATGAGTGTCAATTTTCAGGGTCACGTCACCCTGTTGGAGGGCTGATTGACAGGGCAGCGCACAGGTTCAAAGTTCAAGCCTCTAAGTAGCCCTGACTGAAACAGCACAGCCTTCATGTCATCCACTCACGCCTAACCTTTACGCAATCCCTAATCCTCGCAACACCGCCAACCTGTCATTTACATAAACCGTTAGTGATCTCCCCACTTCTTTAAGTGGGATTTGTCTAGTACAAACCTGTACAGACTCTCAGGTAATACAGCCAAGAACTGAAATTATTATCGGAAGGTAAAGGAAGCTGTCCAGCGTCTGCAACTGAAGCTTCCACTGCATCCAATAAACATGAGCGGCATCAGAGAGAAAGTGTTGAGCTTGGCGGTTTGTTTGTAATTCAGCTCCCACAAGTCTGCCAGAGGGATCTGAGGCCTCCCACGGATCTGGCCAGAGGTCGCCAGCACTCGCTAAGCCCTGGTTTTCCTACGGACTCTTCTGATTCCTTATTTCAGCACTTCCAGAGGCTTTTTGGACAAGGTGATGTAATCTATGGGACACAGATCCTCCACCTCCCTGCATATTACACTTTCACAGTTTAAGGGGTTGGAAATGCTTGAGCCACCGGCAAAGAAATGCAGTATCAGCGTGTTAACGTTTGGCCTAAAGCAATGGCCTTACAGTGGGGACGTGAATTAAAGGACAATGTGGAGGAAGCGACAAGCTTGACATAGTTTTGATGCTGCAAATGGTTGGCAATGGCAACTGCCTTACACTAATATGCCAACTAGAGATATCAGATTTCTTGTTTTCTCAGACACCTCACCATTTATATTCCAACCACGTGTTGCACCAGCTACTGTGGAACGAGTCCAAACGTGGCTTTGTGACAGTTAGGCCATAACTCACTTGTAACAAGGTAGTAGTTACAATGCAGAGTTAAAACAAGAGGTCAACTGTTGTCATGGAAGCTGTTTGAAAGACTAATAGTAGTGCTTTTCAGTGACACGGACATGCACACTCGTCATTGATCTGTGTAATTAACTTAGAACCTGCCAACTAACACCCACCTGTCCAATGGCTCACCCCGCCTTCTGGTGTGGCCTTTCGGAACAACTATTAACACTTTTTAACCTTTTCTGTTATAAGTTGGTTTATACTTTCCATCATAGTCACTCAGTAGAAGCTTTCTCTCCAGGTTGACCTAAATTCTTCACTGGATAAAACGTCTCTCTCTGTTGTGGTTGTAGCAACTTACCAATGTGTGAAACTTTCTTGTTACAACATAAGATGAGCCAAAGGCTGGTGTCCATACCTTAGCCAAGAATCAAACTTTAATCTCAATCTTATGTCTAAATACTCTACTGAAATTTACTTTTTAGCAGCTCATAAACAGTGCAACTACTGCAGCACTGCAGATACATGATTACCTTGGTTGAGATGACGGGGCTCGCTTTTATAGTTACAGTCAACCTCAGATGTTTTTGAAACATTTCTGGCCGCAAGGCAGAGCAATGCAGACGTTAAGATTTGTAATCAGGCTTAACATTTACAGAGGAGGAGGGGTAAACTCTTTTAAAGCCTGCCAATAATCAGGAAAATAAAAAAGGGGAAAAAGACACACAGTGCAACTTTGTGTTTTAAAGACCTGTTCATTCCTTTTCTACAGGCACAGCGATAGAAGTAGGGGATAAACATCTATACTTTGGAGAGAACAAAAGTCAAACAAAACAATCTAGATCGGAAATGAAAGACAGGACTATGCCGCTTCCATATACACTTGTGACCATTAGCTCACTGGACCTTTGTAGTGAGTAGAAAATGGAGTGTGGTTCAAAGGGTGGGGAAGGAGGTGTCCTTTAGTGCTTGGACTTCCTCCAACAGTTGTCTGGACTCAGCTACAGGAAACCTGCACATAACTGCAGCCAGGACAAAATGGAAGAGGAAAATTAACCTCTAAAGACTTTCCTGATCAGTGCTAATACTGTATGACATCTTCATTAGTGAGTGGCGTGTTTTAAACTATTAAGTAAGCATCTTACATAAGGAAAACACGTGGATGTCCAGTGCTTTATACACCCTCAGTTTAAAGATAAGGCAAATATGGCGTCATGTGCTAACGAGAAAATCCCCTGAATGCATTATTGTTCCAATGCTGGTTTTGAAAAGCTGTCCAGGGAAATGTGATTAATGTTTTCCACAAACTCTGTGGAGGAAGTCCCAGGAGATTTGGACAGAGAGAGAGAGAGTTGAGTTGCACTTTTCAAAAGTAGTACAGTTCAGTAATTGGCTTACATTAAAACGGAGGGATTCATTGCCAAAAGGAAGGAGGCCCTTCCCATTAATATGACTCATGAAAGACCACAAGCAGCGGTCATTAAAACGCAAATGTCAAAAACAAGAAAAAAAATAAAGATTTAATTGTTTTCCATGGACTACCAGATTCTGAGCTAAAGGACAATCATAGGCTTTTTATTTTTATTTTTTATAAATCTCCTTCACTGAACAACGTCATCTCTGAGCCTGTCAGCTTGCTTTTGAGCTCCACGCAGAGACAAAGAGGACACACATGGGTGAGGTGCAGCTCTCCCTGCGTCTGTGGCAGCCTGGAATGTGCAGTGGGTTTATAAATAACCGGTAGACACAAAAGGCGCTGCTGTTTCTCAGCCGGACCACTCTCGCAGAGCACCCTCTCCACCCTCTTGGTCACTACCAACTAGCGTCTCATTGGAGCTGTTAGCACCAGTGCCCCAAAACCATGAACCCACACACCCAGCCAGCAAGCCTGCCTACATCTGTGTAACCTTGCAGCTCCAGCATCACCGGCCCTGCAAGGTCTCAATACAGGCAATACTAGTCAAAGCATCATTTAAGAGCATAAAGGTGTCAGTGTGTCAGTGGAGTGTATGGTTAAGTGAGGAAGGAGGAAGTAAGAGCATGCAATTATTGCTGCAGCCTCTATTTTTTTAAGGATTTGTATATGTGTTATGCTTATTCATAATTGTTTATCCAGTGGTTCCTAACTTGTTTTTGTCTGATTTAAACCTTGAGCCATCAGATAAGCTCAGCCCTCCATTCTCATCTGTTATCTTTCATTTGAATACATATGGGAACGGGATGTTATTTAACACTATAATATAAAAGTTACCCATTACTTTTAGCTAACTATTTCAGGAGTTTACCCCCAACTTACATATTACTATTGTTTAGCTACTGTATAATAAGTTAAAACTACAGCTAGAAGTAGGCCTATTGGAAAATGGGGGCAGTTCGGTTTAGCTAAGGGTAATGGAAAACTGATATCAGGGAGGTTAAGTTTATTACACATATCTTTTTTGACCATTTATCTGTTAGCTAATTTTAGCTGTCAGTCAATCCATTATTTTTAGCCTGCTGTCGTTAGCTAAACGTTTATCCAGTGCTGTCGTTAGCTAAACGACAGTAGGTCTAAATATTTGGATCAATATGAGCAGGGAGGTTCAATTTTTGTTATTGCATTAATTTCATACAAAAGGGAAAAGATGGAGTGTACCACATTTAACTAAAAGCCAAGTCCCTATTTATATAAAGTATATGGTCCGTATGCAGGTAAAAGTCTTGATACTTTTAGATCATCTTTCTGTGCCAACTTATTAATGCTTTAGAATAATTGCATGCAAAGTGAGCAGGCAGTCCTTTTGAAAAGCAGCAAGGGGCTTCTGTGCAAAACTATGTCCTGCGCAAGAGCTGATAGGAACAGATTATGACAAGAATCAATCCGTCCTGCCACATTTACAGCCTTCATCCCGTCACCCAGCCAGCTGCTGCCTTCCGTTGGACCTCGACCAAGATTGAGATCAGCCTGGTTTTTATCCCCTCAGTCCTCTCATCACCTCTCTAGTCCGCCATTCCTCCCTTCTCTCCCTCCTCCTTTTTTAAATGGAGGACTGTAATGGCAAGCATTGAACACACACACACTGGAGAGGCAAGGAATGAGGGAGGAGGGGGTGAAAAGGTGATGGGCTGCACAATAGCCTGTCACACCGCATTTAAATGCCTTTCTCTGACAAACAGTGGAAATGGAAAGTGAGGAGGGGTGGACGATCCGTACTTATGTCCCATTCAATGCGCTGTGGAAAATTGGATTGTGATGCCGACTCTGCTCTGCAGTGTGATTTGTCAGTGACACAGCTTTCTCTCAAAATCACCACAAAGAAAATACATCATCCTCCGGACCAGCTCTATTTTCCCTGGCCGGGAAGCAAGGTTCCTCTCCTTTTAGGGCGCTAACGCAGAGAGTCAACAATGACAACATGGACGGAAAACAACAGAGACTGAAAATATATATATATATATATATATATATATATATATATATATATATATATATATATATATATATATATATATATATACACACACACACACACACACACACACACACACACACACACACACACACACACACACACACACACACACACACACACACACACACACACACACCTCAATCCGACTTTTCCCCCTCCTTAAATCAAAGAGAAATATATCCTATTCACAATCAGTTACATCTGAGTAACGTTTCTCCTGGGAGGTTCTTTGTAAAGAGTTCGAACTAAAAATTGGACTCAAAAGTACCCATTTCTGTCACGCAAGGTAAAAGAAAACACCAATCACTTAGAAATATGCCTGTAAATGTTGACTTGTTGACATTTGGTCATTTTTTTTTAGAAAGAACAGCTTGATGTGCTCTGCATTCGCTGGTTGAGAATGATAGTGAGGTAAAAAGGTTTCTGAGGGGAACATTTCCTGGTGTGGTTTTTCCATTTCTTCCTGTGGGCGTGATGTGATTGACAGTGAACGGAGTACAGTTTTGTTTCATGCACCGATGTGAAAATAGTCAACTTAGGCAATGTGGAATAACAAAACAGTTGGGGGGGAACTCCTCACTCAGATTTTGATGAGATCTACCTCTAGAAATGTTCACTTTTGTGGTGGTGCCTTTACATATTGTACAAAATAAAAGGGAAAAAGATGAAGAGACAACAGCTTCCTGAGAAGGTATGAGAATAAGGCATCACCTTATATGCTGTAGAATGATATGCTGTTTTGAAACAGATCTGAAACAATAGGTCCATCAATCGATTAGTTCATCGATAGAAAATGATTAAGGAACTAATTTGATAAACGATTATTGTTTAAATTCTTAAGAAAGAAACATTTGACCTGAATAAAAAGCTTTAATTATATTTGACACTATTTTGGACTAAAAGTCAGACAAAACAAGCAATCTTTTTTTTTAACCAACAGACCAACAACAGTGAACATGTGAAGCTCACTTGATGCTCAGATGGCTTCTTGTCACATTGCAAATAAAGTTGTCCTCAAATTCTTTACACTCACAGCCATTGTGAAGTTACTGTGGCCAATTGTTCCTCTTTTACAGCTTTGTTTAATGAGATTGGCACCTTAACATCAGTGTTTAGCGTCATGCAGAGTGTCATTACATCGCAGACACAGATGCAGCAGCTGGATGTAGAGCGGATCTAATTAAATGCTGTTCCACATTAACAGGATTGTGCGAACCTACAGATTTCAGCGTGCTCCCTCTGGCCTGTGAGTGGCACTGGGTGTAATGCATAAGAGCAGGAACCGGACAAAGTGCTTCCTAGAAATACACACATCCTGCCAGACGCAAGCCAAACCGACATCCGTACACATAGATGACCAGTACGCCATTGTCCCTTGGGGTGGTGCAACATGGCGGCGGCCCTACAGTCGCACAATGGGCGAATGAGTAGAGATCGCAACAGTGAAGCATGCTTTTCAAGGCTTAGGGTCTTAATATAGCCCTGGGCGATATCTAGAGGTGTAACCTGTAATGTCACTCCCAATCACAGTCCAATTACAGGCTTAGCTCCATCTAACTTATCTGGATCTAACTTAATATGTTCCGTCTTTTGCCTGCAGTCATTTAGTAGTGTCTGGGCTTTAGGGCTTTGGATCAAACCCCATGTAGATCAGGTTTTGCTCTGGTCGCTGCCAAATACCAACCAGGAAACTGTGGTCTGTCAAACATATAGTATACATGGTGGCCTAAGGAGCACACTGTTTGTGAGTGGTTGCATTTCCCCAACATAAACTACCAGCTTCATCTGAGTGCTGAATGCGGGTTTGCTTGTATAATGGATGAAACATGTCTCGATGAGAGCAGACAATGAGCTACATGCTAATTAACAAACAATCATGCATGAAATCAATTCGGTTTTACTCCGAGCCAACTCTGTAGCATAGCGCTCCATTGTGGCTCCAACTTCACATATCCAGCTGGAGAACTAAACAGTCTGATTGGACAACATTAAAATAATGATCATCTCTCTGAGCGGAGAGCTTTCAGATATAAACAGCAGTTCATATGAATAGGGAGTCCGTATGGGAGTCTGCCACACGACTGGCTCTCTTTGCTCTCTGTTTATGTGCTAACTCACGTTTGTTGAGACAACAGAACAACTGGTCAAGATCTCAGTGGTTGCTTCTACCGACTGCAATGCCAGAGTTTGCTCAGATAATATTTATATTTTCTGACAGATAACCTACCATGAGTAGACCGCACAGCCTGCTCTTAACTGCCGCGTGTCACTCCTGCTCACTTTGAAATTTATGGACCTGAAAACATTCCCTGCCATTTCATTTACCCCTATAGCATAACAGCCCACTTCAGAACAGTTTGAATTCACTCTGACTCTCCCGGGGTGACCAGAACATATGTGAAAGAAATTGCCCCAAGTTCCTGACATAAATGATCTGGATATTATACTGTATTATAAAGTTCACCCCAAGGCCTGCCTGAAGTACACCATCTTGAATGTACTTAAACAAACTAAACTAAAACAAACAAATAAAAGCCATGTACCAAAAGAGTTACATGAATAAATAACTAAATAGATATATAAAAAGATTGCCTTGTTGCCATCAGAGAACTAGATGGGACAAAACAATCAAGAAAGACCCAGTAGACATTAAACACATCACACTTTACAATATTCATGACGGGTGACAAACAATACTTGATTTGCTATGTTTACGGACTTACAGGTAATAGGACTGTAGCAGTGAGTAAAGTTAAGCCAAATAAGACTCTAAACACTCGCAATGTAGATGATTGAAGATTATTCTCTGCCAAACCAACACTTTGGTTATGTTACCATTTGTATTCGTGGAAGAAAGAAGGATTCCAAAAACTACATGAACAATCCTGACAAAGACCTGATAGTGGTGCATACATCATCAGGAGACCATGAATCTCAACAACTTTGCCAATCTAGCAAGCAATGGTCCGAGATGTATAGCTTTGGACCGTTATCGTATTTCACAATTACCAGTCATGATCATTTGACATGAGAGGCAATTAGGTATCCAAACGTTGTATTCGGCTTTTTGTTGATAGGTCCCTTTGTCTTTGGCAAGAAATGAATTTGGAAAGCATCTCTGCTGCATGATCTTTTTCCCAGAGGAATACAATGTTCCCTTGTGCAGCCCATCGGATCAGTCTGGCCAAGTGAGCAGCAAATGGACCAGCCTGAACTGGTTCATCCCAGATTTGAAAATTGTATGGGACATTTTCTTCTTCCCTTCAAAGCATTTTTCTCTCCTGTGAAATGACCTGGCAATGCTGCCATTTTTCCATTTTTAATGAGCTCAGAAAAGGCTTTACTGTTTCCACATGGAGAATCAGTCAGCAATTTTCATACATCATACAACAAAAACAAAACAAAAAAAACACTCTGGCCTACATGGAATTACAGTGGAATATGAAAGCAAACGGGACATGATGCAATGCTGCATTTTTAATTGATTTTGTTCCACTGTCCATTCGATAACGGTCTACAGAAATCCAATAACCACTAATTGCTCCTCCAAACATGAGCACTTGGCACGTAATGACTCCACGTCTTTCACACCCGGTATATTTTTCCCCCTTGTGTCTCTATAACCTCAGCTCATCCAGTGCTTTAACCCTGCAATACATTTCACAGTGCGGTGCCCCTCCCTTCCTTAGATCTTAAATGATGAAGTGAAGTAATTTCCCAAGATTGCTCAGGGTCCTCTTGGCCATTAGAAACCTACCAGTCTAGTCCCTAAGCAACAGAGATCGCTTGATTTCCTGTGTCAGTCAAATTACAATTCGCAGAGTTTCATCCATTACGAGAGCATGTATCCTCTCCAGCAGGCAGCTGTAGAGGATACATGCTCTCGTAAGCTGTAGCACACTCAGACATGAGGAGGACAAAATGGTAACTTTCAAATCTTTAAACCGGTCTCTCTGTTTGTGGATGCCCAATGCGGACCTCTTAGCAAAGCATAAGAGAAACAAGTTGTTCTCAGCAGCCAAGCAAAGCGTAGGTGTCTCCCTTTCTGTGGGAAATGTAGGAAAAGGCATCGGGTGGTTCATTTGATTTTCAATTCCAAACAGCTGCTTGATTACTGATGTGTTGTGTGCCATTAGGCCATGATGAGCAGCACAGAGCTGGGCTTTAGAGGAGCAGAAAATAAAGCAGATATGCTGGTCAAAGATCCCTTTCATTGTACTAATTATATCTAGGGCTGAAGGCATCTGCATGGTGGAAGAAAAAAAAATACTTTAGAGAAATAGGTGATAGCAAAAGACAATCATCAAATCTGGATGAATGCCAGGTATTTAATGTGTTAATTAAATTAACTGAGAAATGGGTTTCATTGTTTTTTTCTGGCTAGCTTCTGATTCTAGGGGGCTACAACATAACCTCAGTTGGCTGCATTTTTAAGTAAACTCCACATATTTTGGAAAGATGCTCACTTTGCAGACCAGATTTCTCCTTACCCCGTCACACACAGATAAATATGGATGTTTCGGATCAATGTTAATTTTATTACAGTTTGTGCTCTTTCGCAAAAACAGTCCTCCGCTGAGTGATGAAATGAGACATTCCAGCCACTCTTTGTATAACGCTGTGGTTTATTGTTTAACATTACGTCATCTCCATCGCCCCAAAGCATTTTATGGACTGATCGTAATCACGACAATGCTCGATTGTTTAGTTGTGAAGAGAAATGGGAGAGTTATCCACCTTGGCAGCTGGAAAACATGGCTCCTTTAGGGATACTGGAGTCACAAAGGGAGCGAGCGGTCTGTCTGAGGCGGGGGACTTTATCAACGGTAATGGCCCATATTGAAATAAATCTCTGGAGCAGGAGTGTAGTATTGATGCTTAACAAGCCCTGTCAAGTGACAGCTTTGCATATATTGAGCAGCATTGTTGGAGCTGATACACTGCTCCAGTACTTAGGAAGAACATGGTTCAAATGTCTCTATTATTATTTATTTTTATTTTTTTTTATTTATTATTATTCTTCCGGACAATTACACATAATACATAATTTTCTCATTGCATATTCATACATATTACTTTGTGTTATCGTCCGAAGGGTAGCAGGAGAAGCCAAAGGCTTATCGAGTCCCGCCCCCACTGCCATAAGATTCAGATACACAGCTACTACAGTTAGAACACATTTTTTTTTTTTCTTTTTTTTTTTTTTAAGAAGATTCATTCTAATACACAAATAATTTTAGGTCTCTATTTTCCTCTCTCCCTGTGACAATGCAGATATGGCCTTGTCCATTTCTTCTCTAGTAGCCTAAACACCTCTGCAAAAGTATTCAAAACAGTCAGTGTGTCTGCTGACCTTGACTACAGTCCCATAACATGCAGTGTATTTACAAATTCTTCAGTCAGAGAAAGTCTTCCAATTTTAACTCGGGTGTTCTGAACACACAGCTGATAATTAACATGTATCTTTCATTTAAATTTCAATAGTCACACATTCCATTAGGTTATCAATAGCAGAGCACATTGTATTTACAATTTCAAACCTTATATTATGACACAAACCAGTTTAAATCCCTTTAATTCAAAGACCATGCCATCTTTAATTCAAATTGTCCATGCTATAATGTCATTTGTAATAATGTAATAATGTAATAATGTCATTTGGGTCTGATAATCTAGGTTCCTCGTAAAGATTAGCTAATAACTCCAGACTTTCATGATAATTTATCCCATCAGGTATGTTGCTCATTCTTGCTGCTTGGGTTGATCAGGTCTTCTTCCCTCCGGAATTGAACCAGATCCTCCTCCGTTCTGATTTGCACAATTTTAGCTTCTTCGGGTGTAGCTCCATTCGATTTGATGAAGATTCTTCCATCTCTTGTCCATGTTTGTTGGACCCGTCCACATTTTTTTAACCAAACACATATATCCACAGACAGAAATAGTTCTTACACATCACCTGAAAGAGCTCAATGGCTTTCACTCACAGCACCCTAAACCCTGCTAATAATTAATACCTTCTCCACGGTAAGGCTACCTCTTAGTCCCATGTATCAGCAGCAAGGTCTAATAATTAGACCTTGCTGCTGAAATCCACAATTCAAACAAACAATTATTGTTTGTTTGAATTGTAGATTTCTGGAGTGTCACTGCCTTTTCAGGCCCTTTTTTCCAGCAGCGCTAGCTCTCACTCAACGTGAGTGACACTGACGCTTGTTGCAGCCCCAGGGCAGAGGGCAGGTATCACCCAGTGTGGGCTGGAGTGAAAAGAGGAGCCCTTGTACGGTTGGCATGGGGCAAACCGCCAGAGCCGCTGAGAGCAAAGGGTTGACTTCATAAGCAGCAACGGCTTTAGCTCCCATCACGGCGAGCAGCACATCAGCGGTCCAGGGGCAGCTGGCCGCCGAAGCAAGCAATTGGCCTTGATCTACAATTACCATCCTTCACTTTCCATTGAAGGAAAAAAGGGACGTTTGATTCATAAAAGGGATGAAAGGACGAACAATTCGATTTTTAATCAAGCTGAAAGAGGCTCTTCAACGATAGAAAAAAACTGAGGAGAGGGAGGTGGGATCTGTTCAATTGGAAGGAAAAAGAGAAGTTACACAGACCCCCCTGTGCGATAACAAGCTTCATCCATGTGCTTTTGTACTGTATTAATTTTTCAGACATAAAAAGACCGACAAAGGAGGAATGTGACAAAAGGACAAAGCCTTTCAAAGCCTAGTTTTCTTCCTCTCCGTATCCTTTGGGTGTCTGTGTCGGGATTCCGTGTTGAACAGAGAAGGATATCCAAGCAGGGGATAAACAATGCAGGACAAGCATGCTGCATCCTGAAGGGTATCTTACAGAGATGTCCATCTTGTCGCTGAAAGCCAGTAGGACGAAGTGAAGCCATAGCAATGGTTTTGATCGGCTGTAGAATGTGCCAGCTGCCATCAAGGTACACTAATAAAATAAGATTGGGATCAAAAATGGCACCCATACCCCTTGAGCTTGAATCTATAATTCAATATCTTGTAGTGTTCTCTTTAAAGAGGACCTATGATGCTTTTTGACTTTTATGACCTATAAACGTTGTTATGATGATTCATAGTCATGCTTAACCATACTAAATTATCAAATAATGACTTACATGCATTTCGACATATTCCCTGCTGACCGTCTGGGGTGTCTGTGCAGAGCACTAAACACTATTCTAGCCAGTCGAGAAGTCACGTGTTCAAAGCGGTCTACCCTTTCATAATTTGTGCCGTCGCATAAAACTTTGTGATGTCTCCACGCGGATGTTTCCATGTATGGTAATGCTGTCACTTCCCTGTTCGCGTCTGCCTCGCGTCTGCCTCGCGCCCTTATAGGTCCATGCTCGCGCTTCCCGCCACTGAAAGTGTTCCGGAAGGAAGGTAACCAATCACAACGGAGTGGGGTTTGCAGGAGGGGGGGGGAGGGGAGCGGAGATGGCCGAAGCACAGGCGGAGGGAGCCGAAGCACACACACTCAAGTGTTGACAGGATGTGCTGGATCGCCAAAATAAGAGAAAGAGCTTCCCGAAAATCTACATAGTTTTTTGTGATGTGATTCGTGTCAGGTTGCTCTATAGCAGTGTAAAACAAGAAATTAAGACCAGAAAAGTAGCATAATAGGTCCTCTTTAAAGTTTACGGTGAATATCTAAAAGGGATTTCAGATTATAAAAGCCAAAGTATTAACTTCCTTACAAGCAGCTTTGCGGCATTTCCAAACATTTAGGTGACTTTGCGGCAGCTCTCAGCAGGATTGGTTGATGTTGACAACACAGCGGGGTGCCTGTCCCAACGAGGGAGGGGAAAAGAGGAAGAGGTTGGAGCAGGGGAGGGGGGGTGGAGGCGGTAAAGAGGATTACGAGGGGCCGGCGGCGAGGTGGGGGGCTATTGTTAGAGCCTGAGAAAGTGTGCAGGAAGAGAGGCACACATTCAGGAAACCACCTCTAAACTCTGGCCCTTTTACTGATGAATAACAGGAAGCTTGTAAGATAGCCGTGATGCAGGTCTGCACACACAATCCTCGGCCATAACCCACTGAAATTACTTAAATGTCCAAGGTCTACATTTGTGCAGAATTTATGAAGACGGGCAATCCGCAAAACATGACGAGCGTAGAAAATATATACGTATCGTGGGATAAATGCAGCATAGGCCTGCCTGTTTAGCATCAATTCAACCGAGGCAATTGCCATTTGGAGTGTTTCCATTTTTTCAGCAGCTGCATTTGGCAGGCTGTGATGACAGAGCGCTGCTCATCTGGGAAATGGCTGGGCAGGAGGATGTTGCAGAGAGGCAAAACCAACTATGTCTGTAGATGCCATTATCAAAACAAAATCCGAATTGGACGTGAAAGATGTATGTGCTGGTATTAAAAGGACTGCAAATGCGTGATAGAGAATCCACTTTCTGTTGTTATTACATATTAAAAAGGCCTTTTTTGATAATACTTCACCTGAAAAATGTCTGCCATTGCTTATCTGAGGTGGGCTGGTGCAAGATTGGAAAAAGGGGGAATGCAGAGATTTGAAAGAAAACAGCAAGGCCATTGTCAATCAAATATGGTCAAAACCAGACCCATACAGTCCCGATAAAGCAGATTATCTGAGTTTTTGAGTGTTTACCTCTTAATAAATAATAAGTGAGGATGGTTTTTTTTAAAGACAACTGATGCCAGTGTGATCAGGAACTCGAAAACACACATGGCATAACTAGAAAGAAACCTGACCCAGTTTGCTCGTCCTGCTCTCTTTTGTGTCGGTGGGAAGAGGACACTGCTGCGTGGGTGGAGTCTATAATAAAGCAACATAGCGAAATGGTGTGAGCGCACAAGTGTGTGTCCAAGCCCCTCAGGTTGATAATAAATCTTCAGAGTGGTCCTGTCCACACTTAGGTGTCAGTTCCCACTCCGTGTCACGACCACCAGCTATGAAACTTTATCATGGCATTTATTTACTTTCCAAAATGGCACCGCAGTCCAGAAAAAAATCCATTGCCTCTACCAAAAAACAAAAAAACAACAACCTTGAAGCTACATTACATCCGCATACATTATTTTCAACAGCAAAGGAAACAGCTGCAGTTGTATGGTGTTGACTAAGCTAGCATGCTGCTGTAATTATTTCAGTCATCCTCCTACAGCTGCTCACACTTCACCACTGGCAAAAGCAAAAGCAGGCGCAGGATCCTAGTGGATGAAGCTTTGCTCTAGTTTTTCCTTGTCTCTCAATCTGTTCACTTAGTGCCAAGTACAAAAACTGCGTTGTGTTGCCTGCATCACCGAACCCCCCCCCCCCCCCCCTCAGAAACCACCAGCGTATTTTCCCCTGGCATCAACATAAACAGACGGTGACGGGAGCAGATTTCCATCATTGAGATTAAGAAGTGTTATCCGCGTGTTTGTATAATGAGCAGCAGTGCTAAGTCTTTTTGTATGGCATATAAATCAGGAGTCACGTTCATGCTCACAGCGTGCCAATATCAAAGCCGAGTCTGTATGAACATCAAAAGCATGGTAATAGGATGATATTTTTTTATGGAAAAATATGACACGTAATGGCTGCAATTTGAAGTTCAAAAGATGGTGCAGATCATTGAAAATGTACCATTTCCCTCCCATTCCCCCCCCCCCCATCACTGTCTTTCAGCTAAAGCGGGAAAGAAAAGATTGAATGGTTGCCCCTGACTCTTTCTGATGTCCTATGAGCGATACAGAAAATAAAACAAAAAACAAGTATTATCAAGGAAATGGATGTGGCCTAATTAGCAGATGATTCTAGGAAAGTCAGATTTGGCTTTCAATGCTAAAATAGCTCAAGGGTCTCACAACTGAAGGGGGAGGTATGGACTGATTAAGGAAAGCAGAAGACCACCCTCGATAGTAGACTGTACATAATAGAGTTGAAAGCTACTCAATAAGACCAAACTGAAGGCCAGACTTGCATGAACTCATGCTTTTACAGAGATACTTGTGTTTTTCAATTTAACAAAAGAAAAGATTTAAAAATGTTAGCATATACCATCTGGAAAACTCTTGATCCATTTGGAAAAAGATTCCAAGACCCAAGTTCAAAATGGTTACACTTGAGAACCCCTGGCGTATTTTAACCTAATAATCCAGGGCGGTGTGTGTTGCACCCATTTGTTGAACTCACCGTCCAACGAAGACACGCAATCTGTTATCTCTATCCACCAAACTTACATAAACTGCTCTGCTTTACCGCGGAAGTATTCAGAGCTTTGAGGCCACGCCAGAAATATTGTACTTGGCTCTGGGTACACTCTCAGAGATTGGATAAAGGAAGAACATGTTTTAAAAAAGGGAGGACTGGAAAAGTAAGAACAAGTACAATCAGTCACATTATCCTTCATTCCCAAAGCATAATATGATATTCTGTACTTTAAACTGTCAAATCCTTCAGATATATACATAGGGGAGACCGCTGTTCCTTTTAAGAAAAAGACCACCAATAATAGTCCCTTAGCACAACTGCTATTTGTATTGTTCTGCTTATTGGGCTCTGATGCCAGTTAGCCTTTAGCATGAGTGTAATTATGAACTCATCTCCATGCCTAACTGGCAGGTCCCTACCCAGATATTTTTCTCTTAAGTGCAACCCATTTAAGAGGATCCCTCGCGCCAACTCAGCGTCTGAAACCTAAAAGAAGCCGAACTGAGGGAAAACACACACACAGACAGAGACAGAGACAGAGACAGAGAGAGAGAGAGAGAGAGAGAGAGAGAGAGAGAGAGAGAGAGAGAGAGAGAGAGAGAAAGATTCATAAAGCACCTGTGAGGATTTTTTGACAGCCCTGCAGAAAATTCTGGCTTATACTGTATTATTCCCGTGGATTTATTTCCTTTTGTTTTTAACATGTTTTTTGGGTTCATCTCGACTGCTGCAGACAGCCGACACCTGGAGCAACAAAGCGTCGAAAGGGGAAACGATGAAGTGATGAAGATGCCTTTGTTTCTCCAGGGGTTTTCGGGCCACACAGCAGCGGGACAAGGGGGGTGGGGGGGAAGAGAAATGATTCCACATGTTGGGGGATTTCGTTTTTTAAGCTACAATCTGCAACTCTTTGCACTCACTTGACAACTGAGCACAGATCAAAACGGTGTCTCACCTTTCTCTCTCTCTCTCTCTACAAGCCTGGTTTCATTCATACCAGAAAAACCCACAGTCACATTCTGATGATTTGCGGCAATAATTCTTTCGTCTCACCCCTCCTACACCTCTTCTCAGCCTTTCGAAAAACATAGTACATACCTCTGGCTCTTGCTGCATGCCATAATTATATGATAGATGAAAAGGGAAAGGGGGAACAGATATATGACTTGGCAGAAAACATTGAAATTCCTTACATGAAACCTTCATCTGGATGTTTTTCTGCTTCAGTTCATCAGCTTTGTAAGCGTCTGTGGGGGATTGTGTGCACACAGTTGGCTATTGATGGGGCTCCACTAAAAGAAAAAAAAGCACACTTCATGATCTCAGTATAGTCTCTACTCCACTTTAAGGAAACGCAGGCTTACTGACCACAACACACAGACCGGGGTTGTCGGAGCAGAACCTGCAACAATTGGACTTAAAGAGCACACCTGCTGCTGATTCCAAAAAATAAGCAGCATAGTCAAATGAGCAGGTGGCGAGTGACATACTGCTGGGCCGCGGTGCAGAGGGAGGGTTAAGTATTTTGTCTTTGTTTATCCACTCCCTACACTCGCACAGTCTCCTGACTCAATTTAACATCTGACTGGCTACGAGTCACATCAGCAGGAATGGACTCACTATAAGCCTCTGCGAGTTCATTTCCTTTAGGGGGAACTGAAGAAACCAGGAAAGACACAGGCAGGCCTGTCCAAGTCCTGTTCAAGTCCTGTTCACATCTGGAAAAAGGGTTGTCCATGAAGACATTAAAAATCTAAAACTTGGTTTTGGAAAGAGTGCTTAGGATGCAAAGACATCACAATATAGTACTGTTTTAGGAAATCACAAAGCAGGTAGAATGCTTTATAGTTGCAAACAGTGAATGTAAGTGAATACATGAGCAATAATGTTGCGTTACACTTTTATTGGCCATCGTTAGGGGGATGGCTCCCAAGCGCTAATCTTAAACCTTTGAGTAAACAATGCAGGTCTTGTAGTATGTCATACCTCTTCAATCTCTTCTTATACTACTTTAAAAGGTGGCCCACCGTAAGAGTGGAGCTAATGACATTGTGAGTTACAATCACTCCTGACGCCAGACTAAAGTAATTGCACCGGCATATGATTTGAACATTCATAAAATGAAATAAAGCACATTTAAATAGGTACTGCACCCCCATGGAAATGTTTTTATGATGTTAACTTATTTTTGTTAAACCCCACTTAGCCGTTACAGTGGCAACACGGTAGGTGGAAAATATGGTCCCTGACAGAACCTTGATATATACAGTAGATGGATACACCCTGTGCTTGAAATCCTGTTACTTTCATTTGGGTGAGCACAGCAATCAGGTTTGTGGAGCCTGGCACCGCGAGGCTATAGGGACACTGTTACACACTAATGAGTAGCATGCAAACTGCATTTTACAATACTACCTTGATGTTGTGTTATTAATAGTAAGTCAAATAATGGTGAGCCTTATGGACAAACTAAATATTCACAATACAAATATGTTCCTGTTAAAGTAACAAATATGTATATGATTACATGACTAAAAGAATCTTAAAAAAACAAAAATGATAAACCCACTCTGGAAATATTATTGCTGCTGTAACATAAGGATATAAAACTGACCATGACATCACTGTAGGAAAAGTTATTGTTTATTGTCGAGTTTCAAAAATTCAATCATTTGATCTAGAATACTCCCAAGCTAAGAGCCCTGTGACTAAGTTTGGTTACTTTCATCCTCCGCTGCCATTTGAGGAAATCACCTTGATCATCATGTGTATCTCAAGTCAACGAGTGAGCGGTGTGCGTGACAAGAAAGAAGCCCGCCACGACTCTGTGGGCCAGTAATCTCTCTTTGAGGCCCCCCTCGGCGTCTCTAATTGCCTGGACACTTGTGTCCGAGGGCCGCTCTCGTTCCTAAGTGAAAGGATGAGACCTCTCGTGCTCCTTACAACAGGCTTATGCTGATAAACCCCTTTTATTCAACATGGCCGTGGGATCGGTGTTCCGTGCAAACAGATTGGGCAAAAAAAGACTAATCAAAACAGCGATTAGCCTCCAACACAGAGGCAGAGCTAAGCCATGGCGCGGACTCCGTAGGGGGTCCACTCTCTCCACCGCAAAAAAAAGTATTTGATGATCTGTGTGAGTCTCTCTTTCCCCCCGACAAACACATTCCTAAGAGCAACTACATGAGGTGGAATATGCGTGGAATGCATGTGGTGTTTTTTTTCTTTATTGAAGACGTAGTGTAGTTTATTTAGAAAATGGGGCATGACAGCTGTAGAAATGTAAACCTCAGAAGACAGGAAACACTTCATGCTCACTGATAGAATGAATCCAAGGACACTTCTTCCCTTCAGACGATCCCTTTCACTCAAAGCACATCCCATTCCCGTCATGGCTAGTGTTACTCTGCCCTTCATGAGTTTGCCCCCTAATATTTCCTCCTGTTACAGCCAGCAACATTGCCAGTGCCTCCATATGGGCTGCCATCAGTGCATTTTCTGGCCTGGTGCTCTTGTTTATTATACAGTCTCCATGTGTTTTCTCAGCCGCAAGGTCAAGTTCTGTGCTTGCTTACTTTACTTGCAGCTGAAGTGAACAAACAAACTTGACGTCAACACTCGCTATATTCAGTACAGCTACTATAAAAAGAAATCGAGTACATTTGAAGTAAGTTGGTAAAGTTTGTTTTATAACACAGCCGCCATGTTGTTAATTAGACACAACTCTAGGCTCTCATCAAAGTTGAGCATCTGAAAACTGACAATACCTGTTGTGTGCCAATTAATAAACAGAAGAGAAGTTAGCAACATAGCATTTAGAGCATGGAGCAGATAGAGTGAGATATTTAAGATATGTCAGAATTATTAAAATATTTAATCACATAAGTCTATATAATAGTTTTCAACTGACCAACACTAAAATCTATAACTATAATGTAAAGTAAAGTAATAGGCAGGAAAGACATTACACCTTTGTAACCCATAAAAAGACTGACCTATTGTGCTCATTCACTGCTAGTAAATATTTTGCAGCCAGCATAAAAAAAGAAAATGCATCCCAGCTTCATATTGTTAATGTAATGTTACTGATAATACAACAGCATGAATCAATTTACAGGCAATGCTGCAGCATTATAATGTTTTTCACATTAGCTTGCCCACCAGTGACCTTGAGTAATAGCTTACAAATGCATTCTAAAGAGTCACGTGACATGAGCATGCATGCACATGCCATGACAGATACCACCTGGGAATATATCAACATATCCGTTTGTCCAAGAAGTAGATATAATGTGCAATTATGGTGGGGGAGTGTGTTGTTGCAGTCGTGTCAAATAACACTGGCTGAGTAAACCCGGTGAACCAGGCTGCAGACAATTTGGCATACTGTTATTTCGATTAATAACCCATATAGAAAACACATTAAATGATGCAGATTCAAGAATGCTTGTTTGTGTGCAATCTTCCTGGAGGAGCAGGAGCTGGGTGCGCCGGGAAATGATTCCAAGTGACTCTTTGGGTTAATAAAAGAAATAATGAGCAAACAACAGGCCAGGAGATCTGCCACAGTCAGGCTCCCCCTCAATTTTGCTACATTTTTCCTGAACGCATCATGCCAATTTAGCAACGGCAGCGTTTAAATTTGATACAAAAAGGCTCGAGTCTTGTGGAGTTTTTAAAGACGCTTACTTATAATTCTTCGTTAAGTCAGCAACTGTTGAAACTCCTATTTGCTAAACCATGCAACGCCATCTGACAATCTGACTGAAAGAGCTGATCCAATGTTATTGCAAACAGATTCCTGTTGGAGGCTGACTGTGTTGGCATCTGACCTTATTAGACACACAATATATATCCTCAGCTGGCTCATTATTATCCTGTAGGAAATTATACCAGCTCACTGTGAATGTAGCGTCGGCCTAAAGGAGCAATGTGAGGATCAACCAACAGTTAGATCCAACTAATCTGAATTATGTGAGGTGTGCATAAAATCCTTAGAACAGGAAGAAGAAAAAAAAGCAGACATTTAACTGGCAAGTTCAAATAAAAAAAAACGGTAGATAGAAGAAACGGTCCGTCATGTAGTCTTGTTAACATGTTAATTAGTCATTAGGATTTGTGTTACCTTTAGACAGAGCGAGGAAAGCTGTTTCGAACTTGTGCTTACTTAAGATATGTGCCAGTGCATTTATAGCATCATATTGATCCATTTATTTTTCCACAGTCTTGTCTCTCTAAGGGTAGGAATAACAAAAAAAAATGTAAAGCCAGAAGATCTACATCCTTAAACAGGATGGTTAATCTTTAGGTTTCGGAAAATCACATAAAGCTGTCTCGCAAATCTATCGACAATATTAAAAATCCCACACTGTAATGACTTTGACAGACGTAGAGACCTACTTTAAGACGCAAGGGGCAATGCAGTGAATCTTCTTTGGTATCCTAGATAGGGGATGTGGGCTGGATGCTGCTCTGTCATGCAGCATTTAGAGGTCCACAAAGAAGAGTGGAGCATTTCATCCATCCTCTTACAATATCATCTCTTAGCCCAAGGGAGTAAGTACCATTTCTTCTTTGTCCTGTCCATATACACACACTGGGCCTACCCTTACATCACAAATGTTAACGTACTCAAACCTTTCTTGACATACCCTGATGTCCATCTAAAGTACCCCTTTATCAACACTAGAAAACTAATCTCAATTGGATGTTTATTTTCCTTAATGTTGTTCTAATTAAATCCTTCTTTTTTTTAAAACCAGTTGATCTCCTCCATCGTCTTCCACAAACCCCCTGGTCTGGGAAAGTAGTTTTGTGTCACCATTTGAGCCTACACACTGCTAGTGAAATCAAGTACAGGTATAGGCCTAGAGCACAAAAACTGAAAAAGTTTAGATCTGTGATAAATTAGGAATATTTAGGCAACATAATAGACAACAGCCTTGCACTTTGAAAAAAAAAATCAAGCTACCGTTTTCCTCACTTTGTCAGAGTGCATGCTTGTCAGTTGCTGGATAAAAATCCTTTCGCCACATGCGAGACTGCGGGGCTGGTGCCAGTGTGCCATGCTACACGCTGAGACAGTGGGGCTCTTTGTATGACAAGCTTCTTTTCATACAGGAGCCAGAGCTGCAGGAGCACTTACACATGGATGAAAACACGACCACGGTGAGGGGGGGTTTTGCAGTTTGCATATACATGCCAGTGCTTCCATCCTAGGAGCGGAGGGTGGTGGCGGTCACATGGAAAGGAAAGGGTTATCATCCAAGGGGAAATTTGTTACGCCAAGAATGTTCATACTATGAATAAATTAACATCAAATCAGCACTGCCACTCACTGATCAGAGCTGATATGCTGAAGGAGATAAGCGTCCTCGAATGTCAGTGATAAAGAGGAAAATTCGTAGTGAATGTGGGCAGTCCAGAGCATGTATCAATCATTGTGTCTATTTCATTTTAGCTTAAGAAATATGATCAGTGGTATTGATGAGGGGGGAAACCGGGCAATCACAAAAGAGCCTAACATTCAATCTAGGAGAGATAACAAAAGGAAGACGAAAGACAGCTCTGGATGGCAGGATGCCCCTGGGGCGGCTATGCTCTTATTATGTTGGATGGGGCTGCTGAGCTGCGTGCGGTGTGGGGCAATTAGAGACCGGAGGATCGAGTGGGGGGAGGGTCCAGGCACAACAACCAGTCCATGAAGTCTTCTAAGCTCAGAATAAAATAAAGGAGGAACAAACCTCCCGGATATGGCAGCGGTAGCGTATTAAAAAAACAAACAAAAGACATGGACACGTGATGGCTGAATTTATGAATGGAAATAGCTACCATCTGCTTATTTCCATGGAAAAGAAGCTCGGTTTAAGCTGCTTTCCTGTCATCGGTACAGTCCCAAAATGAAAATCAAGCCATTGCATGCAGAACCTTTTTCGCTGCACTGGTTTGGATGGTTCCATCGGTAAGTATGTGACAATTGCACTGGTTATATTGGGATAATGTACGCAGGCAGGCCGATCAATCATCTGTTGTTCTCATCGGGAGCTATACTGCAGACATTGCGGTGGACACATTAGCCAAATCTATTATCTTCAACGTCACTCTGGCTTTGGAAAGTCCTCACAGAAAACCCTCACATGGTCCAGGAGCAAGTCCAGCTGGAGAGCACGGGGGAACCAAGAGGAAAAGTCAGTCCCAGGGTATAGTTTCAAAGGTTCTTGGAGCACAGGCAGGGGTCACAGCCTTACAGCTATTGTGCGATGTCTTGTAACTAATAGATAACGGAAGTAAAAACAGATTGAGTTGCGAGAGGGAGGTTTTTTTTTTATTTTTTTAAACACAGGATACACACAGTGCGACTGTTCCCTAAACTCCCACTTGGGTAACTTAAGCCTCTGAACTTCACCTCTGATAGGATCTCTATTGTCACCTCTGATAATAAAGAGGAGACACAAGTGGACAGTGAAAGGAGACAGTGACACAGGCCTGGTGGTGCGAGATGTCAACAGTTGCCATTGTCAAGTATCCTCAGCCCTCACAGACACACCGTTTCCATGCCCTCTGTCCCCAAAAATGGCTTTCGGTGGAGCAGGTGTCTGTCTGCCCACATTCTTAACATAAGCTCTTGTCAAACATGAAGCCCGGCAACAAGGCCTCACAGCTGCAGGACAATGAAGTCAGTCTCGTTAAAACTACAGTGCAGAACACTTCACGCCAGAGTCAAGGTAACAGTTTCTACAAGGTCAGCCGCATACCAAAATGTTAAAGTACGCGTAACACAAAACCCCAGTGGTGTGGAACTGGAATGTATAAGTAGCAGTAATTACAAAAGCCACTGTGCATTTAAATCATATTAAACCCGCACAAGTCATCCTTGAAAAGCATTAAAGCAAGAGGTGCAAATCCCTATTATATACATTCTTGAGTTTATGCACCTTTTGCGGTGTAATAAAGAAGTCATGATATGTAATTTAAAGAAAATTACCATCTAGTTAGTTACAGGTGTTGTGCCAACATATAGCTTCCGTTACCTAACTCTAAGGCAGGCTCCTAAGTATATCTGAGCCAAATTCTAGGGAGAAAAATGGGCCTTTGTCTTTTTTATCATGTACCACTACATACCTTTTGTGGACACCCTAACCAATTTAGTCAATTATCTATCTTTGTTTCATGAATGTGGTATAAAGAAATCTTAACAGAATACACATTTCTGGAGTGGGTTATGACCTTGTTTCACACCTCAGGTATTCAAAGTCAAACAACATGCAACTTTAGGATAACTAACGAGTTAGGCTTTTGCTAGACATTTAATCTGCCAGGGTCAAATACTTCTAAGTAAGGATAAGCTTTATTTTCCATTTAGTCCCAGAGCCGACTTCATAATAGATGACTTGCTAAACTCATCTGTACTTTGATCTGAGTTAAGAACCTAAATGCGAGTCCTGCTGTTTCAGGGTCACCGCTTTATTTGGCGGAGTCTGCAATGTTAGACCACTATGGCTGACCTTGTTCTGTGTCCAAAGGACTTATCCTCAACTAACCATCTTAAGGGGAAGTAACCCTCACACTATTTTTAAAGACAATCTATTCATTTTACTTTTAATTATCTTTGCTTTACGAGAAGACTTGTTGTTAAGTAGCAGTCAGAGATGTTTTATTTTTCTCTCTCACTACCTCCCCTGCTGGTCTTACAGACCTCCGGTTTGGCATCATTCCAATACCGTACATGAAGTCTGTTCCCATGAGCCAGCAGAAAAACTGGTGAGGAGTACATCCTCTCTGAATCCTACAATTATCTCTAAAGCTCTCTATTGCAGATGTTCCACATCACAGAAGCCTCAAAAATGTCAGCCTGTTGACGTTATTAGCCCACACTGTGTGAGCGAAGTAGAGATACAACAAAAAGGGGGGAAAACATCCAGCGCTACAGGCCCACAAAAACCAAAACGCAACACTGACAGATCAAGACGGGAGAATTACCACCTACAGATAAAACAGTTGAGGTCCTTTTCAAGTCCTTTCTACTGTCACAGGGGCAAGGAGTTATGATGGGCTGGGCAGGCTGCTGTTTTCAGCAGATCAGTGACATATTGATGAAAGCCTGAAGTCCCTTGCACCCTTAGCAAAACCTCTGAACAAGAGGCCTTGCTCTCATAGCGACGCATTCCCTCCCCCTTCCACTCCTGCAGGAGCAGCTCTGGCAGCACCTCAACTTGTTCTCCCCCCTTTGGTCAAGTTTTCAAGTTGCATTAGCCAAGGCTTTAATTGATTTACATGGAACTCTGTTTCACAAGACCATGTAAGGCAGTGCCAGCAAGCAGAGACACAGGCAGACAGCTGGCCGTCCCTGAACAGCAAGCAGACGTCCACTCGCTGACAGCGTGCTACCCCGGGGACCCCCAAGACAAACACTACTGCATATCCCTATATGCTGTTCAGAAACTATGCTTATGACCTCTTGGTCTTTGTAGCTTTGAGAGTGACACCACCTTGAGAATAGAAAAATATCAAATTAAAAAGAGTACATGCAGTCAAAAAGCTGACCCCAAGTGGAAGCTTTATAAAAACACTGCCAGTCAGACATGAGGAATAACAAGAAAATTAATGTCATTGGCGCGAAGATAAAAAGCCCAGTTACACGATTCAGTCTATTTATGTTGGATACAAAACCAACAGAGAACGGCTATACACAAGACTTTTCACTACTTTTCAAAGCATAGATTATATAATGAACAGCCTTGGCTTTAAGTTAACAACCCCAGACGTTTTCTTTCTCTCTCTCTCTCTGTATGTAATAAAGAACATCATCCCCTCATCATTAAATAACAAACATTTCCTGCGACGGGAAAGGCCAGGAGAAACCCCTGAGAGAGAAGAAAAAAGAGGACAGCCTCCAGTGAGGGAGAGAGAGCCAAGTCAGTACAGGGCAGAGGAGGAGAGGGGGAGAGGGGGACGGACTGACAGAGGTTCATAGGTGGGAGGCGACGATGGATGCTCCGAAAGACACCACTGAAGAAAAAAATCCTTCAGGAGACTGAGCTCAGCTTGAGAGAGAGGGGAGAGGGGAAGTGAGTGGGCCACAACAGCAGGCCCTCCACTGGGTCAAATCCCTCCCTGTTACCTGCTGCTTTATAATCTGTTGCATACATTTAGACATCTTCAGCAGCATATCTTCCTCCGTTACTTAGGGACTATTCAATCAACCCCAAATGTCACCCCATATTATTTGCTAAAATCTTTAATTAGACAAACCTCATTATAAAGAAAAAAATATGGTTGTACATTATTGTCCTGAAATGACCACCTTGTGTTTAACCAAAATACACAAATCCCAACACAATAGACAGCTAATTAGGGCCACTCAACTAACAACTGTTTTCATTATCCATGAATGTGAAGATTATTTTCCGATGAATATTAATTTCCATTCTAAATAATATGCAAAAAGCAAGAAAAAAGTTAACAATAGGCACTTTTTAATTAAAAAATTGATGTATTCCATCTGGAAAAAGCAAATATTTGGCATTATCAAATCAGTTGGCAAATATATTTCTGTTGACATACTAATTAAACCATTGCTATCCACAGGAAAAACTACTTGATCCATGCATCAAAACATTAAGTCAGGTTCGCCGGAGTTACAAAACCAACTCCAGACATTTGGACATTTCTAGCGTATATAGCACGATCATTATAAGAATATTTAAATGCCACCAGCATGCATAAATCATGAACTAACTAGTGGATGATGAGTGGCAGTGACACGCTCTGCATGCCCCTGGAGATGGCACAATTATAAAACACTGTTCCTGTCCTAAAGCTGCTGACTGAGATGTGAATTTTCACTTGCGAGGGAGAATAGGCCCAAAAGGTTGGACGAAGCCCAAAGCTGAACCAAAAACTGCAGGCCCCTCTGCAAAACACAGATACACGACTGTGCTGCTGCTGTATATTCTGACAAGGCCCAGACAGCCAAACAGACCACTGGCTGGAGCACGAACAATGGGCTATGTTGATGGCATAGACATTTTCCAACAAGCAGTGTAGGAGCACAATAACGCTGCACTGTGGCGATGGATGTGCTCCGCCCCAGACAACAACAAGACAACCCCCCAATACACCACCTCCCTCCTCCTCCTCATCTCCCAGCTTCATCCCCGCCTGGACTTGATTACTATGTGCCATGAAAATCATCATTGGCAATCTGAAAGAATTTACAAGACAATGACACAGCCCGAATCACCCTGCCTCACATGCACAAAGAACAGTTAGGGGGTGAGATGGCTAAAAACGTGGCAAGACTACACAGGATCATGCATCCTTTTTGACCATGATTTAATGATGGTGTAAAATTCATATTGCATGATATAACCCAGGTTGAAAATATACTCATTTGTAGTACACAGTGTTTTTTGCAGTGCTTATATTCTTTTCTAAGAAATAATTCCTCCTAAAAAGTCTAATCAGGCCTAATGTTCAAAAGCTGAAAGGGTCCAAATCCTCTTCACTGTTATTTGTAACAATATTCAATCCGTAGCAGCTTTTTACTTTGGAAAAAAGAAAAATCAGCAATCCCAGTCTTGCATGACTGACACTATGGTATCTTTGTTTGTTTATGCCTCATCTGCAATTACATTTAGAAAGGAAAAAAGAGACACAACATCCTGCAGCACACAACTGATGCAACATACAAAATTACTCTCTTCATGTTGATACAGCTGCAAATATCACTTACTAACTACTGGTGAAGGAAACCTCCACCATATGTGTTCTTAGTTTGCGTAAAGACAAGTAATATGTCCACAAGATGTTTGTAAGAGTCCTGCTTATGTGGGGCAGGTTTTGAACAAGAAAAACAAAACACACACACACACAAAACATTTTTTTAACTTATTCATCAAAATATTGGTTATTAAATGGTGGTAAGTAATGCAATGTAATAGTACCGGTAATACCCTGTCCTAAAAATAAATATTATTTTTTTTTCTATGTCTATTTCCACTGAAGATCACATATATTTACAATGCATTTGAAAAATATATATCATTCACAGATAATTGAGACAAATCTTAAAGTACTTGATGAGTGCGAGAAATCAATTAAGTGAACTACAAAACACTGCAAGCCATGTAGGCTATTGTTGACACACCGTGAACCAGGGAAAGCTATAGATGACATAATGGCAAATTAAAAAGGCCTTCACTCAGCAAGCTCCACTCAGATGCAATGATAACAGTGCATAGAGGTTAGCTCAAACATTATATGGCAATAACTATTCCGTCCACACGACAGTGCAGACAAAGGGAAATTGAGTCTTTTCTCTTGGTTTCCTGCCCTGCTTAGAAGTTAGGAATGTCTGACCTGCCACCTTTGGATGATCAAATTAAGTCAATGGATCAACTGGCTGGCTGCATGTGTTAATAAATAAAATGGTTAAAATATATATTTTTATTTCAATGCAAACTCAATTTAATTTTCCATTTGTTGAATGTGGATAGGCCTATAAAGTGGATACTTTCTTAAAGATGTAATCTGATTTGATCTTGTGTAAAATATCCCATACTTGTAAATGTGTGATGTCAATAATTATCTAGACTTTGTTTATTAAAGACATATTTGACAGAAGTGCAGCTGATTTGGAAAAAATCCGGTTTAAGGGAATAAAAAAGGAAGCCGATTAAAAGAATGATCAAATTCCATTTGCCAAATTAAAGCCTACACCTGTGCAGTGACAGCATGAAGTAGACATGACCTGGTTTTTCCAGCCCACTCAACACATTGAAACCTCTCCAGAGAGAGAATAAGCAGCACTGATGTGGCTGTAATGGTCTTCATGACCGCAACAGCCCATCTTACCTTTTTGTGTCTATCTTTGAAAGGTAACGCAGGCCATGGCATCTCCTGCAAAAAGTCTTGCCAGTGTTTCTGGTCCTGATCCGACGAGATGAAGACGATTTCCAATTTGTCCTTGTGGTCCGACGCCTTTTTGAACCGGCTGTAAAACTCACTGAGGCTGCCGTTGAACTGCTTGCACGGGGCATTCAGGCTGCAGCCAAAGAAGAGCCCGACCAGGGAGAGCTTGGCGCCCAGCGACTGCACGTCCACCTCGGCTTTCTCGCTGTTGACGAGCCGCTCCCCGAGTAGACTCACCAGAAACTCCGACATCGCGGCACACACAACGTTACCCTCGGCCGAGACTGCTGCTGCTGCTGCACATGTAACCGCTATGCTCACGCGACACACCCGCCACTTCCTCCACCACCTCCAATCTCGAGGTTTTGTTCAGTAGGTGAGCTCCCGGCCCGTGTGAGGCGTTGCGGTCTGTATCTCACCGCGGCTAGTCCTCCGGTGTGAGCGCTGTGCAGGAATGCACCCCGTTTAAATCGCCCCTACTGCAACAGCGGTTGCGCTCTTTCCCCCCCACACCCAAAGTATATAGGCTACACTTTCATTATGACAGCTGGTTATTCAAGGCACATACATACTTAATCACTATAGTCTGTGGGTTATTATTTCACGTGTTCACAAAAGAAAGGCAGCATTGTTATTTTAATGACTTTCGTTAAAACAAATGTAATCCTTAACCTATCAGATTTTCAGAGTAAAAGCACCCGTAGGCCTATTCTAAGTTTGACCCCAACTATATATTAACTTAAATCAAATGCTTAGGATTGGTTCATTTTATAAGCTACATTAGACAACTTAATTTAAATTATGCACAGTTCAAAATGAGGCCTACTTGTAGTAGATTCCTACTTTATTCCTATGGATATGCTGCCACCTAGTGTTCACAAGAAGAAACTACCTGGAGTGCTGCAGCCAATGATAAGAAGGTGCATGGGCAATAGTTTTCAATTGTGGAGAGGCTTATACATGTATATATTGTGGTATGAATAAAAACAAAACCCATCCAGTAGAAGCTTTGTTGTGATACTACTACGGATAAAAAAAACACATGTTCAACATCAGGTGACACTTTATTTGAGTCCTACGACCAGGCAACACAAAATCACATTTAACAAAAAAAACATGGTCACAATAAAAAAAGAAGATATTTTTTGTAAACCAAAGCAATGTGTGAAGAATGCAGGAATCCATTTGAAGAAATGGACTGGAAAAATACAGTACTACTGACGAGTGATTGCACATTAAACACTTCAAGAGCAATTATTATGAACTACATCCATTCTACGTATAGTGTGTCTTTGCTGACATTCCAGTATTCTATCATTAAATAGCTGTGTCTTACATTATTTTGGTTGTGAACTTATACAGGTGCTGATTTGCATCAAAAATGACAGTGTGTGTGTGTGAGTTTACAATGGTGCTGAAATCGATGTTGGTAAACTTTGCTGTTTAATCTTGAATGCTTAGGATTGATGTTAAACGATGCAGGATGGATCCCCTTCAGTCTTCAGTGAACATCATCCTCACCAGGTCTCCTTTAAAGCATTCCTCCTCCACCAACTTCTGAGGCTGAGACAGGATTACAAGCAGCAGGTGTATTACAGGTAGATTTACTCCTTACAGGCCTAAACCACTCAAGATTCAGCAATATTACAAGTATTATGCTTTTCATTATGCAACATTTTTTTTTTAATAATTTGTATGGTAAAACATTATAGTAAGTCAATGTTATTCTTACAGTGCCATATCGCAGCAGAGTGGGAACACCGCTCAACTTCAGCGTCTTCTTGAAGTCATTACTTTGATCCTTCCAACTGAAGCATGAAAATGACATTGTTAGGCAGCTGATGCAATTTACCGGTAACATATTTGGAAGAGCATATATGCAAAAGGGTGAAGGGGATTTCCAAAATCAAACTGTATCTGTACAAATGTAATGTAAGCTTAGAGCTGATCAACATCATTCAATCAGATTAATATTATGATTGATTTAAAAAGTCTATTACATGAGCATGACACATTTATACATAATTTGAGATCAAGCTGATCCTTTATTATGTAGCCTGATTCTGAAACTATGTGTTGAGCACCTGACAATGTTTCAAAGTGTTCCATATCAAGTAAGATCCAAGAGTTTTAGGTTCTTAGATTTCCATCTTATCATTTGTCATTCAGTAGATGATTTAGAAAGTAGGCTACTTAAGAAATATAAATCTTTAATTTGGTTTCAGTTTTACACACATGTGTATTGTATTTTTGTTGCAGCAAATGGAGGACTCAATGTTCTAATATGATAAACATTTTACTATTAAAAAATTGAAATCAAGTAAAATACTCACAAAGCCCTTTCTCCAACTTGGCAGTAGATGAAGACAGAGCCCTCAGGAAGATGCGGCATCTCTTTTCTTACAATTGGCTCGGCTGAAAAAGGAAGAAACTGATCTCATCTCACGACTACCAGAACAATGAAGTTTACAGCCCCACATTTCGATCGAGTCTACTCAAAATGAAATCACAAGTAGGCTACATATAGGCAATATTACATAGTATGAGAAATAAATAGAGCTACCTGTCACGCAGTCTGGACACCAGCTCTGTCCTTGGGCGTCTTTATTTCCAGAGAAATAAGCAAAAATATCCTTTCCCTTTCTCTCAGACACAGCCTGACAGAACTCATCATACCCGCGCACTTTCACCTCTTCGTAATGAGCCATCGTTTACGCCTTGTCAATGATAAAGTGCACTTACACAAACTATTAAAAGGCACTAACAAGTGTTGTCAAAAATAGGAAAAGAAAATATGCTACTCTGCAAACTGGACCTGGTAGAAATACTCAAAACATGACAGTAGCACTTCCGGTCTGTACAAAGGTTCTTAAAGTGACCGCGTACCTCAATAGATTTATTGAGCTGTTACAATTCTTCTAGTTGAAGGCAAAATTGTATTATTTTAATTATATTATTGCTAAGTATTTCGCTTGGTCAAAACATATTTCAAAGTATAGTTTTTTGTGTGATTTAAACGGTTTTATTAGAAATGCGATTGCCGTCTTATTTGACTGCTTTGACGACCCGTACTTCTGACCTTGTGTTGTTGTCATGGCGGCGTTTCAAACTCTTGACAAGCTTGGGCCAACATTTACAAAGTTAATCGTGTGCTTTATGTTCATTCGCCTCCTGTTTGCGACGCCGTGGGCATAGCTAATTTATAACTCTGGTATGAAGTGAAAATATAAGTCATACGCGTAGTGGATATGGTCGAATGGACGATGTTGGGATTAACTTGATGCCAGCTGACTTCCATTCAAAAAAGCGCAATTAGCTCGATGATGCTAACTGATTAGCCTCAGACACGAAGCTGTTGTTTTCGTTGTAATGGCTGCTCGGTTCTTGCAGAGTGGTCGCCCGATTTCCAAAGAGCAGCAAACCCAAGGCAGAGACTGGGTTGCTCTAGGTTCAGGTGACAACCGCAACGATTTAACCACTGGGATTTCTCAAACCAAGGTAAACCAACAATGGAAGAATTATTTAAAGCTTGTTCATATTAAACAGTTTATTTATTCCAGAAGGCTCATGGCTTCCTATTACAAGTACATGTATAGTTATCAGTTCAAGTTTGATTTCAAATGAAGTTAGTGACAGAAATACCTGTTGAGAAACTGGTGTGGTAAGCATGAGTGCGAGCATCACAATGGCTGTTTATATCAGACACAAGACTGGCTTAATAGACTGATTGGTACTTTTACGCCACAGCTATTGTTCAATGAAGCCATTCCTGCAACTACCAGCAACCGGGCCACCCATGTACGCCCGCCAGCCCCCATTGTGATCGAGAGATGGCTGCCATTGCCAGAGGAGCGTGAACATGTGGACAGCGCCCGAAGCTCCATCAGCTTCACCACTCTCTCTGAGGAGAGACTGCGGGCTGCGGTTCAGCTGGCCAAGCGAGATCTCAGACGAAGACGCCTCAAGACGCTGGCAAAATCACCTTCCAACCCCTCTCAGCAGACCTCCCTGCTGGAGACCAGTGATGGGGAGCTGCTTCAGGTAAATAATGGAGATTAATGGTACAACGTTTCTAATTTAAAGTTTATGTAAAGCTTTATTGCAGACACAGGTTCATATAGGCACTAAGTATAAGTTTACTGGTTAATGTCCTACTCAAGGAAATTATTGACACTGTGTTTAGTCACTGACCAAAGGGAGTCTTTTTTTCTCTTTTTGCAGGAGCTTGCTGCCACTCCAAATAAGGCTAATTTAAAAGCCTCCAGTCCTAAAGACAAAGTGTCCCGGCCTGGAGCCAAACTTTCGCTAAACGCATCCCAGAAGTATCCCATTTCTCCCATTCCTCCCATTCTTCGCCCTGGCCAGTCACCCCCAACCAGAGACCCTGGACCAAGGCTGCTGGAAGGAGGCAAACAGGCTCCTTTAAGCCAGGAGATCCACAAGCTGCAATATGAGCTGGGAGTATACATTCAGAAAGTAGAGGAGCTAACCAAAAGAGGTGACCCACATCTTACGTAACAGCTTGTTATGTTAGGCCCTTGTCTTATTGTTAATTATATGTTTAAAAGTACAGCTTAGCTTGAAAAAGTTCTCACAGTTTTGGCTCCTACCTCAATCAGCAGACTTTGCTATGGTTTTATATTGCATGTATGATGATGATGATTAATGGGCTTTTCAAACAACAGGAGAGAAACCAGAGGAGCTACTGGAACCTGGAGAGCAAAGCCGGCTGGACATGCGCAGACAGAAGCAGGCAGCCCGCTCAGCACGTATCATCTATGTTCTCCAACAACAGGTACTTAAGTTTCCATGATATGTTATTGAAAATGATCCTTCACTGGCCTAACATTTTAAAAAAATTGTCCATTATCTCTAAACACTGTTCTTCTAAACTTTTATTTAAAAGGTAAAAGAGATCCAAGAAGATATAGAGAAACTACGAAGCCAGAAAATGTGGGACACCAAAAAGGTAAATCTTCAGCAATGTCCCAGATTCACTGCTATGTAGAGCTGAGCATTTTCAGTTATGTGTTGGAAAGGATAAAGCATCGAAAACAATAAGACGGGTACATTTTTCTGCCTTTGTGCCTCTCAAAAAATATACGATTATTTTAGTTTGATGTTTGTCATAGAACTAAGTAATATTAATACAAGCAATATTTTATATACCATGTTTGGTAATTATCTTAACAGTAATTTTTTTTTCCAAAAGAAGATTTTGTCCAGCCAGCTCGTCTGCACTGCAAAATTTATCGAGATATGTGTATTATTACTCAATGGTAAACTGATAAACCCCATCTGTTATCTTTCAGTCCTTGGCAATAAAGCGGCTGGCAGCTGCCCACCGTGGGGCGCTCAGGGCCTTACAGGTTTTAATCCACCAGCTTTCAGATGTATCCCATGCCAAGGTTCCCCCTTATTACAAAGAGCTGGGCCAGCTGATTCGACAGCTCTCTTTGTGCTCAGCCAAAGTTGAAGTGGATCAGGGTTCAGCGGTGCCTGAGACGGCCCTCGACATCCTGCAGAAACTAGAGGTGAGGAGATGTACAGTAATAGGTTTACCCCTAATGTTAGGATAATATAGCAGGACAATAATCTTAAATATAGAGAAAACCTAAAGTTTTTACAGGCCATATCAGTCTCCTGATCTCAGTTCAAATGCTTGTGTGTTTAAGCTACTGAAAATGAAATAAATGGCATGAGTGAAGATAACAGCAGCCCAGGTCTGTCAGCTTGTTTCAGTGGAAAATAAAATATGTCTGCTGTTGTTGACCAACATTTAAAATTACGACATTATTTAACTTTCCCAGTTACTTTCTGCATTTTCAAATTGTGACTGTACTGCAGACAAACATATGCAGCTTATAAAATGAAGGTATTGTTTTGGAGATTTTTTTGTGATTAGTCCAAGATTATGATAACTTTTCACTCTATTCCTCTCAGATTTTGGATTGTGCTCTCGGTAAACAACAATTGCACGAGAAGATGCAGGCCCAAGCATGTCCTCCACTCAGGAAGTCTCCTCATCGCAGCATGTCACCTCCAGGTGCACCCAAGGGTCCCAGCACCGTAGCCTTTCGAGGACCTCGCAATAAACCGTCAAATCCAAAAAGAGGTGTCCGTGGTGAGTGTAGCGTGTTTAGCAGCCTTTATATCTTTAATAAAGTAAATACAAATAGATTTTAGCAAACACTTTTTTTTTACAACTCCGTTTAAATAGGAAGCCATTTGTTAACGTGTAACTTTATTTAAAAAAAGATTGTACTCCTTTTCTTATTTTCTACTTTAGGCTTCTGCTTATATTTATACACTTCGAAGTTTCTTCTAAAATAAATGCAGTATTTTCCTGCAGAATTTCCAGCTTAAGGCCAGGCAATGGCCTACTTTCTGCCAAAGCCCCTGAAACCTGCACAGAGAGTAAATTGAATGATTGCCTCTTATGAGGGAGAAACCGTTTATTCTCCAGAGTATCTGGAAGTCACCTGAGGGGTTTGGTGCAGTTGTGCTAAGGCCTCCCACTGAGCTTAAATGGCTGCATCCATTTGAAATTGATGAGAAGAAGTGATGGAATAACAGGAACTGAAGCTCAGTACGCTGCTTGGTCTCATGAGCAGTTAGCTCCCGCTGGCTCTTATTGCCCTGAGATGCAATCCGTGGAGAAATGATGACACAAACACCCACAATTATCATCAGTAGGGATCTAACTAGTTGTCAAGAGTGCTAGGTAATTGTGTAATTGCAATCATGTTTGTGCGTAATGCCCAAGCCCTCCTCCCCGCTCCAAACTGAATTACTTAATACATTTATAGTGTGGAATTTATGTTGCCCCCATCAGGAATTCTGAGTAATGACAACAACACTGTTGGAGCATCTACATTCTAAGCCTAAAGAAATCGCGCTTGGATTTTATACCTTCTGATTTATTTTTATAAGGTTAAAACATATCAACAGTTTTCTTTTTTTTTCCCCACTTGTGTCAGCTGGTAGGAGAATGGTCTCACAAAGGCCCAGAGCTACAGGTCCTTCTCCTCAGCCCGTGAACAGAAGAGAGGTGCTGAGGGCCGGCCTGGAGAGTCTCGCCCAGCAGAGGGAGCTGACAGAGCTGCAGGGAAAACAAAGGACAGACGCTCTGCTCTCACACAGAAGCAAGGCTGAAATTATAATGAAGGTGAGGGCGCCGACTCTACAAAGTTGAATAGTGATCATGTGAAATTTCGTTACACACAAGAAGTTGCTCCACATTTTTATGAAGACTCATGTGATTTTGTGCAACAAGAGGTCATGTCAAAGATGTTAAACTATCTAAACCTGTCTAAATATTTTCTAATTTTTGTTGTAGCCTAATCAGATACAAGCAGCAGGTTTCCGGCAGCCTACCGTCTCCTCCCAGCTCAGAGTGAACCAGATCCCTCAGAAAGAGCACGCCGTGCCCTGGATACCCACATCCCCACACTCTCCTCCTCCACAGCGGTGAGCATTTTATCTCTTCACAGCTGAAAACACCTTCTTTTTTTCCATTTTCTTTTTAATTTCTTTTTTTGTTCACAGCCTATTATTTTTCCTCGCCAGAGTTTTTGCTCTGAGTCACTATCAGCACAACACTGGATGATTAACATCATTGCATAACCAAGCTTATACTGTTGTTAGGTCTGAAACTCTGATCCCAATCTCTCCACGGTTTGCGTTCAGTAGGAAGCTGCTCATGAATGCACTGTGAATGAATGTGCTCTTGACACAATAAGATGTAAAAATAGAAGTTACGTGAGCAGGCTTCATCAGATAAATAGCATAATAAGCTGCTGACCTGTGTGATTGTAGGCCTTGCCCAATTGGTATCCAAACTATATTAATTTATACACAATGTATAATATAATATAATGGTAAAGTACTGTAAAATTACAAAACAGAACGCTCATCATATGAGCTTACTAAAAGCCCCCGTAAACCCAAATCCACAAACTCATTCTCACTAAGTAATTTAGGTTGTTAGTTGCATGTAAATAAGCATCTGAAAAGAGTTAGGCGTATTTATCAATCCAAATGAAAAATATTGTCATTTAAGTTTGATACAATTGACAGAAATTCGGTTTAGGTGAGGCGGGCTGTGCTCTGGTTCTTGTGACACAATTAGTATTTTGAACCGATCACAGCAGTTCTCTGCCCAAACGTTCTATTAAAAAAAAAAAGATTGTTGCCATAGAGACCGTTTGATACGGCCACACCCACACAGTCCTGTCAAACGGTCTAGACAGTAAAACACGTTTTTTTAACTATAAAAATGTATTTTGTAAAAGATTATTGAGACTTCTTTGATATCATATGTTGATTTATTGATTAAAAAAACAGCTAAGGCAATAACTCTCTTTCTCTTATTCTTCGTTGATTCCTCATCTCCAAATTCCTCTTGCTTGAATCCCCCCACCATCTTTTCTGACTTGTCTGTATATATAGTGTGTGTGTATCTGTATGTGCCCTGTGGTTGTTATCCTTTTATCCCTCCCTATGTGTTCTCTCAACAGATCCCCTCAAAGGACAAGAGCAGAGCCTCGCTGCCTCTTCTCTCCCGTGAGACCCTCAGCCAGCCCTCCAAAGCAGAGGGCGGCCGCTGGTTTGGGAGCCTTGAGCTCAGAGAAGATGAAACAAGCTCAGGCTGAAGCGTTAAGGTGAAGCCCAGCTCTAACATTTATTAAAGCCAGATTGGAATCTCTTCTTTTATTAGATATTTCATCCTAGGGGTGAAACTTATGCTAATAAGTCCTTTCTCTGCATCTCAGTGAGTTATTTCTAACCTCTTTGTCAGACCCCACTTGCTGAAAGCCACAGGCAACACTTTGATTCTAATTCAAAGTTCATTATTTCCAATAAATGAATGTAGGTGATTGTTAGATTGAGGCCATTGCTCTTTATGAGTGATTAATAGCTTGCCTGGTTTCAGTGCTTATAAGCACTTCATTGATTAAACAGTCTGCATATGTCTGGTTTTAATCAAATCTTAATTGCTACAGTTGTTCTTCGCAATTAATCAGGGGCTAGCAGGCCGTTTCGAACGATGATGATTATACATTATTTATGTGAAAAGCTTAATTGTGCTTGAGTTTTGCTTAATATTGATGATTACCGACTACAGGAAAGCCTGGTTGGAGAAGACGACCATGCAGAGGCTGAAAGACCTCAACCAGCTGAGCAACGAAGAGGCCAAACGCATTCAGACACTGAGGTACTGTAGAAATGTAATGACAGCAGATTTAGCAGAGTTATAAAGTTGTATCAGTCGTTCGATATTGATCCAGACAAAAAATAAAAATACTTTATTGATTCCATCCGTACCCATGAAAACGGTTGTCCCTTTAATTGGGACATAATTTTGAACACCAAAACAAAGTTTGAATACTGTAGGTCCACTGCATAGCACAGAGGTCAGGCTTTTTCTTAAGGAGTCAAAAATAAACAATCGTATAACTTTTATGTCAAAGAGCTGTAATCAGAGAGCCGTCATATCTTGTTGTATTTTGTGCCAGGAGTGGTTTGCTCCCTCTTCATCACCCAATAACACGAGACGGCTATAACACTATTACAGATTGCTTCCTGTATGTAATGCCCCACGTCACGTTCATCAAATTAATCACTCTGGAGTTATTATTCCCTGAGCCGATCTCAGCTGGAGTCTTTGTGAGTAGCACGTCAGGTTTCGAAAAATCAGTTCACTGGTTTCTATGGTGAAAGCAAGCAGGACAAATTCACTACATTGTTCAAAAGGATTGTCTTAATACACGGTAGTGGATAATCTGACAGTGTTGACCCTGTTTAATGATAGTGAATTGGAATAAATAGGCAAACAATGAGCCTGAAAAATGCTGCTATTTTATTACCATTACAATGTAACATCCCTCACTCAGAATCCAAATTGGGCTAATGTTTATCCGTACAACAACCCTCTTCATGTCACATACATAAACAAGCATATTCAGCCATCTGTGACAGCTTGTGGCGTGGGTGTGTTTGGGTTTACAGGTCAGAAGTTGTCTCTCCAACTCTGTGGGCCGAGCGAGCTGAGCAGAAGGCCAGAGAGAGAATTCAGCCTCTTCTTGATGAAGCACTGGTAGGGAAGACTTAACTGTTGTCTGGGGAGTGTGCCAGATTTGACTTGTCTAACTTATTGGCTGGGGGAGACATCATTTAACACAGTAGAACAAATTGCGACCTTTTTGAGTATCTGGTCTTGTTCTTATGGGGCGTAGAAAGGAGTCAATTAGTTTTGTTTTTGTGTGTGTTTTACCTCAAGCAAATTGGGAAGTCCAGGCCCAGGTTCAGCCTCTCCCTGAGGGATCGGCTGTCTGAACAGGCTGCAGAGAGGGTGCGTCGCCACGCTCTTGCCAATAAATCACAGCTGGGTTGAGGGTTGGCTGCCATTTTAAATAACAAGACTAAACCAGTTGTACAATATTCAGCTTCTGTTTTGTTTTTTTCCTCTGTTGTCTTCCTTCACAGGCTGCAGAGAGCGCGGAGCAGCTGAGTGAAGCCCTGCTGGAGGATCTGTTGGAGGACAGTGCCCGGGCAGTGTGGGCGGCCCAGACAGACAGACAGTTAGAGGGCCTGGCCCAGCGTAGGCTGCAGGCCCCCACCCTGGAGAGTATGCTGCTTCGTATGGAGGAGATACAGGTGAGAGCTTTGCCAGCAGAAGGTCACCAGCGATAGGAGTTGTTATTCATAGCGGGTTTGTCTGGACAGATTTGGTCTGGTGGTGTTGTTTTTGTTTTTACTGATGCAGTGTCTTGTCTTCTTGATCATGCTGTTCCTTCTTGGTTTAAGTGGTTCACCATCGACAGGTGGACGATGTGTTAATTAAAGGTGCAGTCATCAATTCTGGAGAACGCGTGTTGTCAAAGTCTGTTTTTTTGTCGAAATCAGTTAATATCTTCTCACAATCTGCTATTTGTCCATACTGTGTGTGTGCTGGAAAAAAAGATCTGGTGTTAATACACAACCTAGGCTCAGTAAACTGGTATGTAAACAAAGGGGGCCCTCTCCGTAACTAGCAACATGCCCGTTTACAGAGTCTAGGCTGTGTATAACACTGGATTTTTTTTCAGCACAGTACCTACAGGTAGCGGATCATGAGGAGAAATTCACTGATTTTGACTGAAAGTTATTTGACAAAAAGCATTTCTCAAGAATTGCTGAATCCACCTTTTTAAAAAGCGATTCTCTGTGTGTGTCTGAGCAGAGGGATCAAGAGGAAGTGAGGAGACGCTTTACTTCCATCACCTATTCAGACCCTCTTCACTGGGACCGTCCAGCAGCAGCAGCAGCAGGTAACACAAACACAGTCCTTTTATCATCCTGTGTTATCTGCATTTAGAAGAAATGTTTCCACCCTATGTCTCCAGTAGGTGGGGACAGTGCTACAACTGCCAAGAGTAGGTTAACACTCTCCCTGTCAGTGTTTCTGAATCTATGCTCTTTTCCTTCTGCCTGTCCTCTTCTCCACCTCATCCCTCTCTCCACACTCACTCACACTCACATTCACATTCACACTCACACTCACACTCACACTCTCACACTCACACACACTATCACTTCCTCCCCTTCCCCTCTCTGTTCTTCCCAGGACCTCAGTGCCATGCTCCGGGCTCCAGGCCAGCCTCTCCTCAGCCAATTAGGCTCACACGGCCAGTACTGAGGCACAGCCATGCAGCTGATATTCTCCTAGAGAAACCCGTTGAGACTGGGTGAGTTAACCATTGTCCTTTGCCCCCCCGCCTACTTTTATTTTTTCACTCAATATTTTGCTACTTGTCATCTTCTGCTTTCGGCTTCCCCTCCTTGCTCTTTATATTCATCTTAAAGAGGCAGTTAGGGACATTTTGGAGTGTTCCCAGGAGGTTTAACTGGAGTGCCGTATCCGAGTTTGACCTATTTATCTGCCTGACAATCGTTACAGCTAAAATTATAGGTCTGAGCCGCCATTATAAGTAATGATGGCTCTAGCACAATACTGAGTATTATTTAATGATGCACCCTTTTTGTTAAAAAGATAAACATATGAAAGTGTAAATCAATTAATTTCAGTTACCATTGTTTTAAATAGGCCCTAATGCCTGGGTGAAAAGTAAAGTGGCTAATGTTTTTCCAACAATGCACAGTTAGGTTTTTTTTTCTCCTCCATGACATGTCGTGGCCCCATAATCACTGTCCCATTGGGAAATCTTACTCATCCCACTAAAACTGACTTTGTGTTTACCGTACCCAGGGCAGAGTCTATTCCTGAATGTGTATCCACAGAAAGACCCCTCCAATGTCCAGGGCTTTGGCTGCAGCTGCTGCACTGCTTAAATAATGAGGAACTTGGAGGGAAATGAAAAGGGAGTGGATGGACTAGAAGTTATTGACACAGACAAGCCACTAGGCTGTTGCTGCTGCTAACAAATTCAAGCAGCACCATTAGCAAATTAAAGTCAGTCGCACTTGGAGGGCCTCCGGTTCAGTTCCCTTCAATGGAAACTTTGCCCTTAAAATCCACAGTGACTCATCATCTTATACTCTCCGTAACGCATCCATCAAGTAATGGATCTAGTTTTTTTGGCAAACATAAGGCCAGCCGGATTTAGTGCCTGGTCTTTTTGAAGAGGTGTTTTTCCATGACTTATTCTTGTTTCCCAGCCATCCAGCCTTGCAGAGATACTTAATGGGGACAAAGTCATTTGTGAACCGCTAGCTTATTGGTTCTGAAAACCCTGTGGCATAAAGCGAAGACAGAACTGCCTGCAATCGCTTTTATCCTCAGTTCAATTTAGAGTGCCTTTAAAAAAAAAAAAAATGGCACCTGGCTTAACCCTTTTCATGTCTTTTTTTCAACACATTGAATCACTATAGATTTATTTATGATTTGTGCACCTCATCAACAGGAAAAATACACTGAGAAAGTAATTTTGTAGCTTCACAAAAACACGGTGTGTCAAATTAAAGTTGAATGACGTTAATAGATGTCAATTAATCAGATCAGTATTTTTGGCTCTAGTCTGCCTTGTACTGGAAGTGATTGACGTGTTGACTCTGTAAAGTTAATTTCATTGGGTGTCTTTAATGGGAACATCTGGGATTTCTTGGCCATAGTTGAAGTAACGTCAGTTTCTGGCGTTACATCGAAGATCATAGTCTCCGAGTAATCGTCCATGGTGAAAGACAGATTCAGGAACACAGAGTGTGTGTAGCTTTGCATAGTAATTCAGAAAGACATATCATGGTGACACATGTTATCTTTCCCATAAGATACAGTTATTCAAAATTTGAATTGCCAAGTAGAAATGGGACTTTTTTTCGAATGTATATTTTTGTGTGTCTAAAAAGCTGAATATGAGAAAGATGCTGCCTGGTTACACGTGTCAGTCAGTGATCACTACCACAAGCAGAATGACTCTTGACAGGTGCATTATGTTTGTTTTTCTCAACGTTAGTTTCTCATTAGTTTATTCCCTGTGATGAGGTGCTGTAGAAAAAACAGACCCTTTTTCCACGGTGTTTAGTCCCCAAAGAAGTAATCAAGTTGGAGGCAGTGAGTCATTTAGTGCCAGATGGAAGGAGAAATTGTGCTTATTAGGCACATTGTTTGTAGAGCTGCCGTTCGGGGGCCGAGAGGTTGCTTTTGTAAACTGACCTGAGCTGTGAGGGGAAAATGAGTGGGCTGCTTGGGCTGCAAGCAAACATGACCCAGGTGGCACATTTTGAAGCACTTAATGGAGGAATTGGAGTGAGGAAACATTTTGATTACAGAACCCTGCAGTCCGTTGCATCAGCAAAACCAAAAGACACACGTGACACAGACCAAGAGCAACATCTACACATAAAGCAAGCCGAACCGAGCTTGTTGCAGTCATGTCAACATAGTGTGCCCTCATTTAGGACATGTCAGAATGTGTGGGTCTTCAACGGGAAGTAACAGGATTTTAACTGTAATTTATTCCGATAATTGTGAGATGACATTTGATAGTCAGTTTCCATCTGAGGAAACAAGCCGTGTGAGTGGCCGAGTAAAAAAATTGATTCAGATTTAATGACAATGCCTGAAAGAGTAACCAGTCAACACACTGACCTCGTCGAGGGAAGCCATTCTACTGATGATAATGAGACATATTATTTTAGTCCCTGTAGGTATTCAATAGTACAGCCAGCTGAAGGACCAGTTACTATGGCGTGAAATAATAACCTAAAAATGCAGTTTGCTTTTAGTGTTGTTGTGGTGATAATGTGTTACCCCTCTCTGGCAGAATAGAGAGGCTGCATGTGTTGGGGTTGGAGCAGCAAACATTAGTGTGAAGAGCTCCTTGTGTTTGTTATCTAAGCCGCTGATTGTTTATTATGACCTATAACACACATATCTCAGCCAAGAGAGAGACACATCAGGCGCCGCCATCAAAAGTGAAAACCGAGCAATGCATATAATCACATGACACACACACACACACACACACACACACACACACACACACACACACACACACACACACACACACACACACACACACACACACACACACACACACACACACAGTGACAGCCTACGAAAGGACCTTTATCAAAGGTTGTTCAAGCGTGCCACTCACTGGAAGCTTCTTTGGTTGTCTTTTTTTATGCTAGTAGAGGGCTGTTACGGCTTTCTGATTTTTTTTTTTTAATTTGGTGCTTAAAGAGCTGAGGTAAGGGGAGGAATCATTTTTAAAGAATATTCTTCTTTTAGTCTGTGCTGAGGCTAATTATGGTTACTATTGAGTCATGCCATATCACAAGAGAGCTTTTGTTCCCTATTTGTGGGAAGGCCGTTGTTTACATGACACCAATATTTTAACACTTGCATTATCTGGCACTAGATGTAGCGTGCACTGACACAAAAGCAGCGAGAGATTTCACCTTTGAAATACATCAGCGGAGCGGCAGATAAGATGGACGTATCCATGGTGAGCGGGTCTGACACAGACCTCGATTGTCCGACGGCGGCTCCATCAGCAGGTCAAACAATCAATGGAAAGCAGAAAGACTGACTCAGCAATATTCTACACCTTTCATCCCCCTTGTTTTTATATCTGCTCCCTCGCTCCCCTGCCCCTGTGTTTTTTACGGCTATAGTTTTTCCTCGTGGGCCAAGTATTTCTAACGGCATAAGAGCTCCGTCGCACAGCAGCCTAAATAACGCTTGGTAGCTCGGCAGTTGTTTTGCCATTAAAATCCCCACTGCCAACTGACAGATTAGAATACAAGACATCTATACATATTTTTTCCACATGTAACATCTCCCTCCTGTTGCCTAGCACACCGATCCCTCTTGCTGTTTTTCAAAAGCTCACTGGGGATCCTAGGAATCTTGCTCGAATCACCCCCTATGGTCTCTTAGGCACATTTGTCTTTTGTAAAGCTCAGCTCGCTTCAGCGCAGCATGCGTAACATTTTGATATATCGCATACAGCAATGTCCTTTTGCCAGGTCTGCTGCTTCCCCTGTGAAACACGGCTGGAGCTTTTGTAAAGAAATGACAAGACGGACTTGAAAGCCACTTGAAGGGATCCTGCTAGTGCTGTGTGTGTGTGTGTGTGTGTGTGTGTGTGTGTGTGTGTGTGTGTGTGTGTGTGTGTGTGTGTGTGTGTGTGTGTGTGTGTGTGTGTGTGTGTGTGTGTGTGTGTGTGTGTGTGTGTGTGTGTGTGTCTTGTGCAGGCCAAGCTTTATGTGGGTGAATTTGCTTTTTTTGTTATTATAATAATTCTGATACTTTTTTCAGTGATTCGGCTGTCTTATTTGTGCTCCCCAGACAATCCCAGCCCTCACAGAAAAATACATACACAGATCTAATGCAATGTTTCCAATTGATGTCATATAGGGTTATTAAATGTGTTTAGCCCTATCCCTGAGCAGAGCAAAAGAGAGAGAAGGTACCATATGATTTTTGCATTTCTGTTACTAGTTTATTTGAATTTTCAATACACCACATAAAGCGTGTGGCTGATATTCTGACTTCATTATGTGGATGTGTTGTGAACTGTCGTGTTAACCGTGCTGGCACTTTTGATATTTACGGCCACCTTACGGTTTGCTGAGCCCCACAGTCAAAACAGTTACCAGTTCAGCTGAGGCGGTGTGTGGTGCACAATAGAGAGGCACTTTGCTCTTGGAAAAGTGCGGTGGCAACACTAAATATAGCACATTCAGCGCCGTCGCAGGAGCCAAGGCTGATTTGTCCAAGCAGAGGGGATTATAAAGCACAGACCCATGGCAATGTCCAGCTGAGCCCCCAGCTCACTCCAAAGCTAGTATGCCTCTCCTGACGCCTCTCCTCCCTGTATTCATCATCCTCAGCCATTCATATCAGGCAGCAACTCAGCAAGTGTTTCTGTTCAATCACAGCACTGCACTCCTCCCATAAATGACTTTGCCCTCTTCTCCAAAGCCTTCACAAGCCCTTTAACTCACTTCCAACAGTTGTGAGAAGTCAAACTAATGGAAAAAGGCGTAGTGGAAATCTACCTGTTGTTAACCGTGCTTTTGTGTGTTTCCGAAATCCCTCAGACACAGTTTCCTCTCGGACAGCAGCCTGACAGAGGAGGCGTCTGTGGGCGCTGTGTTCCCAGGCCCGGTGGAGCAGAGCAGGGGGACGCTTCTCTCTGTGCCGGGCAGCACGCTGGGAAACATCCGGAGATATCGGGAAGACTTCGAAGACTACCTGCGCGTCGTGGCTCACGAGGCCGTCGGCAGCTTCAACCCCTGGGCCATCGCAGACAGGTAACAGATTAAACAGTAGAAGTATCCTCTGAATTCCCCTTCAGGTTGACAGAAACTGTAGTTAACCTTCAGTGCATCTTAGGCCTTTTTTGGTACATTTTGGTTTTTCATTTCACAACTGCTGAGGCTGTGTTCATGCAAATGGCTTCATATTTGGTCAAGGCTAATGTTTTCTGACCAATTTATGAATTTTATCCTCAATTCATTGATTTACACTATAATGCACTGTATATTAATTTTCCTCACACTCAGCCTCCTTGGCCAAATAAGCGCCTCATTGACTCCCATTCAAACGACATTTTTTGACCCTGCTGCCAATAGCTGATAGAAACCAGATTTTTTTTGTTTTGTTTTATTTCCTTGTACTAATGTCTTGAAAATTTACATTTTTTGTGTTTTTTTTTTAATTGCATCGGTTTTCTCTCATATACCATTGGTTTTAATTACAGGCTGAGATTTAATATTGCTCTCCTCTGCTACTAGCCACTGCAGGCCACATGAATAAATTGTTTCAGCTAAAATGCTCTCTCTGTATTCTTAGTGATGGCTTAGTATAGTATAGATGTGTTTTTCGACAAATAAGTGTGTGTGCGTGTCTGTGTGTGTATCCCAACACGGACACTCAAATTCACATAGAGAAAAACAGTTCAGTGTAAATCCATAAAAACTGCATGTTTTGATCCCATGGTCAATTGAGGTTAAATACATGAATTTGGTAATATTAGACATTCATCCTGTTCTTATACCTTGAAATTTTAAATTTTTACTATTTTACAGCTGATGCGTGAATTTCATCCTTATAGGCCTGAAGAGCAAAGATACCCCTAGTGGAAACGAGGGAACTGTGATTCATTTTGTATTGTTATTAGTTGTAAAGGCTATAGGCAGGACTTAATTCATAAAACATCTGAAAAAATCAGAAAAATCTTAAATTTCAAGTTATAAGAGCAGGATGAATGTGTAATATTACCATATTCACAAATATATCCTCAATTAACCATGGGATCGAAACATGCTGTTTTCATGGATTTACATTGAGCTGTATTTCTATGTGAATTTCACTATCTGTTATTGGATACACACACAGGCACACATATTCACAAATACATATTTGTTGAAATACACATATACACTACTCTATGCCATTATGAAGAACCCAGACAGAGCATGTTATCTCAAATATTTTATTCATGTGGCCTGCAGTGGCCTAAGTAGCAAGGGAGTGCAAATTTACATTTTAGCCTGTAGATGAAACACTGGCATATGTGTGAAATTAACAACAACTAGTAAAAAACACAAAAAATGGAAAATGTCAAGACATTAGTACAAGGAACCAAAAGAATAATAAAAAAAATCAGTTTCTCTCATCTTTTGGTAGCAGGGTCAAAAAGTGTAGTTTTAATAGAATTCTGTGTGTCGTACAATGGCCCTTAATGGAGGGCACATTTTAAATCTTAAATAGCAAAAAGAATAGAAATGCACTCAATTCAATATTATTGTTAATTCTTGACATCTATCACACTCTTATAATCCCCCTCAAAAAAATCCAATTTAGACTAATTATTTAGCTTTTAATTGATTTTTGGTGTTTTTTCATAAAAAAAAATGAGTGACTTTTTCTAAAACAACTGGAATTTAAAGGGTTAAAATCCTTAAATTAAAGATGAATATGGTTTGTATGGTGAGGACTCGAGTTGAAAAAGAAAGTTATAAAAAAAAATTGGTGGAAAAATACATTCATGTTATTTTTATCTACATATCAATTCAAAGTGACATCTTAAGCGCCGAAGGAAGCAGAGTGTGAGTTTTTTTTAAAATCTTAGATATAAAAAAATATAAAAATGCTTTCAAATCAATTTCATTGCACATTTTTTACATCTATCACACTCTTATAATCCCCCTCAAAAAAATCCAATTCAGACTAATTATTTAGCTTTTAATTGATTTTTTGTGTTTTTTCATAAAAAAAAACGAGTGACTTTTTCTAAAACAACTGGAATTTAAAGGGTTAAAATCCTTAAAATAAAGATGAATATGGTTTGTATGGTGAGGACTCGAGTTGAAAAAGAAAGTTATAAAAAAAAATTGGTGGAAAAATACATTCATGTTATTTTTATCTACATATCAATTCAAAGTGACACCTTAAGCGCCGAAGGAGGCAGAGTGTGAGTTTTTTTAAGGATGCACTGAAGGTTAAAGGTGCACTATGCAGGTTCAGGGGAGGGGGGTTTGTTTATATTTGCAAAAGCCTGCTGAAGTCAGTTTAAAAAACATATTTTCTCTACTTGGAATAGTTTTGTATTGAATAATTCTATCATCATAAATTAAAAAACATAATTATTTGAGGCGCCTGAAACCAAACGTGAGACTGGAATATGTTTGTTAACCAAAACTGTTGGCCCTGCTGCTGTAAACAACAACAGTGAAACAGTTATTTTCCAGATAGCTTTTTTGATTTCCGGGATCCATTTTTCCTTGTGAGGAAGGTTTGTTAATTCAGCTCAGCTGTATACAAAATGTTCACTTCTCTGACTCCGTTACATAGTGTATCTTTTAAACCTTGCTAATAATAAATTCAAAAATCTTTTTGTATTTTTGGAGTTATACTTTATATAAATAATATACACTCAACAAAAATATAAACGCAACACTTTTGTTTTTGCTCCCATTTTTCATGAGATGGACTTAAAGATCTAAAATTCATTCCAGATACACAATATTACCATTTCTCTCAAACATTGTTCACAAATCTGTCTAAATGTGTGATAGTGAGCACTTCTGCTTTGCTGAGATAATCCATCCCACCTCACAGGTGTGCCACATCAAGATGCTGATCTGACATCATGATTAGTGCACAGGTGTGCCTTAGACTGTCCACAATAAAAGGCCACCCTGAAATGTGCAGTTTTGTCTCACAGCAAAATGCCACAGATGCCACAAGCATTAAGGGAGCGTGCAATTGGCATGCTGACAGCAGGAATGTCAACCAGATCTGCATTGAATGTTCATTTCTCCACCATAAGCCGTCTCCAAAGGCGTTTCAGAGAATATGGCAGTACATCCAACCGGCCTCACAACTGCAGACCACGTGTAACCACACCAGCCCAGGACCTCCACATCCAGCAGGTTCACCTCCAAGATCGTCTGAGACTAGCCACTGAGACAGCTGCTGAAACAATTGGTTTGCATAACCAAACAATTTCTGCACAAACTGTCAGAAACCGTCTCAGGGAAGCTCAACTGCATGCTCGTCGTCCTCATCGGGTTCTTGACCTGACTCCAGCTCGTCGCCGTAACAGACTTGAGTGGGCAAATACTCACATTCGATGGCGTCTGGCACGTTGGAGAGGTGTTCTCTTCACGGATGAATCTCAATTTACATTGTTCAGGGCAGATGGCAGACAGCGTGTGTGGGTGAGCGCTTTGCTGATGTCAATGTTGTGGATCGAGTGGCCCATGGTGGTGGTGGGGTTATGGTATGGGCAGGCATTTGTTATGGACGAAGAACACAGGTGCATTTTATTGATGGCATTTTGAATGCACAGAGATACCGTGATGAGTTCCTGAGGCCCATTGTTGTGCCATATATCCATGAACATCACCTCACGTTTCAGCAAGGCCCCATGTTGCAAGGATCTGTACACAATTCTTGGAAGCTGAAAATGTCCCAGTTCTTGCATGGCCAGCATACTCACCGGACATGTCACCCATTGAGCATGTTTGGGATGTGCTTGACCGGCGTATATGACAGCGTGCACCACTTCCCACTAATATCCAGCAACTTCGCACAGCCATTGAAGAGGAGTGGACCAACATTCCACAGGCCACAATTGACAATCTGATAAACTCTATGCGAAGAAGATGTGTTGCACTGCATGAGGCAAATGGTGGTCACACCAGATACTGACTGGTTCTGAGTCCCCAGACCCCCAATAAAGCAAAAAAATGCACATTTCAGAGTGGCCTTTTATTGTGGACAGTCTAAGGCACACCTGTGCACTAATCATGATGTCAGATCAGCATCTTGATGTGGCACACCTGTGAGGTGGGATGGATTATCTCAGCAAAGCAGAAGTGCTCCCTATTCCACATTTAGACAGATTTGTGAACAATGTTTGAGAGAAATGGTAATATTGTGTATCTGGAATGAATTTTAGATCTTTAAGTCCATCTCATGAAAAATGGGAGCAAAAACAAAAGTGTTGCGTTTATATTTTTGTTGAGTGTATGTCTATGAAATATCAGAAGAATATTGCATGCTCAGTTCTGTAACCAGAGGCACAAAGAAGCCAGATATGTCTTTGCTCTCTGTTTTGTCCCCGGGATGTGTTTGATGGACATACTGTAACTCTCGCTCTGAGAGGATCATGCAGAGGTTTTGGTTTGCATTCTCTGGTGTTCACCATTGCTTTTCTCTCCCACTCACAGATTTGCATACTTAACAGAATTCTTAAGTTGCTGCAATGCAGAATGCTAGAGACTCCCTCTCTGATCTTTGTGAACATACCAAAGCCATCTGTTTGAGGAAGTTTGATATTGAGTTTTTCTTTTCTCTGCGTCACAGAATATGTGTGGGCTTGCGAAAGAGCTCGATAAGTTGTTTTTAGCTTTTAAATTCAGAGCTGACAAACTGCTGCATAGTCTCGCCCATGGGATCTGGCCGCTGTGTTACTGGCTCATTATCAGTCCCACATCAATGAGCCAACGTTTTCAAGAGACGGATCTGTACTCGTCTGAATTCAAAAGTGGAAAATACGGATATTGTGTTAGCGGAAGCCAATGATCTCACAGTTTTCTGGAGAGACAGCACATATGCGTACAGGCCTTCATGCCCCCTGCTATTCTGACACAGTACGCACACCGTTCTGTGTGAAGAGATTGTAACAAGCACACTAGTGCTGCGGTGGAGCCAAACCCCACAGAGGATCTAATTCATTGTCTGATAACACATTGATTTCAAAATAGCCAATCTAGAGCACAACAGAAACAACCTCCAGCATCGTTTTAAGTTATTTATTACAGACCGAGGCAGCCTTGGTCGTTATGAAGAGTCATTCAGTAAAGCTCGCAAAGCTTTTAGCATATTAGCATAATTAATATTTTTTTAATGGCTGTTCCCAATCCATGTGAGTCTTCACTCTGTTTCCCCTGTGCCCAGTGTTGAGAGCAGAGTGTTCTTGCATCGACTATGATGGTACTGTCGAGGTACAGGTAGTTCAAGAACACACATTTACTTTGATGGTTTTGTTTGCGCAGACAACCTGATTTAAATTCCATTTTGGGACTCTAAAAGGGAGATCAAAGAGTGTATGCCCCACATTTTCGCTTCAGTATCGTGTGTGTGTGTGTGTGTGTGTGTGTGTGTGTGTGTGTGTGTGTGTGTGTGTGTGTGTGTGTGTGTGTGTGTGTGTGTGTGTGTGTGTGTGTGTGTGTGTGTGTGTGTGTGTGTGTTGACCCAGATAAAAATCAAAATAGTGAAATTGTCTCTCGAGTTATTTCCCTCCATTTTAGGCTATTAAGGCACGATCAGCTCTGGAAGTCACTAGACGCTGCTCTGGTGGGGCAAAACCTCTAATCACATTTTGTACAATAATGTGAAGAGGCGATATGTGAGCTAAAATGCCATTTATTTATTCGCATTGCTTCAAAAAACATAAGGATTGGTCTCAAATAATTTGGCAAGAACAATAAAAATGAATAGAGAATTTTATCACCAAGAATATTATTCAATCGGTCACATGACTTCCATCTTCTGATACGATCATTTTGTTTTATTTATGTAATTTGTTCGATTTACAAATGACATAAATGAGTATTTCTCTGACATTAAAGTTCTCCACCTGTTTAACGTCCGGGCCTACTCACAGGAGATGTTTTTTGGGAGAATAACCTTTCCCTATCTTATTTCTTTATGTCTTTATTTATATTGTCTGTTGTCCCACAGCATGGCGGACGAGCTTCTGTCGGAGGCTCTGGCTGAGGTGGCAGCTGAGTTCCAGGACGTGGTGGAGGAGTACGCCGAGGCCGTCTTCACTTCAGAGTTCCTTCAGCCAATCCAGTCGCCTCCTGCTTTGGTCAGCCAATAGGACAATAGTTACAGCACCGTAGCTGTGCCGTTGTTTTTCAAGTGACTATAAAACATATTTATTTTGGTGGATTTGAATAAGTAGGATCCTTTTGTTGACCCAAGGACTAGGATTATTTTCCCCTTTTTTCACACAGATAGATTCTTCTGGAAGGACGCTCTTTCACGTGTGTACCTATTTGTACGTGTTTTGTGAATGTACAAAGTGTTTAAAGATGATTACTCTGACGACATATGACTCAATGTGATTGGGATTGTAGATATATTTTTGAATGAAGCTGCAGCAGACACGAGATTGTTGAATTGGACAGGGAGCGTTAGTCACGTTGCTCTCTACGGTCCATCTGTATCTGTGATTGAATTCAACTCGGGAAAGTTAGTTTATTTTAGATAAGCATGGAGAGACCATTACGACATTACAGAGGATTATAAGATTACCGCTCTCGGAGGATTACTCACACTTTTCTTTTTTATAATACGTTGGAATATGGAAAATAAATCAAATTAATTGCATACGATCTGTACCAAAATGATGGAACAAGGACATCAATCTATTGTAACTTGATTCCCATCGGTTGCTTCAATGTTTAAATAAAGTGGACTGAGTCTTAGAGATTGTAATTGATTCAGGGGCACTTAATGATCTTTTTGGTCAAATAAAATGTAGCCATTAGTGTCTATACTGTTGCCACTGCTGAACTAAATCCTGCGTTATAATGGTGTAGTGTCAATTAATTCCCAACGCTAAATAAACAGGACAGATCAAGAAAACGTCCCTTGAGAGTGACATGAAAGCCCCCGCAGACAGAGCGGCGGGGACACATCCAGATGTTGTGCTGGCCTGTGGGGAAAGGCCTTTGACAAAGGGACATACAGTGACTGAATGAATTAGCTCACATCCAATGGGCTTGCTCCGGTTTCCTCTCAGGCTGGGTGTCTGCGTGGGCGTTTTGAATACGTGCAGGCTTTCACAGGCTTCAGCTCGGTGCAAATTTCTCCATCTCCGGGTAAATGGAAATGGACAGGCTCAAAGGGAAAGGGGACGTGTTGATGTCTTTACCCTAAACATAAAGCACTCAGGTTGTTCTGACATTGGGGAATGGGAGAAGTAAAACGCATGAAATGACTTTCTGTTCATAAGATTATTTCTAATTATTTTTCATTGTTCTGGCTCGGACATTGCAAACAAGTCTGCCAAGAGGCATTTAAAAAAACAAAGCAGAAAATATATTATATTTTGCCGCCTCAGCAGGCACCACTTAGAAACCAGAGAGCTGTGAAATCTATTCCCTTGCTTCACTTGTTTTCAAATAAATATTTCTTTATACCTAGCGAAATTTGGAGAAATGCCGACACGCGGATTTATTTTGGCTCACTGTGCCTTTTTAATTGATCCTAAGCATGAACATTTGTGCACAGACCAGAATTAGCCTGTAGTAAGTAAGTAAGCATATTATTATGATTTCTAATATTCAGACAGTTTGCCCACAGCCTGCACTGACTCATTATCAGAGGTGATTTCAGAACTGGAGAGGAAACCGACTGCTAAATATTCTTGGTGTATAGAGGGGACATTTTGCCACACATGTACATCAAAGCTGCTTTGGGACATCTGGGGGAAAAAAAATTCAGCTGATTTTTGCAGCGCTTAAGTTATTCTGCTGGAGCTTTAAGTGTCTGAGGGAGGATTTCTGTTGCAATTGTTTTGACTTCTAGCGTTCAGTCACAGCTTTTCTTTTCTATTGATAATCATTAGTCTCAGAGCCAGCTGCTAATTATGAAGGTATTTTCTGAAGCAAGTAAATAGAGCGGAGTCCCTGAAGAGAGGCCAGATCATTCACACACAATCAAAGGATTATGAGGCCAAAAAGATTATATGTCAACATCACAGCTTGGTGTGAGTCTGCCGCAGAGTGGACACACCGTAGTTATGTGGAAAAACCTTTTTTCATCATTATTTTACTATAGTGGAGATTCACTAGAGAATAGACTTTGACACACACAATTACACACTAATGCAGCAGGAGGAGCAGACTGACCTTTTCCCCCCACCTTTCTGCAATCATTGCAGTGAGTTTATAAGCCTAAGCCAACAACTGTCAACTTAAAGAAGCCTAAGCTGTTTATTTAACGGTTAACGATCGAAGAAATACAAACAAAGAAGATTTCATATAACAGAAGTCTATAGGTCTTTTATATTGCGTTTGATAAAAGGATGTAAGATGTGTTCAGGTCTGTCGCTAAAAAGTAGCCATAGCACAATGTACAAATACTCTAAAGTCAAGTCTTGCTTTTACATTTTTGAAAATATATTTAGGTCAACGGAACAGTTCCCTCCCTTTTTCCTATCTCCTAGAGATCAGCAGTGACGACAAGGTTTTGCAGTCCAAACACAAACTATTTATTTTTAACAGTAAGGTAGATTGACTTCAGGTTGAGCAATGTCCAAACAACAAACAAAATATATCTCTTTTAGACAAACTAACTTAATTCTTATTCCCCAACGTAACCAGAGTAACTACAGCTAAACAGCAAATAAAAACATGTAGTGGACTCAAAAGAGTTCTAGTTCCCTCTATGGTAGTTTAAAGTATTATACAATATGTTCTTTAAAATGTTGGTTTATTTTTTTTCACCACAGTATTTTATGTTATCAACATTAAAAAAATAACGACTAGGTTTTATGTTCAATAATACAGATGATTGAAGCAAAAGTAATAGTGTAATGCCATGTGACAGGCTTCAGATGTTGAAAATATGATAAAGAAGTATTTGAAAAAAAGCATTAAAGGTACAGTATCTCACAAAAGTGAGTACACCCCTAACATTTCTTCAAATATTTCATTATATCTTTCCATGCGACAACACTGAATAAATGACACTTTGATACAATGTCAAGTAGTCAGTGTACAGCTTGTATAACAGTGTAAATTTACTGTCCCCTCAAAATAACTCGACACACAGCCATTAATGTCTAAACTGCTGGCAACAAAAGTGAGTACACCCCTAAGAAAAAATGTCCAAATTGGGCCCAAAGTGTCAATATTTTGTTTTGCCATCATTATTTTCTAGCACTGCCTTAACCCTCTTGGGCATGTAGTTCACTAGAGCTTCACAGGTTGCAACTGGAACCCTCTTCTACCCATTCATGACGACATCAAGGAGCTGGTGGATATTAGAGTCCTTGCGCTCCTCCATCTCCCGTTTTAGGATGCCCCAAAGATGCTCAATAGGGTTTAAGACTGGAGACATGCTTGGCCAGTCCATAACCTTTACCCTCAGCTTCTTTAACAAGCCAGTGGTCGTTCGGAGGGGTGTTTGGGGTCGTTATCATGTTGCAGTACTGCCCTGCGGCCCAGTTTATGAAGGGAGGGGATCATGCTCTGCTTCAGTATGTCACAGTACATGTTAGAATTCAATGAACTGTAGATCCCCAGTGCTGGCAGCACTCATGCAGCCCCAGACCATGACACTCCAACCACCATGCTTGACTCTAGGCAAGACACACTTGTCTTTGTACTCCTCACCTGGTTGCCGCTCCACACTCTTAACACCATCTGAACCAAATAAATGTATTTTGGTCTCATCAGACCACAGGACATGGTTGCAGTAATCCATGTCCGTAGTCTGTTTGTCTTCAGCAAACTTTTTGTGGGGTTTCTTGTGCATCATCTTTAGAATAGGCTTCCTTCTGGGATGACAACCATGCAGACCAGTATGATGCAGAGTGCGGCGTATGGTCTGAGCACTGACAGGTTGACCCCCCACCCCTTCAAGCCCTTCAGCAATGCTGGCAGCACTCATACGTCTATTTTCCAAAGCCAACCTCTGTGTACGACGCTGACCATGTGCACTCAACCTTCGTAAACTGGGCCGCAGGGTGGTATTGCAACATGATAACGACCCCAAACACACCTCCAAGACGACCAGTGGCTTGCTAAAAAAGCTGAGGGTAAAGGTTATGGCCTGGCCAAGCATGTCTCCAGACCTAAACCCTATTGAGCATCTTTGGGGCATCCTCAAATGGAAGGTGGAGGAACGCAAGGTCTTTAATATCCACCAGCTCTGTGATGCTGTCATAAATGGGTGGAAGAGGGTTCCAGTTGCAACCTGTGAAGCTCTAGTGAACTACATGCCCAAGAAGGTTAAGGCAGTGCTGGAAAATAATGGTGGCCACACAAAATATTTACACTTTGGGCCCAATTTGTAAATTTTTTCTAAGGGGTGTACTCACTTTTGTTGCCAGCAGTTTAGACATTAATGGTTGTGTGTCGAGTTATTTTGAGGGGACAGTAAATTTTCACTGTTATACAAGCTGTACACTGACTACTTTACATTGTATTAAAGTGTCATTTATTCAGTGTTGTCCCATGGAAAGATATAAAGAAAAATGTGAAGAAATGTGAGGGGTGTACTCACTTTTGTGAGATACTGTATGTCAAGTGAAAATATACAGTACATTGTGAAGGGTAGTGCAAAGGACTCTCTAATCCCTGAATGTGAAGGAGAAGTGCCAGTCAATTATCCTACCTACTGGGGGCTGAGGTTCACTACATGAATCATATTTTTAAAGTACCATCCAGTTGTTTATTGTGCTTTTCCTCCCACCACTTCACTGAATACTCCTTCCAGGCAGGAATCAACTACAAATCTGCACCGTGGCGCTAAATTCAGGTTTGCTGCCTGCCAAGTGTTGTATCATGTTGTTATTCTTTTAAGTCTCCCAAGAGACCTCACATCACTGACACGGCTTCTTCCCTACTTTTGGTAAAAAAATCTTACAGTGGAGTAGTATAAACACATTTCTAAAAGAACGATCTTCTGTGTGCCGTTGTGTTGTTCGGTCAAAGATGCAGGTTACCGTGACTTCCCCACTTTTTACACTCTAAATCATTTCAATAATGTGGGTTTTTTGTATTGATGTATTTTTCAATATGTTCTTCAGTTTCTCCTAATGTGGAAGTGCTATACAATGTTGAGTGATGTCCTTGAAGGCCATGGTAGAATTCTTGTTATGAAAGAAACAGTCACTTAATTCTTTTTTTCTTTTCTTTTTCTTGGATCCGGTCATTGAAGCCATTTGGTGTAATCAGTGCTATCAGTCTTGCTGGCTTTCTATCTATCTAGCCTTAAGGCCTTTTCTCTATTGGGTTTTCTTTAGTGGGGATTGTGGTAGCAGAATTCTTCCCCATGTCTTGACAAAGACTCGAACAGGCTGGATTTCATCATTGTGTTTCAGGAAGGTTTATTTCAGGAGTTCCCATACAATTCATACAGAGGATTTCATGGAGCATCGAAGCAGCAGTGAGAGCCGCATGGCACCTCTTGATAGTTACAGAACAGTGGCTTATATCGTGTGTTGGGCTGTATCACGTGTCTTAATCTTCTACAAATAGATAGATCGTTTCATCACAACAAGTCAAACACATGTCCTTACATAGATTGTTTTCGTCTCTTTACCCGTGACCCAACCTTTAGATATACACGCTCAGCAACTGTTGAAATAGAGGCTATTCAAATCTACAACAGGATCTCAGCGCAATGTTCTGGGCCAGTAGTGTATTGTCGCTGGCGTTCATGACAAATACAAATGGACTGCGTGTATTCCTGATGGACTTTGGTAATGTAGCGTGTCCAGGCTCTCAGATTCCTGCCACAGGCGCTCTTTACTCTATCGATATTCATTTTGTGTGGACGCGGCTGCCAAAACGTGGGCTCAGGCCACACACACCGTCCTTGACTAGTCCAGTGAAAAAGACCTACTTTGGTCAAGTTTTGCAGCATTGCAAATTAAGATAAGCTTAAAAAATAAATTAGAGGTACCCATTAGGTGAAGCTTAAACCACATTCCACGACTGGATTTGAAGGATTCAAGCTGAGGCAACATGATTTATTTAACTTTTATCCCAAAGAGAAGAAAAAAAAGACTTAGACATTACTGTATAAGCTTGTGCAGGCTGCATAGGGCTTCGTTTTGATGGGGTTGGTTTTATTCTCAAGGCATTTCTTTTCAAAGCCCAAAAGATTTTTCTCTTTTGTCCAGGATGACTGAGCGATGTGGCACCTGCTGCTTCAGTGATGGATGGTTGACAAGGGCGATGGCTTTAACCCCTTCATCCTTGGGGTTGCACTGATTTAGTGTCCGGCTGCTCTTAACAACCACATAGAAGAATATACAACACCGGCTACCTGTGTGACATCACAATATCTTAGTATGTCCAATCCTTGCGATAGCCAATTTCCGCGCTGCTGTGATTTAGTGTCCTTCTGCATCTGCATTCTATATTCTCTTCAATAAAGCTAAACAACCACACCCTTTATGACCCAATGACTTTGCCCGACTTTGTATTAATAATATATAATTCATGCATCTTCCTACAAATAGGCTACGTTTCATTGTGGTGTGATAGTTCCTATGGAATTGATTAAACTATTTAGGCTAATCAAACTAGTCGTGCCTAATGACTACATCTGTAAAATGGCATCGCAGAACAGCTTATCTGAGTAGTGCTAATGCATGGACTCACTAGATCAGTCTTTCCTTTATAGAATAGGCTATACGTGTTCGTTGTTGAGCATCTTTGGCCAAGTCAAAAGACGCTGATTCTAGCCAGGGAAAGAGGACGGACGCCCTTCAGCGGCCGCGGACATGCGCGCACCGCTGGAGGCAGCAGTGGAGCAGCAGCAGCAGTCAGACCGGGCGCTCGTTCCGTTTGGAGGAACTCTGGCAGATGTTAGCGGCGGAGAGGTGACTATAGTTGGCAGAGAGCTGGGTGGGCATGACATGTGAGCCGAAGCTGCACACATACAACAAATTACCCAAAGTATGTCTGCGGCAGGGAGGGGCCGGTCGATGCCTGCATGGACTTGACACAGGTGAACTAGAGCGCAGCGGCAGATTATCCTGTTTTTAGATTCTTTTTTTGTTAATTTTTCTCCATTTCCTCTCTACGGAGGAGCTCCCGGAGCCAGCTTCACCCTGCCTAGGTCTGGGCAGGAGCTCTTTTTATTAAATACAGTCTATGGGCAGGAAACGTTTGGTGAAGCAGCAAGCAGCGGAGTGACGGAGGAAGAGCCGGCGGTTAATTAACTCTACCGACAACACAACTCGTTTCTGACAGAGGTTTCAACGAGGGACTGCAGATCACCATGTCAAAAGAGGCAAGAGGCAGAGGTAAGCGGGAAACTGCGTGCATATAGTCTCGTGCAAATGGGTAGAAACGTGCGTCTCGCGCTGCTGGATGTTGGCTCGCACACACACACACACACACAGCCGCGTGCTTCATGGATGGATGGAGGCAATCTGTTGGAATGCGGTCAGATACGCGTCTCAGACAGCCCGGTCCGGTGGACTGTCCTAGCTGTCTGTGTGTGTGTGCGCGCGCGCTTGTGTGTGTGTGTGTGTCTGTGCTGGTTTAACAGCCAAATGTGTGACCCGTCAGATTCACTGACGCTGCAGGGCCAAATGTCAAAAAGATGACTGAACAAATATTGACAGGTGAGCTGTTAGTGGCCTTCAGACCTCAGAGGTTTAAGCTATTAGGCTACAGCTACTACCAGTAATACTGTTTGACCCTATTTGCCATATTGAGGCTGGTCTATGTCTGTTAACAGCTTTTGAGATTCACACAAAAAATAAATAAATTAAGCTGTTGCTATAACTGTAGTAGCTGAAATTCCCAATCAGGTCACAGACTTTGGTAAACACAGATCAGACGATAAATCAGACAACAAACAGCCAGGACAATGTTAAACCGAGTGAAGTTGAAAAAGTAACTGAACAGAAGAGTTCAGTTAGACAGTGCATTGCCAATAATATCAGGCAAAAAAATCTAGTGTTAATTTGGAATATGTGCTATGTGAGAAGGTGTTGTTGACAGAAGAGCATCAGCCAGACCTGGGAAATGGTGACATTTTGGTAGCACAAAAGCTTTATTTTTGCTCCTTCAATCACATTATTTTTTTTTTCAATGACTTTCACTGATGGAGGAGCTCATTGTCTTAATGTTTCTGGTGTGACAAAATACCAAGTGGACTTAAACCCCTGATCATTGTGCCGGCTGAAGCTATAAGGCAGTGGCGTTAAGACTTTACTTCAGCCTGGCTCTATTTGTGCGGTGTGCATCTGCCCTGCCTTTGAAAAAAGTAATTTCCCCCAGCTCCAGCCCTTCCATGATCTGACCTTTCCCACAATCCTGCTGAGATCAATAAGATATCAGAACGTTATTACTCTGACAGTGACAATGTGAGAGGGTTTTTTTTTTGTCACATTGTTTTGGCTTTCAGATGTTTCTGCTTGGGATTTAAAGTAATGTATCCCCACCACCAGCTACCAGGGTGCAAAGTGGAAAAGTCTCTAAAGTAATAAATAAAATATTTCCCTTTAGACAACAAGCTGATTCAAACACATTGGCTGACATCAGGAGGAAGCTCTGCCAAGCCTGAGAAATCGCCTCGAGTAATGTCACTTCAATCTCTAATTGTCTGCCTTTGAGTTGTTTTGCGGAAAAAGAAGATGTCTGCATTGATGTTGATCTTTTCTTTTAAACATTGTTAGTCTCAACCAAGTTACAGCAGAGCAATGCAAAATCAGTGGAATGCTCCTGGGAACGTCACCCGTTGTGTAGAAGTAGAGTTTTGAGGATTTGAACCAAGACTGGCATCACATCAGATTTAATGGTACGCATATGTTAAGAGATGGGTTAATAAACCAGTCCTCTGTTTTTGATATAAATATTTAAGAAAATAAATACAAACAGTAAGATGCTGAAGATCACTTATTTGTGTCACAGTTTTGGAATAGTTTGTTATTAATTGTGTTACATTGCTTTGCACTTAAAAATGTCAGGTGCAGCCCCAGAGCTCGCCAAAGGAATTGGCTTTTATCTATAAATCAAGCAAGCACTCCTATTTTTAGTAGAATATAATCTCCTAAAACCAATTAGGTTCTCTGAATGCATGAAAAGAAAAATGTATTTTAACAGTTGTGAGGGGAGGGTTACTCCACTTAATCTTAATTATATTGCATTGAGCTTCACTGTTCACTTACATTATTTCAGCTGAGCTCTATAAAATCACGTTGACCCCGCAATGCTACAGTAGGCTTGTGGCAGACTGATATTAACCTACAGTGTATGTGTGAAGTCACTGTTAGCACAACCATGTGCCCCTGGACCCCGGTTCAAAACATAACTTCTGAAGTAGAGCGATTCTCATTGAAACATTGCTCTTTAAAGTCCCTAACAATATGGCCAGGCCATATATTTTAATTTCCTGGCTTTTACTTTATGTATGCAAAACTTATCTCAGTCACTTTCAATTATAATAGGGCTGCAGGGGATTTCCCACTTCTTGATTCTCATTTCAATTTTCTCTCTCGTCTCACTCGAGAGCAAAAGCTGTTATGGGACTTTAAAGAAAAGCAAGGATAATAGAGGCAGAATGTATAGTTCATTATTAAAGTATTACAAACCAGCGTTAATGGACTATCTCAGCTTTATTGTTTGTGGTGCCTTTTTTGCAGCCTCCGCACAAGTGTGGCCTTGTGCCCAGATTCACAGACTGTCTATTAAAATGTCAAAGAGCTCCAATTTTAATCATCTGAACACATTGAATTATAATTTAAGCAGAGTGATAACATGTTTTGTTATTTAAAAAGGCTGTGTTTAAAGCTACACTAGTCAACCTAAAGCAGGTGTGATCCAACCTTTACATGCACACAACTCACTTGTCAATGGCTACAGAGAAGCTACCCAAAAACCGAGGGTATGTCTTTTGAAGGGACCCGCGGTTGAACATGGGATTCAAACCAACTTAAGTTCACCTACCGGTTTCTCTATCCTAAAGGCCTTTTTTCTCCCAATTGCAAGAGCTATGCAACACAGGCATCAGGCTTCCAAATAGAACTTTTGCTTTTCTGATCACCGCCGTCATTCCACCTCTGACCCCTATTACATTTGTCTTCCTTTAGACTAATGGAACAAACCAGGTGCAGCACCTCCACGCTTTTGTCTTCCTCATATTTGATTACGTTTGATTATTCTGAACATTCTTTGTTTCTCTATTTGCTGTACAAAAAAAAATAAAAATGGGGCAGCCTACCTGCTGTTTTGCTGAGATTCAGCGTCAAGCTAAAAATAGAGCAGATGGATGCAGATGAACAGCCTCGCCCTCTTCCTCTCTGCCTCCTCATCTCTCTCTCTCTCTCTCTCTCTCTCGCTCTCTCTCTCTCTCTCTCTCTCTCTCTCTCTCTCTCTCTCTCTCTCTCTCCCTTTCTTTCTGGAGAGCTGAATAAAGTGGCAGCTAACTATTTGGCAGTGTGTTAGTCTTAGGATTTGGTTTGATTCCGTCAGTGACTGCCCAAGCCCAGGTCATATCACTGGGTTTGGGCAGTCACGATTAATACTTTATATTCCACTGCAGCTTGCTGTGTGCAGTGTCGTGGTAGTGGCAAACGGTCCCTGCAGACAGCCTGCTCAACAAGCAGCTCCACAGTGTTCTCTGGATGCTACAGAGGCGTGTGCTAATACATTCAGCCCGTGACCTCTGCTATTTTATTTGATCTTACAAAACAGTGTTAATTTAAATGTAATAGCTGTTTGTCATGGGGAAGCACACTGGGCCTGTGCACAGCAGCTGGCCTGCTGCTATTTGAGGCTCACCTGGAGCTGACCACCAGTCGACTGGTTGTTTGACACAGCCAACTGTGTTGACGTCACACTAGTACACACACACACACACACACACACACACACACACACACACACACACACACACACACACACACACACACACACTTTAGATGTGTGGCTACAAAGAGGTTCTTCTTGAAATTGGCTATTTGAAGGCAGAATTATTCTCTCTATTCATTCTAAAATCCACCAGTGTGTCCTAACAAATGAGAGTTCATGTTTGAGGTGGGTTCATTTGGCTATCTGCTCATTTCCAGACATGCCCTTGGGCTCTTGAAACTTGTACTGGCTATTATATTTTCTGATGTTTTAAAGGCCAAACATTTTAGAGGCTAAATCAAGCAGATAATATCAATTAAATAATTATTTGGAGCCTTAGGCTATACAACATTGCAGGATAGTTTAAATCAGGACACAACACTTTAAGTAGTAAGATTGCTGTCAAGGTAACCAACCTTCTTTTTTTAAATGGCAATTTTACAAAAGTTTAAACACATATTTTGGTTAATCTTTACGGTTGCTTAAGCCTACCTAACCTTAAACATAACATCTGTTACGGTAACAGACAGACAGGCAAGTAGGACCCAGATGCAGTAAGTAAACTAGAAGATTATTTATTGTCCAAAACATGTAAGTCCAAAAAGGCAAGGCCACCAACAGGTACAATGCTCGGACAGGGAACAAAGAAACACTGGGAGTTATATACACACACAAGACAGGGTAGACAACGAGGGACAGGTGAAACACATTAGGGAAGGGAGCAGTAGCCTAATCAAACAGGAGGGAAACTTGACAGGACATGGGGAGGAACAAGACAGACATACCAAAATAAAACAGGAAACAACAAGACAGACCAAGAGACATCACCACCAATAAAGAAATGTATACTAATTATGATATTAGTATAATTATTATATTATTGGCAGTATCGGTATCGGCCAATATCCATTGAAATCGGATCGGACTGAAAAACAGTGGATCTCTACTTGTAACAGCTTCCTCAGAGTATTCACAAATCAGTTAATGTAGCTGTAGTCTTAAAGAAGACCGCGGCTGACTGTGATTTTCAAGGCGACCATTGATTTATCTTGATGATGATTATATTAATAGATGTTATATAAATCCAATGTGCAACTTGTTGAACATACTGTATGTGTCTGTCACAGTGAACAGTATGTTGTTGCCTGATAAAGCAGTGCAATACCGGGACTATTTTGCTCTCTAGGGCTTTTAGGTGCTTGTGGGACAATTATTTAATTCACCAGAAAGACATCTACGCTAGCTTGTTTCCTCGCCTTCCATTTTCCAAAATCAAAAACTTGAATCATATAAGAAAATTGTATTTGTGATACGGCCAATACATACAGCCTCCTCATGCAGTGCATATCCTATTTAAAATCATAAGAGCATGGACTTAACAATGAGTCATGAGGTCCTCCACAAGGCAGAACATACAGTACTGTATGTGGACACTGTTGTGTAGACCGAAGAGGGAAAGAGAGTGCAGGCTTAGTAATGATGATTATCAATTCGTACAAATACCTGGGTTTCATTATTGATGAAAAATTGTCTTTTAAACTTCATATTGAAAAACTGGTCTCCAAATTAAAAATTAAATTAGGTTTCTTTTTTAGAAATACACTCAACAAAAATATAAATGCAACACTTTTGTTTTTGCTCCCATTTTTCATGAGATGGACTTAAAGATCAAAAATTCATTCCAGATACACAATAAAAACTGGTCTCCAAATTAAAAATTAAATTAGGTTTCTTTTTTAGAAATAAATCATGCTTCTCATGGCAGGCCAGGAAACGTCTGTTCACTGCGACCTTTTTACCGTTGTTAGATTACGGTGACCTGCTGTTCATAAACGCCCCTGACCAGTACCTCAAGAAATTGGATACCGTCTACCACTGTGCTCTGCGATTTTTAACTGGCTGTGGAAATCGTGTCCACCATTGTACCCTGTATGCCACTGCAAAATGTCCATCGCTATCTGTACGCAGACTCTCACATTGGTTGTTTTTTGTTTACAAGTGTCTTATTGGGCTGGTCCCTTCATATCTATGTGTTTACATGTCCACAAACAAATGTAGCTATGGTTTGCGTTCTAGGGATGTGTTACAGATGTTGGTACCCAGAGCTAGAACTGAGTTAGGGAAAAAGGCCTTTAAATATGCTGCGCCTTCTGCCTGGAACACTGTGCAAAAGAAGCTGAAGCTGCCGGAGCTGGTCACCTTGGGAGAATTCAAAGGAATCCTGAAGGACAGAGAAGATAGTTCTCTTGGTCAATGCAATTGTTTGTAAAGCTATTTTCTGATAACGGCCGGGTTTATTCATTCATCTGTCACCAGTTTATTTATTTAATTTGTAACTGTACTCATTTCAATCTTCATATAGTCTTGTCCCTGATCTTGTATTGTACTTTACCTGACGTCGAATGTGGTGTATGAGAATTGTGGTTGATTGTTCTTATTGGTGCTGCCGCCATGGTGCTGCCTTCTTGGCCAGGTCATTCTTGAAAAAGAGATTTTAATCTCAATGAATTTTACCCGGTTAAATAAAGGATATTGATTGATTGATATCATGTAGTGGTAGCAGTCAATGAAAGCGCTGATCTGCATAGCTGCAGTGCAGATGAATAGCATGCAGGAGGATAGTGTCTGGGAGATGCATCTGTAACACAAACTTCTGCTTATGACAGAATGAAGAGGTTGGCACTTGTGCAGCTTTGAATGGGAGCAGATTGAGGGCAAGGAGAGATAAAGCTCAGGCAAGAAGAAATTCCTTTAGGATGGTTGCTAGCAATTGATCTAAATACGGATTAGATCCATGATGAAGAGGGATTCTTGCTATGAGCCTGTCCTCCCTCTCATTATTCTCAAGATCCCAGAGCACTACCGTCTTGAAGCTCGTTTGAAAATCATGATACTTTCAACTCACATACATGCATATAGCGTACGCATGCTTTTGCCTGTATGTCTGCTTTTGTTTATGATGGAGATCAATCAATATAGATACCACTGAAATGATAAGAAAGGAGCACAGACGTGCCACAAGAATAAATGCTGACCCATAAAGCTGATATTATCACCAAGGTTTATTGGTACATATTTTTCATATTGATGCATTGTCATTTCATTAATGTAAAATGGCGTATAAGACAATTACATTTTATTCCACTTCTGTGCATTGTCAGTTTATGTCATGTTTTTCTTCACAGATGTAAAACTGTAACTTTTTCTGGATTAATTAGTTTAATTACACTGTTGTGGTCCCCCTATTGGCATGACATCATTAAGCAGACTCAAAGGCTCATCTACTTGTCCGTACTGTGTGTGCGCTGAAAAAAAAATCCAGTGTTGAAACACAGCCTAGGTTCTGTAAACTGTTATGTATACAAAGGAAATGTAAACAAATGGGGCCCACCCTAGCTAGCAACATGCCCATTTACAGAGCCTAGGCTGTATATTAACATTGTTTTTTTTCTCAGCGCACACACATTATGTACAGGCAGCGGATCGTGAGGAGATATTCGCTGATTTTGACAATTAGTGATTTTGATGACAAGTATTCTCCATAACCGCTGACTCCACCTTTACACTTCCAACTAACGGACATTAAACATCGGCACATCAACAGCGATAGATCTTGAGTCATTTCTCTCAAGATGCAGTAATCATTTACAGTTTATACATTGAATTAAACCAATCATTCCCTTTTTTTGTATAGTACATTTTTTGGCAGCAGTTTATAACTTATATAACTCTTAAGAGATTTACAGTCCACTTAGTTTCATTAATTACAACACTTTTCACTTTATTTTATGCCACTTTGAGATACAAGTACAATTTTGGAGGGAATGCTCATATGCATATAAACTGTAGTATCCTCTGAGATTCAACTGCAATTAAAGCAGACTGTGTAATGAACAGAGACAACCAAGAGCCCAAGAACCCACATCAAATACTGTCAAACTTTTGAACTGTGCGACTCTTTGATATGATATATGTTCTGCACCCACTGGGGCCTGAGGTGTGAGCGCTTAATTTCTATATAGATAAAGAAAGATGGCTCCGAAAAAATGTTGTCCTTTAAATAAACAACCTCTTAAACCACACACAGGCTTGCGATAGGTTTTCTAGTTTTACCCATCTTTCTATTGTCTGAACTTTAATGCTCCTTATAATATCTATAATTCAGCGAATATTTGAGTTTGATTTAGTAGAAAATTATTATTTTTTTGTACGGCTGGAGGTTGTACAGTCCAAGGTTAGGTGGTATATCTTCCTAGGATGAGTTTTGGCGAAGTAGTCAAGGAAGATGTATGTAATAGGGAAGACAAAGAGATGAATGAGTTCAATTATAAATCTTTCAGGAGCGGCACTGATACCAGTGCTGAGATACCATGCTGAATCCATAACACTGCAGCCTCTACGTATATCCGCTGCCTACCATTAGAAATGTTACTCGATTTAAATGATAGGCTTATGTGTCTGAATTGAATTTCCCTTAAATTGCATGTATTTTGCATGCCAAGTACACTGAAAATACCCTAGAATTATTTGGATTGTTTAAGTAGTCAGAGACACAGATCTTCTGCCATTGTGAAGATCATAAAACATACAGTATATGAGTCATGCTGGATGAAAGGGGTTCATTTATTGCTTACATTTGCATGGGGGGAAAAATAACTAGATTTAGCTTTTTTATAGACATAAATGCAGATTTAATCACCATAAGCAAATCATCACCACAGGTAGGATAGCTGGATTTGATTCCATACACATTCTATGTATTGATCCTTTTGTAACCATGTCAAATACCAGAAACCCCATTCTACTTGTATCACCTTCGCCGATGAAACATAGTACACTGTAGAAACACTGTTATCATATTATAAAAGCAATAATTATTGCACAACTTCCTTTCAGATTCCTTTAAAACTAAAAAAATGCTTTCCTCAGAAAGCAACTATGAAGCATCTTTCCCCTCCCTCCCTTTGTTTGGCATAACTGAACTAAAGCCTTGTCCACAAATACGCTTTAAGCAAAATCCGGTAGCCTTTGTTGTGGGGAGAGTCAATTGGAAAGTGAAAGATGCATCCCAATAGGTTTCCGTTTGCAGCAAGCTTAGGTGATTCTGATCCGGTGGACTCACTTCCTTTTCTTTGTAAGCTTCTTAAAGAATAATACATGCCGGGGGAAGTCAACTCAGCAAGGACATTTTGCTTTTTGCCTGGAAAGGAAAGGCTTTGGTAACTCTTACTTTTGGCAGACACAGAGCATTGGTAGCATTTATTTGAAATTGTGTATCCAACCATCTGATAAATATGTATTCACTTTTCTTTCAGCTCTGGTTTTGGTCCCCACCAACTCCTGAGGGGAAATATTCAGCTCTTTAGCTGCTAAATGCTTCTCTTTGTTCACCAGCTGTTTGCTAACGGTGTGTCTGCTGGTAATAAAAGACATTTTATGAAAAAAAGCTATATGCCTGCCATACACCTTTTACCAAATAGCACTTAATGTCAGGTACTATAAACAAAGTCGACTCAAGTAGATGATAATGGACACATAAAATGCAATGGACTGAGCCATCCTTGCTTCTCCTATATTAAAAGTAAAACATTTAACCCTTTCCTGTGACAAAATGAAATCTCAGAACCCCATCCTTATGTGCGGCACTGCAGATCTCTCTCTTTCTCTATTTCTTGCTGTGTGTGTGTGTGTGTGTGTGTGTGTGTGTGTGTGTGTGTGTCTGCCTGCCTGTGTGTGAGTGGTAAAGCTAGAGAATCATACATGTATGTATGCCAGCGACAAATAGAATGGGGCTATAACCCAAGATAGAAATAGAGCTGCTTCAGTAATCGGGGCACACCGCTTCCCTTATCTGTCACCTGCGCTGTAAGTGGTTCATAGACGGAAAGAAATGAAAGAAAGATGAGATGAATTACAAGCAAATTTGTGTTGTCTTGTTTGTGAGCATGTTAGCAATGCTGGTACAGCGTCACGGAGCTGTTAGCATGGCACACTCTTGTGGTCATATGCATTATCATGAGATGGCACTGTTGCCTTCATATCTTACATTAGAATACACATAAAGTATTGACAATTTGAAACACACACACACACACACACACATACTTTCAGTCATTTAAGTGATGTTATTAAATATTAAACACATTGTACATTGCTAAACCAGTCACACATACTGTAAACTTAGGAGTACAATTCAATTACAGCATAATGCGTTATGTGAATAGTGAAACAACAATACGCCTTGTTCTCATAAAGAGTGAGATGTTTAGGAGCACTCTCCTCCCTGTAGTTCTCTGAAACCTGAGTCAACATGCCGACTTGATCATGATCTGTAGTTCCTTCAAGCGTTCACTCAGTATCTGTGAGGGTATAGTGTACTGAAATGCACTGCGGGGAGGCTGCAGCAATCATTTCCATTACCCAGGGGGGAAGGCAACAACACTTGGTGATAGCCGCTCTGGTGTGAGGCTTCAGCCAGACTGGCAATTTGGTTTAGATTTCCTAAATCTTATAAGACATTCAAAGTGCATGTGCAGCTCCAGTGGAGGAAAAACATCATTCACAGAATATAAATGTGTATCTGTAAGCAGTACATCAAGATCACTTGGGAGGCCTCACAAGGTTGACCGACAGTGTATACAGTGCACTTCAGAAATCAAATCCCATGATGGAGTGAGCTGTTTGGCGGTTGTTTGGGGCACCAGCTGGTATTGGGATGGCTGTTTTTTATTTTATTTTTCAAAGTAGTTCCCTGCCTTTGCTCACAATGCGCCCCCCCATCAGCTCTTCTCTTCTGACTGACTCGGCGTGTGCTTTCTGTGCCAACAGAAGCCTCTTAATACTGGTGCACAAGAATGGCCTCTCTCTGCCCGACCACATGACTCCTTTGGCATGGCTCTCTCAAATCCTTAGACAGTCAAGTAGAGCGCAGGGATGAAAGTAGCCGGTCTAATATTAGATGCCGCACAAGAGGCAAACATATGCAACTGAACAGACCTTCAAGTTTTTTTGGTTCAGATAGCTACATGTTTGTCAGCTTGCAAATATTAGCATGTCTGTGACGCCTATCTACAGCAGTAAGGTGTATCACAGATAGAATGGAGAAGTTGGCATTGCCCCTAAAGTAAGAAAAGAAGAATTTCACACTTCAGGAAATAGACATGATCGTGTCCGAGGTGGAAACCAGAAAAGGCAAACTTTTATGAAGTGTTTCCTCAGGGATGACCATGGTAAAAAAAAAGAAAGAAAGATGCTTGGGTTGAAATAAGAGGAAAGTTAACATTGTGTCGCCTGAGATAGGGGCTGGTCCGATATTAAATTCAAAGCAAAAAATGCAAGAACAGATCAAAAGAGAATATTTGAAACCCTTTGAGGACAGGGGGCACTTGATCCATCAGCCCAAGCTGCAAGACTGGCTGGAATAATTGGAAAAATTTCTATCAGTGCCATATTGCACATGAGGGTTAAAGTCAATCCAGCAAGGACTGTCACCCAAAGGTAATTTATTTTGTAAATCTAAGATGATATTTATACTTACCGTTTTTTTTTCCAATAATGAACGACCACAATAAAATTGGAAACAATTACATTTTAAATGAAAGAAAATAGCAATTCAAACGATAAAAAACTAAACGGTTATATTTGAATATGGTGTTGCGTCCCGATGTGACCAGGGAGTAACAATTTGCAATCCGAAAATGGCACAAAGGGAGACAATGGAGTCACAAGTTCTCCTGCTTATACTGTATACTGCCCCTAGGAGCAGAGCTAATTGACCACACATGTGTTTGATTGAGTGGCTCAGCACACCTGGGCTCAATCAATCAGTGGCAAACTAAGATAAATGCACACACACACCAACAAAACACATGGGCATATTATTTAACAATGGAAATTCTCATAATGCTGCATTGCATTCTAGGACTAGGAATGCAGCTTTCATAGTATAGTTTTATTATTATGACAATAATTTATGAGGAAGAAAATGCATCAATTTCATGATTAGTCAATACATTTGGCCAAAGCATTATTACATTGACAGTTTAAAAGATAGTCTATTCTATGATATAATTAATGTGGTTATAATATGCTATGCTCAATTAAAAGGTGTGTGTTTACATATTTTTTTAGCATAGTCAGACCTTTACCATTTGTGTGTACGCATGGTGTGATCTGAGGAAGTTCCTAATTGCTTTTCAGAATACAAAGAAATTCAGAGACGAAAATATTGTTTAATCCCGGATTTGTGCCTGAAACTGTTATTACGTAAATGAGGGCCATTGTATATTTCATGCTTGGGTGTGTAGGTTATATGTTGATGATTGCAGATGTATTTCTATTTATAGCCCCTGTTTCCCTTTAGTTTTTTTTTCTGAGCTAATCATCTTGATGTTTTCTTGCAGTAATTGCTTTAGTTTGTGTGAGCACTTAGCAGAGAATTGTTGTATAATTTGCCCAAATTGTGTGTGTGTGTGTGTGTGTGTGTGTGTGTGTGTGTTAGTGTGTGTGTGTGTTTGTGAGTAAGAGTTGAGCTTCGCCAACTGGCAGTTTAGTCGACACAAATTAGTACATTGGGACTGTGTATGAGGGTAGCTAAGGGCATGCTGCTTTGGCTGGTAGTGCTGCTGCTAGTCTGTATGTTGATGCACAATCAATGTTCACACGAGGGCTGAACTGATCCTCCCCTGAGCCTCCTCATCCGTCATAGGCCGAGATGACAGGATGAAAGGCTCTGTTGTGGGTCAGGGATCCTGGAGCTTTGCTGACAGGCTGAGTTGCAGAAAAGTCACAGGTTGAATAAAGAACTCAAGGTTACGTTACAAGTAAAAGGTCCTGCAAGTTAAAGTATAAGCATTGAATTAGACTTAAAAGTTTCTAACGTAAAAGTGCAAAAGCAAAATGGCCCATTGATATTATTGGATTATAACTGGATGCATCAATTTGTAAGCATCACTAATGTTGCTGCTGATACAGATGGGCTACTTTGAACTACTTTGAACTACTTTATTTGGTGTCTGGTGGCTTAATCCATAAAAGTACATGTTGGTTGTGATTACAGGTGCAACAGACAGAGCACACCTCTGACCAAAACAGGCAGTCAGGTGAAACAGACTTGACATTTCCACAGATGGCTGCAAAACTTTTCAGTATGCTGTTAAGTTGCTCTGTTAATGAGTTTGAACCATAACAAAGCTATAGCATTATTGCACTTGAAGTAACTACAGTAGGCTATATCATTATTTTATTGAGACTTTTGTCAGTTTCATCCTAATGTTTTACAGCCACTTTCAACCTCAGCGATTTTTTCCAAGAAAATAATTTGCTGGGTTCTCTGTTGCTGTTTGCGATGGTATTATATCCGGGTGCTTGAGAGTGAATGGAAAGTGCTCTAAATCCCTTTTTTATCCTGCTCTTACATCAAAAGGTCATAAACAAAAAAACACTGGCTGGCTTCCTCGCTGAGACGCTTGTGTGATATTAGACTGCTCAAAGGAAAGTCCATTTGGATCTATCAACCCGCTGTGATACTCAAAAGGCCGTCTAACCCCACGTCGTGCATTTCACGCTTTGCTTTTCACTCAGAAGTTGTAGAGCTATCAACCAAAGGGAATAAAATATGAATACTGTCATTCTCTCTATCCTTGAGTTCTTTGATTAATGGCATGACCCTGCTTGTCATTCTTGCAGTCTAAAAGGAGATTTTCTTTTTTTTTGCCCTTTTTTTGACCTACAGGATCGTCACGAAAGCACAGCGCCACTCATTGGTGTCTGCAGAAAATCGCACAAGAATCAGTAGACAGCTCAGATGAGGAATTCTTTGATGCCAGAGGTTAGTATTACATTTTATTCCTCCGTTTCATCCCATCTTCACCTTCTAGTTTTTTTCTGTCTTTCCAGCAGTAATAGTCTCTGGGGATGCACCAATCCACTATTTTTAGTTCCGATCCGATTCCGATATCTGGGTTTTGAATATCGGCCGATACCGATACTGTCCGATACGATATCATAATTATTCTACATTTCTTTGCTTGTGGTGACTTTATGTGTAAGGCTAGGAAGGCTTAAGCAATTCTGAGCAAGAAATATACACGAATGCATTAGGGCCGGGCCGAATAATTCGAATATCGAAAAACTTGTTTGTTAAGTTTGTATTCAAAGCTCAATTCAGTATTCCAAATATATATATATATTTTTATATATATATTTTATGTTTTTTTTGCACAAGTAGCTTAAACTGCAATATATGTTGTCAGCAAATATTACTACTCAGATATACACGTTATATATACAACAATTGTTAAAATATAAATGTAATGCTCATTTAAAGTAAATTATCAAATTATTTGAACTTTGACCTAGTTGGCCACCGCCCTTTCAAAGAGCAATCAGTGATACACCAGCTGTTGGCTACGTGACATTGTCAGAGCGAGGCAAACTAAAACCGGCACCAAGCGCAGTAGGAATACAGAGAGGGAGGAAGAATATCAGCATATGTGTTTCCCTTAACTTTATACCACAACATTAGCGTGATCTCGGAAGGGAAAGCAGTGCTCGGTGAAATGCTAACGTTAGCTTAGCTTAGCTGTTTGTTTAAATTCCCTATGCAGTGCTGCTATTGCCAATCAACAGTGACTGCCTTGCATCATAGGAATACGCGGTCAATAATGGATATAATATGGATACAAAAGACTATCAATATTGGAACTTTTGTATGGATTTATAAATCCCCGAAAATGCATGTTCCAGGATGGATTAATAAACTCGTTTAAGCTACGATGGCACAGCTGATTTGGAACGGAACAATAGCTCTGTTCGCTTCCACGGGGAAAAAGTAAGAAACTCAGACTTTGGTGTGTTTTTTTAGAACGAGTATTCAAATCATATCTCCCTCCACCGAACGTCGGCATCTGCTCGCGCGGGGCTTTCGCTCTTTCATAGTTATATAAAAAAAAATTATTATATTAATTAATTTTTTTTTTTTTATCGGATTTTATATCGGAGCTGTCAGTCCAATATCCGATCTGTAGATTTCGCCCATATCGGACCCGATACCGATACTGGATCGGATCGGCCCCATCCCTAATAGTCTCAGGGATAATCTGAACTTCTGTATCTGCAGGTGTTGATGAATGGTTATTATGTAGTCATTGTCATGGGTTTGGCTTTTATTTCTGAGTTTTTCTTAAATGTTTAAGAGATATATTCTCAAGAGATGTTACAAAAACAAATGTACAGATACTGTCGGAGGTATCCAGCAGTGCCAAAGATTTGCAATGGTCAAGTGGAGAACAACAGTAATCAACTTTCTGTTTTAATTGGAAAATGAAAACAGCAAGATGAAAAAGAACCATGGAGAGCACTTGTTGGACAAACAGGCATGCCCAGGTCTTCGGTAGTATTTTGAGAACTCAGATTCACAGCCTTGAAAATCTCTGAAAATCTTTGGAGATGTCCAAAAAAGGAAAAAACATTGATAAGGGAAAGGAGGAAGACAAAGATTATGCGGAAGAAATGAAAAAACAGTTGGCAGACTTGATGAGAGAAATGAAAAGTGAGAGGGAGACGGAGCGAGCACTGCTGAAAGCTGAGCTGGCTGGGATTATGGACGAATGGATTGGGCGTTTTGATGCAAAAATTCAAGAAAAAATTGCAGCTGGTCTGAAGCCAATGTTGATCGAATTGAAGGAACTTCAAGCCGTGAATGTGAGGAAAGATCAGCTCTTGAAAGAGCTTGGAGATAAAATTGATGACCAAGATCAACAAGCAAAAAACAGAGATGTGATAATGACTGGTATGGATATTAAACCTAGGTCGTATGCAGCTGCCGTGAATGGAGAAGAAGAGGGCGATACAAGGAATGTGTCGGTGGAAAACCAGGTTGAAAGGTTCCTGAGAAGCAAAGGCATTAGTCTGGATCTGGAGAACGTGGAGTCTTGTTTTCTTCTCCCGAAGGGAAAATTCGCCAAAAAGCGTGCTGTTATTCTGAAATGTGTGAGTAGAAAGCATAAGATAAATTTGCTCAGTCAAGGCAAGAAGCTTAAAGGCGAACAAATTGGAATGAGTGAAAACTTAACCAAGAGAAATGCTAATTTGGCCTACCAAGCGAGAGGGTTAAAAAAATGTGGACGGGTCCAACAAACATGGACAAGAGATGGAAGAATCTTCATCAAATTGAATGGAGCTACACCCGAAGAAGCTAAAATTGTGCAAATCAGAGCGGAGGAGGATCTGGTTCAATTCCGGAGGGAAGAGGACCTGATCAACCCAAGCAGCAAGAATGAGCAACATACCTGATGGGATAAATTATCATGAAAGTCTGGAGTTATTAGCTAATCTTTACGAGGAACCTAGATTATCAGACCCAAATGACATTACTACATTATTACAAATGACATTATAGCATGGACAATTTGAATTAAAGATGGCATGGTCTTTGAATTAAAGGGATTTAAACTGGTTTGTGTCATAATATAAGGTTTGAAATTGTAAATACAATGTGCTCTGCTATTGATAACCTAATGGAATGTGTGACTATTGAAATTTAAATGATAGATACATGTTAACTATCAGCTGTGTGTTCAGAACACCCGATTTAAAATTGGAAGACTTTCTCTGACTGAAGAATTTGTAAATACACTGCATGTTATGGGACTGTAGCCAAGGTCAGCAGACACACTGACTGTTTTGAATACTTTTGCAGATGTGTTTAGGCTACTAGAGAAGAAATGGACAAGGCCATATCTGCATTGTCACAGGGAGAGAGGAAAATAGAGACCTAAAATTATCTGTGTATTAGAATGAATCTTCTTAAAAAAAAAGAAAAAAAAAGTGTTCTAACTGTAGTAGCTGTGTATCTGTGTATCTGAATCTTATGGCAGTGGGGGCGGGACTCGATAAGCCTTTGGCTTCTCCTGCTTCCCTTCGGACGATAACACAAAGTAATATGTATGAATATGCAATGAGAAAATGATGTATTATGTGTAATTGTCCGGAAGAATAATAATAAAAAAAAAAAAAAAAAAGAATAGAGGTCAGAAAATGCTGGAAACAAAAGCAAAAAGCAAAGACGTATTGATTGTCTGGTAGAAACAGCAAAGGATCACAATTTTCCCTGTGGAGCAAACCAGAATCACCTCCAGTGGTGTGATGCTCTTTGACCTACTGGCGTTTGTTGCTTCCAGGGGCCCAAGATTCTCTTTTGGCATATAAATAGATATATATTTCACCTATTATGTATCTACTATCTATCTACACTGTGTGCACAATTATTAGGCAAGTCGTATTTTTGAGGATTAATTTTATTATTGAACAACTACAGTGCTCTCGGTCAATCCAAAATGTTAATGAACCTAAACCTGAATGTTTACAAAAGTAAAAGTGAGGTTTTGTCTTTCTTACGAGAATATATATATGTTTTGCTATTATTAGGCAACTATTAGTATGCAGAATTATTCTGCAACTAAATAAAAAAACGAAAATTTTCCCTTCTCACTTTCTCATTTTCATCTGTTAAAGTGAGAATAATAAAACAACTCAAAATTTACAAATGAAAATATCCGACATGTCAACAAAAAAAATCAGTGACCAATATAGCCACCCTTCTTTTCAATAACTGTCACAAGCCTTCTATTCATGGAGTCTGTCAGTTTCTTGATCTGTTGACGATCAACTTTTTGTGCAGCAGCAACCACAGCCTCCCAGACACTGTTCCGAGAGGTGTTTTCCTTCACTGTAAATATCCCTTTTAAGCAGGACACACAGGTTCTCAATAAGGTTTAAGTCAGGTGAGGAAGGGGGTCATGTCATTATTTTTCATCCTTAAGGCCTTTACTGGCTAGCCATGCAATTGAGTACTTCGATGCATGTGATGGAGCATTGTCCTGCATAAAAATCATGGTCTTCTTGAAAGATGCAGACTTTTTCCTGTACCACTGCTTGAAGAAAGTATCTTCTTGAAACTGGCAGTAGGTTTGGGAGTTGATTTTGAGGCCATCTTCAACCCGAAAAGGTCCAACTAGCTCATCTTTAAAGGCAACTATTAGTATCTTTAAAGATGAGCTAGAATATTTAGCTTCTTTACTAGGAATAATGACCTAAGCAATTGATTGATGAACAGAAGGGTTGCAGACTTGTTTTGTTTGCAGACTAAATGATTGATCACCTAATTGTTTCAGCTCTAATGAAATGTGGAAGAATCTCATTCCAAAGCCTCATTAGGTTCTTAAACGTTCACGTTACGGTTTGTTAAGTTCCTCCAATGAAAACATCCCATCACTGAAAAAGGAGAATTGTTAACCAATCAAGTAGCGTAGTACACAACAAAACACACACACATGATTTTCACATTTCGTTTAAACCAGTTGGATTAACACAATTGCTTTGAAAAAACAAAAATTTTATGAGTTTGTACATTACCAATTGAAGTTGGTCCAACACTTCTTACACTTATCAATGTAGCCTGGAGAAATATAGGATAACTCTATGAATTACAGGGCCTTTCTGGCCACCACTGGATATTCCAGTTTGGGGTTGTGTGGGGGAAAACAGGGGAATCTAACTTCAGAAAAGTGTCTGATTACAGAACGAACTAGGGAGCGTGGGTAACGAATGGATTGCGTATTAAAACTCTTTCTCATTCTTAATGGCTTTAAACTGATTTCATCGTCCAGTCTCCCGCCAAAGATTCTTGTTTATGTATTCAAGACAACAGCTACTAGCCTTTTACCCAGTCTCAAGGCAGATCATCAGGGTATAAGTGGAACACTTTTCCCTCCAATTATCTACTCCAAGAGTTTATTCCCCAAGAGGCCAATGGCAGAGACACTAATCAATGCTGTGTTATTGTTTGACATGGTTGTTATTTTACATTCAGTCAGTCAACATCACAGAGGTGTGTGTTTAGAGTTTCTGGTGTCCAAACGTTCATCACATGGAAAATGAGACTTGGAGGGTAATAGATCAAAGGCCGTCTGGTACGTGCTCTGCTCTCCATGGATGAAATGTTAACTGCTGCTGTGGTATAAAGTCTCCTGTCTTGTGTATGGTAATTTGATGAATATGTTTTTCATTCACCCCTTAGTTTTAATTTCCCTTCACTTTCTTTCCCCCGTTTGGCCAAAAAAAATATGTTTACTGCTCACACTCCAAGAAATAAATGCTTATCCTTATCAGAGCTGCCACAGAGCAGAGCTGTGCATTCATTGCTGGAAAATGCATTTTGTGTGACCGGTCACAAGGCACATTTATCAACCTTCGGGGAATCACCAGGGGGATCAGGTATTATTAGGTTGTGTTGTGTGTATGTTAGCAGATGCACTTCATAATCTGTCTGCAGCACGAGATTCCACACTGATGAGCTATAACACAAGGCTAAGTGTGAAGGCACAGAGAAACGGAGGTGGCCTTCATGTCTTTTTTACTTGAACGCCATGGGGACTGCAACAGCAAACAAAACATACAGTGGTTAGTTAGGACAGTTTGATTAAAAAAAATATATCAAATTTTGTTTGCAGAAGCAACACCATTGATATTGTATCATTGCAACATAAAATGTTTGGTGTAAAAAAAGAAAAAAAAAGCAAATCAAGCCCTGAATGAATGTTTTTGTATTTTTCTTTTACATTTTTCGAGTATATTCAGTCATTTTCCATATCCATCTTTCACGAGGGACAAATGATGGCACCATTGCACACAGCTAGGGGACCAGTAATTTGAGTCCCGATGTTTTTGAAGATGGTACCACTCTGTTTTTGTTCTCATGTTTTTGTTGTCATCTTTTATTTCAGACAGTTATTGGCTCATATGTTTGCTGGCAGGTTCTTCAGAGACCAAACACATCTTGTCTCATTTTGCATGACAGCCCAGCTGTTCCAATCTACAAAGAAGCTTATTTATAAAGGGGGCCTGACTGAATGATGAAATCCAATGTAGCTAGTTCAATTTGTAATAAAAATAAATAGATAAATACAATTTAAAATTTCACAAAAACAGAGGAGATGGTCTTTAAAAGGATGTTTTCCCCCCAATGGTTGCTCTGTGACTGTATTTAGTGTGCTCAGGGAGAAAGTGGAGCTCAGTCTTGTAATAGAGCAAGTTATGCCAAAGATAAACATATGCACGGCAAAGGCAAACCAGAACAAGGTCATAAAAGGGGTTGTTGAAAATTACGGCCGTCTACAGTCAACCCTTCCTCCTGACTGCAAGCCTGTGCTGCGTTTAACTGGGGGCTTTTGTTTTTCTACCAAGCACACTGGATATATGGTTTCTTCAGGCAAAAGTAATTTTAGCTTTTTTTTTATAGAAAGGCAGAGGGAGAAAGTGACAGAATTAGATTGAAGAGTGACTGGCGGCGTGTTTGTCATATCAGAGGCCAGGCACTCAAACCATCACAATAAGGTTGGGAGTTTGTATTTATGTGCTTATGATGAATGCCTTCATCTGCTACATCATCTGTGTGACCCAGTGGGAGAGAGAGAGAGAGAGAGAGCGAGAGAGAGAGAGAGAGAGAGAGAGAGAGAGATGACTTTCATTCATCGTATTAAGGTGTGTCCCCATAATGGGTCAACAAAATACCTGACTAGTAAACCTTTTCGAATACCTCTCAATCCTAGGAGAATGGTCATTATTTCATAGACTGTTCCTGATTGGCTCAAGCAGTCACCTGACCTAAAAACACTTGATTCTGTCTTCCACTTCTTGAACACCATATCAGACTAAAGATATCCAATGAGAACAGAGACTGAGGTTCAGTTTCGGGACAGTTAATGTTGTCTGGGTGCCAGCTGGTGTTTGTGTGACACGGTTTGGAGGCAACACTGCTGTTGGCTGGACGGTTTGATGCTGTCGTCTCTGTTGATCTACTCCTATGACAGCCGCACAGCTGCCCCTGGCAGAGCCCCCGTACATTAACACACACACACACACACACACACACACACACACACACACACACACAAGTCGTCGAGCCCTGATCTCGACGAGGCCCGTGGTGGTGAATGTATCAAGAAAAGGCTGTCAGAGTCTAAGAATCTCGGGCCGACACACAGACACGCAGGACGATTCCCAGTGAAGATATCGAGTGGTTTCTTGACCCCGTTCACCTCTAGCGTCATCTCCACTATTGCGTATAAAACCTTAATTTTTCCACCAGTAAGTGGCAGACCAAGCTCCAGTTTGATCTACAATTCAGACCCAGCAGCTCCCAAACGCTCCAAACTAAAGAAAGGAGATAATAAGACATTTGACGCTCACATTACATGAACAAAAAAAAACTACAAGGCACTCTTATTAGTGAAAAGGTTAACATTTCTATTCTATTGGCGTCATTCAGAGAAAGCACTCTCCTGCTTCTGTTTTGTTTGAAGCTTTGTGCTCAGGCGAGAAGCCGCATGCACAAACACAGTGGAGCATCGTAAGTTTTCCCTTGAGCAAGCCAATAGGAATGATTTTTGACCACTTGCTGTGCAGAGCGCCCTGCATAAATTGCCTTTGATGTTACTGAATAATTTGTGCACGTTTTAATATAGCATGGTCTCTTCTCAGCGTTGTGTGTTCAGATGCCATGACTTGACGAAGCCAATGGCAATATCTCATCTTCATTAGTTTGCTGGAGTTTGCTTGGTGGGCTTGAAGGACTGCATTTTTAAATATTTGTTTAGCGCAGTGAAACAGCGTGCCTCATTCAGAAAAAATCTGTCTTTCTTTTGGGGCCTTGGATAACAGTGTCTGCGTTTGGTATTAGTGAAGATGTGAAGACAATATTTATTGCTGTAGCCATGGGTGTTTGTATTTAAAAATTTAACAAAGAAAAGCCCTGTCTTAAAGCGGCTACGAGTAACATTTAAATATCTTTTAAAAAGCCTCATGTTTCCTCTGTTAAATTACCTTTAACAGCAAACGAGACCATCAGTGCAAAGAAAGATGTTTTTAAATAGTTTTTATTACTGCTTTTGGTCTGGTCGCACACCCAGTCCGATTTTCGGTTAGCTCGTGCAGGCTCTATGGTCACATATCCGTATTGGTCGCAGATTTCAGTGTGGCGCAGCAACGTGAATTGAGAAGCCTATCCCTCCAGGTGAGGGAAGGGGAGCGGGAGCCTTGTTTGATACAGTTATTTGTCGTCATAATGACTGATAACGGGGCTGAACCATCAAAGAAAAAAAAGAAAATGCAATGAATGAGCTAAAAGGGAGAGTGATATAGGCTACGGGGGACGAGGGCGTTGCCAAGCAACGTGTATACAATTTCACGAGAGCGAAACTAGACTGCAGTGTTTACTCCTAAATGAATGAGCGGTTGGTACTAACACAAAGTTTGCTTTGCTTCACCATCATCAGATAACCATTATCTGAAATAGTCATTATTTACATCAACAACACAAACACATTACCTCATCGTGATCCATACTAACTGCCGTCTATCGTTCATTCGCTTTCTGTGAGGAGTCGGACACGTAATCTTTCAGCTCCGTGAGAGAGAGTAGTTTAGCCTGGCTCCGCCCGCCCGCCTACTTCCGGCCAAATTTTATTTTCCCTTCAGTAGGTCTGGTAGCACCAGGCTAAGAGTAGTTAGCAATCAGCATTGCAATCAGGTGCGTGTGGCAGTGACTGGCATTAGCCTAGTTCATGCAGTGTCAAAACCACTCTCACGGAGCCGAAAAGAGTCCTCAGACTTTCAACACACGGACATGCACTATATTGCTCCCTTCTCAGTTCACACTCACGCGCCTGGCACGCGCTAGTAAACAGCTTTGCGACAGCGGGCGTCGTAAAAATACTACCGCTTTTGTCCAAAGGGGATGCCAACGTGCCATGTTACTCGTAGTGGCTTTAATAATTTAAACGTCATGATAATAGAATACATTCTGGTGGTGTGTTGTTTACGTCGGAGACTGTTCTGTGCTCTGTAATTTCGTACATATATATTCATTTGTGCAATGGATCTTTTAGTAAAGTATTTCAAATCTCTTATTGCGGTTCCTCTGCAGCATCAGAGGCAGGGATGGTTATGCGGGGTTGATTTTATCTAGAGAATCAGATGAATTTGGGTGGCCCTCCACTTGCCTCCGGTAATACATAGCCTATGAAAAATCCTACCTCTCTTATACCCCAGATAGTATCTCCTACCCACCAGCCCCCTCCCCCCCCCCACCCTCCCCCACACACACACACACACACACACACACACACGCACACACATCCCAATCATCAATCAACCATCGTTTACCTGGCACGCATGAAAAACTAGGCACACGGGTGACAGGGCTCATTCTTTATGTCCCTCTTAGACCGCTCAAGCAAACGCCACCTCCCTTGTGCCCATTTTTTATTGATGGGAGCTGTTGATACATTTTCTATGTTAATCCAGATTTGTTATTTGATGACATGGATATGAATAATGAGTGAAATTGACGGATTGAGCCTGAAAGGAAATTCATGGTGTTGGCTGCTCCCACACTTTAATGCCATAATAAATTGCCACGGGAGGTAAACCATGTTTGAGTGCAAGTATAAGACGTGTATTTATTATGAGGCTGCTTTTGTTATTATGTTGCTTTAGTGTGTGGCTGGAAACTGGGGCGGACCAAGTGTCTTTTGGACAAGTTGTCCAGTATTTGCGAATACCTAATGACACTTAATTTAAAAAAAGTGATTTAGTAAAGGTTATTAGGATACTTATAATATCTGCTGATACAATCATATATGCACGCCAAAACACCAAAAATAGATTTTTATCAACACCTATTAAGACAAATAATAGGACCTTAAAAGAGTTGAGAATGAGAAGATCAATGTCATACTCCTGTCTTATGGTTCAATATGACGTTAGCTTCGTTTAGCATAAAGGCTGGAGACAGGGAAGTTAATCTTGTCAACAGATGCCTATCAGCAAATTTACAGACGAAACAAAAAACATGTAACTTATTAGGGAACTGTTACTTTAGGGCAGAGCCAGGCTAGCTGCTTCCTCCTTGTTTTTCAATCTGTATGCTAAGACAAGGTAACCGTATTATGGCTCTTGCTGCATATTGAGGGAGCAGATAAGAGTCTATTTCTTCACCCACAAAGATGGATTTGTGTATTGTTATTAATTCTTACTCATCCACTTGATTTTTTTTAATTTTGGGTGTGAAGAGTATGTTGTCTGATTGAAGCATTTTCTCACCAAGACAGATAAACAAAGTCACAAGGGGATGTGAAAGCAGTGGACACGAGTTTATAGTGTTATTGGCTGTAGATTCCTCTGTCCTTTTTGTGGCAGCAAACAGGAATGGTAAAAAAAAAATGCTTTTCAAAAAGCACACCGACATGTCATTCTCCCTTGATTCTGTTTGTCTGAGTTGTTGGGGAAAGAATAACAGTGTTTTTTTTCATCCACATCTGTAAAGCAATCCACTCCATCCCCTCATCTTCTCTCACTTTAATCTTACTTGAATTTACGTGACATGTATACGGGAGAGAGAGTCATGAATTAAATATAAACTCAATCTATATTTCATACACAGTATTTTTATTGCATGTGTCAGATGAATTATCCAGTGTTACCTTCTTGTATTTGCACCTCATTCTGGAAAGAGATACAGTCATATGAAAAAGTTTGGGAACCCCTCTCAGCCGGCATTGTAATTGACTCTGCTTTCACAAAAAAAAAGATAAAAGTGGTTTGTCTTTCATTTACCAGGAACAGCTAAGTACTGGGATGTTTTCCAAACAAAGATTTTTTGAAAAGCAGTATTTGGTTGTATGAAATAAAATAAAATGTGAAAAACTGGCTGTGCAAAAATATAGGAACCCTTGTGGTTTTGTTGATTTTAATGCATTTAACAGCATGTAAAACTGATGACTTTAAACACAAAATTGGTTGGATTATGTTGTTAAGCCTTAAACCTCATAGAAATGTCTGTTTAATCATGATAAAAGGTATTTTAGGTGCCTAAATGCAAGTTGCTCTTCTCTTTGACTCTCTGCTGAAGTGAGACAGAATGGGATCATCAAAGCAGCTCCCAAAAGATCTGAAAAACAAAGATTATTCATTGTCATGGTTTAGGGGAAGGCTACAAGAAGCTTTCCCAAAGGTTTCAATTGTCAATTTCGACTGTAGGGAACATTGTCAGGAAATGGAAGGACACGGGCACAGTGGCAGTTAAACCCAGGTCTGGAACACCAAGAAAAATACAGGAGCGGCATAGGTGGAGGAATGTGAGAATGGTTGCACACAACCCACAGATCACCTCCAAAGACCTGCAAGAACATCTGGCTGCAGATTGTTTATCTGTACATCGTTCAACAATTCAGCGCATTTTGCACCAAAATATCTGTATGGCCGGGTGATGAGGAGGAAGCCCTTTCTGCGCCCACGCCACAGATACAGTGGCATGGAGTATGTTGTTTTTTTCAAGTGTTGTTTTTTTAATCAACAATAATTATTTAGGCTAAATTATGCCTAAACAGGAATTGAATTATCCAGCTATTTGGAAATTATTCACAATTTTCTGCTTGGATGGTCTAAAAATACCTCTTGCTAGCACTAAACATTTTCTATTCCAAACCAGTCACACCAGATAATGACTCAAGGCAAGAAACACTGGCACAGAATATATATTGAGTTTATCTGTGGGAAGATTAACTATAAAACTTTAGAGATCCTCCCAGAGGGGGTGATAAGTAAATACAGATGGGAATTTTGGATATAAAACAAAGAGATTACATCTTTAAAAAGCAATATAAAACCAATTAAGAACATTAAAGTTTTAAAATAAACAGCATAGTACCCAAGGGAAATTATATAGGCCATGCGTTCATTCAATGAACTTTGAAAAATGTACCTGCACAGTGCACAATTGGTGTGGCTGGCACAAAAAACAAATACTGTCCTGAAAGCCATTAATTACAGTGGGTTACAGAATAACTGTCGGATTAATGTGTTGCAAAGTGTTCCATTATGACAAAGCTCTAGGGCAAAGTTATGAGAATGATGATGCCATAGATAGATGCATATTTAGCCAGAAAAAAACAAAACAAACAATATGTATAAATGTAAGGAAAAAATAAGCAATAACAAAGTGATGGTTTAGTGTTTTAAGTATGGGGGACATTTATGAACAGCCACGCTATAGCGACTCTGACGAGGTGTATTTGAAAGCAGCACTGAAAGCACATCTAGCATAGCAGCACACTCAAAATGGCAATGCTAACATAGGCAACATGCGAGTTTAGTGATCGTCTGCATGCTATCATTTACTAATTAGCAATCTCAATAGTTGTTGAGACACTTCATTCAAATCTAAAAATGTCAATCTCATCCGGGGCACTCAATGAAGATAGAAAAGTCAGAAGAGCGACAAAGTCATGAGGATGTATCGTCAATGAATGTCACTTTGAGCCAATCCATCACATTGATGTTGAGATATTGTCCAGCATTAGTGAAAAGTGTTGCCCTTCTGGTGGTGCTAGAGGAAAAGCCAGAGGATATCCAGTATTGATTGGATTCATCCTCTGGGGACCATGGATTGTTGTGGTAATCTAGTCATTAAAACATTTCAGTCTGGAACAAAGCGTTTTACAGATTAATTGGCAGCTGCTAACATGACCAAGTTACCATGTAACTGTTTAAAGATGCTCCGAGGAACTTTCTGTTTGTGTTAAATCTTGCACCCCTTTGGACAAAAGCGGTAGTGTTTTTACTACGCCAGCTGTAGTTCCTGGGTGAGCATACCCATGACAAAGGCATGACGAAAACTATATAAAAATAGTATTCTTTGCACTGATGGTCTCGTTTGCTGTTACATGTAATTTATGATCATCATAGGAAAAATTAGACCAGAAATTCAGAAATATTTAAAAGTTCCTCGTAGTACTGACTATACAGTACATGTTTGTATATTACCTGTGTGCATTAGCGCCATGGTATGTAATCTTAAGCACTAGTATGAATACTGAGCTGAAAACATCAGGACAAGACATCCTTGATACATTTTTCTTTCTCACTTTTGTAAATTGGATTACAGATATATTGTCAGCTCATGAGCTATACTCATGTTGTGTATGTCAATGCCATCCATCTTCTCTAGCCTACATACCTGACAGACTCATTCTGTTTTACGCCATTTTTTTCAGGATAATCCCCTGGGCAATCATCTAATTTTCATAGTGCGTCATGGGAAGTTGACAGAGCCTATACGCCAGAATCAGCATTTTGGCAATTCTATTGCTGCAACTAATGTTATAATGATATGATCAAACAGTTCAGAATTTCAAATTAAAAAATACAAAAAAACTGTGAAAGTGGTGGAGGTCAACCGAGTTCCCTTTCGTCATCGTTTAACAATCACACCATCTATTCCTTTCTCTTACACTCTGACACTCACTCCGTTCTGAGCTGACAGGTTGAAGGATGTTTCTAAATCTCTTTTCGCTCCCTCTGGGCTGTAGGCTGCAGGCACATCCCACACTTTTATTTCCTCCTTTAGCCTATTGTTCACATGGGATTTTACTGTTATCTCTTATATTCTAAAAGCAGGAGATAGCTTCTCCCTGCTGGCTTAGTTTTGATTATTTGAGGCGTTTTTAATCATTTGTGCTGCACCTGATTTCCCTGGTTTTCTTTAGTGGAGGCTGGTAAGCTTTTTAATCAGCTCAAAGATATTTTGCATTTGCCCAAAGGAGCTTCTGTCTTTTTTTATTTTGCTGCAGGCATCTCTGCTCAGTATTTCCCTCCATGAGATGATTCAGGAACCTGCGTTTTCAAGGTTTTTGTTGCTGTAAAGCCTGCTTTATATTCCCCGACTGTCTAAACACACCGGCTCTCTTACATCCTGCGATGCTTTGTTCAGATCCAATATGCATCTCTCTCCGTGAGCCTCTTTCCCCTCGCCCCTCTCCATTTCCTTTGTGCTTGTCTGTGTATGTTTGAATGTGAAAGAGTGTGTCAGGTCCCATCATTACAATCAGCCTCAATATTGTCGGACTCGGAGAGAGTGCACTGAAGGGGAAGAAAGGAAGTCAGGGCAGATAGTGAAAGACAAACTGTGACCAGATAGGCCCGGCCGCTGTTTGATCTAAATGGACAGGCCGTGTAGAACCGCGTCAGTGTCTTTCAGAGCTGCCAGACGAGAGGAGAGAGGAGTCTGGCAGGGAGAGGGATTTTCTCTCTGCATGACTCATCCCGTCTCAGACTGCCTTAGTTGGATGACAGTCTGTGACGCTGCTGTGACAACAGTTTTGCTCGTATTGATATTCTGCACTGCAAAAGAGCTCTTCATTTAATATTTCAATATGTTGGTCCTATCTTTTTAAGGGTCTGTAGTGCATACCAATGCTTTCTTAGTTCAACTGGATGTTGAAACCTCAGGCTTTATTTAGGAGGAGCTCCGCTGGAATCACAGGAGATCTGTCATGGGGTGTGTCTGAGGTAGCAAGTAAAACGACCCAAATACTCAAATGCAGATGGATAGATAGATAGATAGATAGATAGATAGATAGATAGATAGATAGATAGATAGATAGATAGATAGATAGATAGATAGATAGATAGATAGATAGATAGATAGATAGATAGATAGATAGATAGATAGATGAGCACTATAGCAGCACCATGGAGCAATGTTTTAATGAGCTAGTCCCTATTTATCTTCTCATCTCAGGCTTTACTATCACATTGACGATGATGCACAATGATCCTGCCTACGGCTTCACACCACCCCTATAGACAGAAACACAGCAGGTGTCATTATATACAGTGGCTTGAAAAAGTATTCACTCCCCTTGAACTTTTCCACATTTTGTCACGTCACAACCACACACGTACATTTATTTTGTTGGGATTTCATGTGACAGACCAACACAAAGCGGCGCATAATTGTGAAGTGGAATGAAAATAAAATACGATTTACAATTTTTTTTATAAATAAAAAACTGAAAAGTGTGGCGTGCAAAAGTATTCAGCCCCCCTGAGTAAATACGTTGTGGAACCACCTATCGCTACAGCTTCAAATCTATTTGGGTACGTCTCTACCAGCTTTGTACATCTACAGAATAAAATGTTTGCCCGTTCATCTTAGCAAAATAGCTTGAGCTTCAGATTCAGCGTCAGATTGGATGCAGAGTGTCTGTGAACAGGAATTTCTAGTCTTTCCAGATATTCTCAGTTGGATTGAGGTCTGGATTTTGACTGGGCCATTCTAACACATGACTATGCTTTGATCAAAACCATTCCATTGTAGATATGGCTGTATGTTTAGGGAAGTTGTCCTCATTGGAGGTGAACCTCCACCCAGTCTCAAGTCTTTTGCAGACTCTAACAGGTTTTTCTGCCCTGTATTTGGCTCAATCCATCTTCCCATCAACTCTGACCTGCTTCCCTGTCCCTGCAGAAGAACAGACCCCCCACAGCATGATGTTGCCACCACCATGTTTCACGGTAGGGATGGTGTTTTCAGGGTGATGTGCAGTGAGTTTTCCGCCACACATTGCATTTTGCATTTAGGCCAGAAACTTCAAGTTTGGTCTTATCTGCATATGCTGCGTCCCCCGAATGGTTTGTGGAAAGGGTTGGAGGAAGCTGCTCAGGTCAGATGAGACCAAAATTGAATTTTTGGCCATAATGCAAAATGCAATGTGTGGTGGAAAACTCACACTGCACATCACCCTATACACACCATCCCCACCGTGAATCATGGTTGTGGCAGCATCATACTGTGGGGGTCCTGTTCTTCTGCAGGGAAGGGGCAACTGGTTAGAGTTGATGGGAAGATGGATGGAGCCAAATACAGGGCAGAAGAGTCTGCAACTGACTTGAGAGTGGGGTGAAAGTTCACCTTCAGCAGGACAACTACCCTAAACATACAGCCACAATGGAATGGTTTAGATCAAAGCATAGTCATGTGTTAGAATGGTCCAGTCAAAGTCCAGACCTAAAAACAATTGAGAATATCTGGAAAGACTTGAAAATTGCTGTTCTCTGACGCTTTCCATCCAATCTGACGCTGAATCTGAAGCTCGAGCTATTTTGCAAAGAAGAATGGGCAAAATGTTAGTCTGTAGATGTGCAAAGCTGGTAGAGACATACCCATATAGACTTGGAGCTGTTATTGCAGCGAGAGCTGGTTCTACAACGTATTGACTCAGGGGGGCTGAATACTTTTGCACGCCACATTTTTCAGTTTTTTATTTATGAAAAAAATTAAAAACCATGTTTCATTTTCATTCCACTTCACAATTATGCACCACTTTGTGTTGGTCTATCACATGAAATCCCAATAAAATAAATGTACTTGTGTGGTTGTTGATTGATGAACGTGATAAAATGTGGAAAAGTTCAAGGGGTATGAATACTTTTTCATGCCACTGTATAATGTGATTTTGAGCAAAAGCAGTGGATGTAAACATACCAGCGTTTGTTTACGGGGGAACACCACAGGGTTCGCATTTAAATAGAACGCAGGCAGAACATCATGCGGCACATATAATATTGAATCTTTATCAGTCAGCAGTCGATCAGCAGCCAGTACGACGTGTGATAATGCTTCTTGTGGAGTATGGTGTATTGTAGAAACAGATAGATATCTCGCCTATTCAACATGTCACACCTCTATCTTCATGGTGGAATTAATCTGTGTAAACATCATTCAGGCCTAATTCAGTCTGTTATGGTTGGACAGCTTGCGTGTGTTGGCAAATGTAGCACAATAGCTATTCAATTTGTGCTCAGTCATGAAAAGCCACGTGAAAGATATGTGTTTACCAGACTCTCTGCTGTGACGGAAGTTAAGTTTACTCGCTGAACATTAAGCTGTCTATTCAGGTTGGCATAAGTAACACTCACCGTTTCGTTAAGCTAAATTGAAATGGGGAGGAAACCAAAGTGCCCAAGTGGCACAAATCACAAATGTGCGGGTCGAGTGTTAGCGTGCGGCCTCTGATAAAGGTGATAATTCTCCCACCTAAGATGTTTATCATTGCACACTAGTTCCATACACCTAGGTGACCCATATATGTGTCAGTGTTTATTGTTTGATTAATGGGCTTTGATCTTTTTGAGCTTCAAGAACAATAAACAATTCTACCTTTGCTGCTCTGTCTTACTCGTGTGTGTGTGTGTGTGTGTGTGTGTGTGTGTGTGTGTGTGTGTGTGTGTGTGTCCCAGCAGATGTTCTGGAGGGGAAGAGCGCCATGCTGCTGGGCATGAGTCAGTGGAACTCAAACGACCTGGTGGAGCAGATTGAAACTCTTGGACACATGGAGGACCAGTCGCACGGTACTCACGCAAGCATGCACACACACACACATACTCACGTAAGCACGCAGACACACACATACACCCATACCCATTAGCATAATGAGGTGTGCATTTTGCATAATGATGATGAACGATGATAATGGTCACTATTGCTTCTATTTAAAGCTGGATGAGGTAATTTTTTAACCACTAGGGCAGGGGTGTCAAACTCATTTTGGTTCGAGGGCCACATACAGCCTCTCTGATCTCAAGTGGGCCGGACCAGTAAAATAATGGCAAAATAACGTACATATGTCAAATCCAAATCTTTAGCTTTGTTTTTCAGTTATATGCTTTATAACTCAGCCTACATATGTAACCTACATTATCACGGATCACAAGGGATCTCTGTAGCCCCCACGAAATGTCTTAGTAAAGGTTGCTGCTGGCCATGGGAACAGGAGGTGTGGCGCGGAGCGCCGCAGCAAAAATTTTGGGGGTATTTTGCTCAAAGATGCCAATACGCACTAATGAAAAAAACAACTGTTTATTCGAATACACAAATACAACAGGCACTGACCTTACAGTTGTACAATTTTGTTTACTATTTGTATAGGTACACATTTTGTGCAAACATAAAAGTGCAACTTCTACTGTTTTGATTTAATTTTAAATACAGAGGTTATTTGTTGTTTTGGAATACGTTTTTCCCAATTTAATTTAATTTTAATTTAACTTACTTTTTTTTTTAAATGCTCAGAAATGTGTGCTCTACAAGTCGCGGGCCGGATGTTTGACACCACTGCCTTAGACACTTGACACAATCAATCATCAATATTAGCATGCTATTTGGCCACATATATTGGCCTATTTACAGCCCTCAGAAAACTGACAGCTCTTCTTAGATGCAAGTTCATCAATTCATGGCTTAAAATCCTGAGCTGTAGAACTTTCAGCAGACATTCCTAGCTGTAAGCCACGTAAGTTTCCTAACAGTTGGGAGCGTATGCGACTTGCGGATATGGCACAGGCTCCATGAAGAAGAAGAAAAAAAATTATTTATTTCTTTTTTTTCAGAATTGATTCAAATCGGCCGAATTGATTCGCGGGCATGTGACACATGTGCACTAGGGGGTTAAGGAGTGAAAAACAACCACCCTGATTTCATCTTATCATGGCGTAATGACTCACCTTTTCACACTACGTGGTTGAAGCCTGCATCAAATAGTTGAAACTGAATTCCCATGTGGTTCAGAGCGTACCCTAAAAAGATTTTTTTTATTGATGCTTTACATGAGCGTGAATAAACGGAGGGCCATGCTCGAGTGATGAAAAGATAAACACAAAGGTGTCTCAGGTGGATATAGATGCGTTGATATGCGTTTCCTGCTCGGTGCTCCTTCTCAGCCCGGGGAAGAGCACTGAGCTGCAAAAATGTGCATATTCTTGTTCATCCCCTTTGCTCTTCTGCAACACTGCATATTTATGCTCATCTAAACTGACACTTCAAATACACATTTTCCAAGCTGAGAGGTTCCGATACTTGTTTTCACTTCTGTTTAGGGCTGTCATGAAATTTCATACCAAACCTGACATGAATACAAATGTGCTGTGCAAAGACTTGAGTGGATGCTCAGCCTCCTTCTTTTGCTCTTTCTTCTCATTCAACACTGACATGGAAATAGGTTAATGAGGCATAGAAGAATTAAATATGGGGAAAACATTATGTATCTTGCTCAATGCTCTCTGACTTCACGGTCCCGGGGCACACATGAAAATTGCTGTTATTTATTTTTTTGCCACAGACTGAAAGTAAATCAAATACCATCTCCTTTAACATGTTTGGTTTGTGTTTTGTTAGTATAGTCAAATGCTGTCTGTTTTATCTATGGAATGTTCAGGAAGGATCTCATATTTCCACAGGGTCTCATATGAGTCCTCAACAAAGACTTCAAATTGAGCGATCCCTCTAATGATTTGTTTTCTGCGATAAAAGTTATTTAATTGGATTCATGTATCAAAGTCTCCGGTGTGGTTATCTAGCCCCGGTAACCGAATAAAATATCGCCCAGACATTTTAACTGCACAGTATTTTTTAGGTTGGAAAAGTTGGGTTTGTGCCTGCAGAGATCGTAAAATAAGTGCGGGGATTTATGCAGATCAGTGGTTTTTAATAGAATCGTGAAATTCCCACATATCATGTGTAATATAAAAGGAAATCTGATCACAGTTGTCTGGTGATGAGACTGAAGGTTAATGAAGATTTATTCTCGGTAAATAAAGATCATACCACGGTTTTTTCTTCATCACTTTTGTCTCTCATCAAACAAAGGTAAAATACCGCTTTGCTTTGACACAAAACAACAGTCGGTAACACTGTGGCTCTAAAGTGAATGGCATCAAAGAAACATCCAGAGTCAGTTTAATTATGTAGGACAAAATCAATGAAAATAGCATGTTTTTGACTTTGCTATACAGCTCCTCGCTCTGTCACTCCTGTGCTGATAGCATTGCACTTGTTTCGGGGTTTTCTATTTTCTGTTAAATGAAGCGGCTCCCGTTGTTAAAGGTCAGCTCTGAGGTTTGACAAACTGGAACCGACGCTTTTAATCAGTGGGGTTTCTGTGGGAGTGTAGTCTGGTCCTGCAGACATGAAAGAAACGGGCTCCTGCAGAGATGCTGTACCAAGTCGTGCGCTGGTGACTGAAGAAGTGGGAACACTGTGAACTGTTCACACCACCCATCACCATATTCCATCAGTAGACCAATCACAAAACCTGCGTTGACCTACAAAGTGCTTTCAGCTGCAGCAGCAGTAAAAAAGTTAGAATAATGGTAGAGCTCCAGCTTAACGTTTACAGTATACCAGCGCCCGGCAAAACACATCAAATAACAGTTTTCCATGAACGACAGTGGCCTCATTTGTGGAGAACGATTTGCATATTTTTTTTCATGTTGAATATTTTTTGTTTCAGTTTGTCTTCTTAGCTAAAAAAAAGCTCCAAAACTGCCTTCAACCCGTTCGGCACCAAGCGGCAGTCAGACAAAGTTAGCAACTAACCGGTGAACATGGGGGTGCAATTAGGAGCCAACGAGCCAGCTATCTTTTTTTATGAGGTGTTATGCAGGCCTAAAAGCATAACTGTAAGGCTTGAATTTGGGACTTTGATTCATCAGGTGAACATAAATATGGCTGTAAATAATGCTGTTGTTTCTGTGTGTCTGCTTGATGGGTAGACACTTATTGAATATCAGTGTTTTGTCTTAACAGTTTATTTCTGCCAAATATATATATAAGGATATATATATATATATATATATATATATATATATATATATATATATATATATATATATATATATATATATATATATATATATATTTAATTGCAGGTGTAAGGACCTTAAGTTTAAACTTTAAATTAATAATTATCATTAATCAAATGATGTCTGTCTGTCAGCTATACTTAAGCGCAATGGAAGTAAACAAACCAATAATCAAGCTCACGGCAAGCTGACTGAAAAGAGTTGATTGAATTGGACAGGAGGGTGATGTAGTTGAAAATGCCACTGCTGCCACTGACGACAGTACTGAAAAAATCTCCTGCAACAGAAGCTATTTCCCAAAACTGCAACCTTCTTTCTCTGCTGATTCTCAATGAATGACAAGGTGTGTGGTTCTGGAGATGCTATGAACACATCTGTTCTTGAGAAGGCAAGAACACTCGGCATCTCAAAAATCTCAGACATGGTCAACTGAGGATCTTTTCCTTACATGGAGTGTGTGACCAAAGCTGCCTTTAAGCCACAGTGGGAGAAGCTGGACCGAGGCATCACTATGCAATCACACCACATCTCTTCTTTAAAACTGTATGTGCCCCCAGTATCTTAAGCCAAACACTCATTGAAACCATCTCTCTTGATCTTGTATGATGTAGAACATGTCACTAGTACGATGGCCAATATCGCAATATCGCATGCAATTGTTGTCCAGCAAACCTTTCATCAGACTCTGAATGCAGCTCTGTGATATCTTGTTCCACATAAGATGCTCTGAGATGGAGAGTTCTGCTGAGGCTCATAGACTGCAGTTGAGAATTGTACTTGGACTCATTCTGTCTTTCTCCCCTTTCCTGTCTCTCATTCCTAAATTGCAACAAAGTCATCCTTACCCCGAAATAGAAACACTCCCCAACATGGTGCTGCATACAAATGCAGAGGCCCTGCCTGGGTTCGTTTGTTTACGTCCTACACTCGTGGGGGCAGAGGAATATTAACCTTCAGTGCATCTTAGGCCTTTTTTGGTACATTTTGGTTTTTCATTTCACAACTGCTGAGGCTGTGTTCATGCAAATGGCTTCATATTTGGTCAAGGCTAATGTTTTCTGACCAATTTATGAATTTTATCCTCAATTCATTGATTTACACTATAATGCACTGTATATTAATTTTCCTCACACTCAGCCTCCTTGGCCAAAAAAGCCCCTCATTGACTCCCATTCAAACGACATTTTTTGACCCTGCTGCCAATAGCTGATAGAAACCAGATTTTTTTTGTTTTGTTTTATTTCCTTGTACTAATGTCTTGAAAATTTACATTTTTTGTGTTTTTTTTTAATTGCATCGGTTTTCTCTCATATACCATTGGTTTTAATTACAGGCTGAGATTTAATATTGCTCTCCTCTGCTACTAGCCACTGCAGGCCACATGAATAAATTGTTTCAGCTAAAATGCTCTCTCTGTATTCTTAGTGATGGCTTAGTATAGTATAGATGTGTTTTTCGACAAATAAGTGTGTGTGCGTGTCTGTGTGTGTATCCCAACACGGACACTCAAATTCACATAGAGAAAAACAGTTCAGTGTAAATCCATAAAAACTGCACGTTTTGATCCCATGGTCAATTGAGGTTAAATACATGAATTTGGTAATATTAGACATTCATCCTGTTCTTATACCTTGAAATTTTAAATTTTTACTATTTTACAGCTGATGCGTGAATTTCATCCTTATAGGCCTGAAGAGCAAAGATACCCCTAGTGGAAACGAGGGAACTGTGATTCATTTTGTATTGTTATTAGTTGTAAAGGCTATAGGCAGGACTTAATTCATAAAACATCTGAAAAAATCAGAAAAATCTTAAATTTCAAGTTATAAGAGCAGGATGAATGTGTAATATTACCATATTCACAAACATATCCTCAATTAACCATGGGATCGAAACATGCTGTTTTCATGGATTTACATTGAGCTGTATTTCTATGTGAATTTCACTATCTGTTATTGGATACGCACACAGGCACACATATTCACAAATACATATTTGTTGAAATACACATATACACTACTCTATTCCATTATGAAGAACCCAGACAGAGCATGTTATCTCAAATATTTTATTCATGTGTCCTGCAGTGGCCTAAGTAGCAAGGGAGTGCAAATTTACATTTTAGCCTGTAGATGAAACACTGGCATATGTGTGAAATTAACAACAACTAGTAAAAAACACAAAAAATGGAAAATGTCAAGACATTAGTACAAGGAACCAAAAGAATAATAAAAAAATCAGTTTCTCTCATCTTTTGGCAGCAGGGTCAAAAAGTGTAGTTTTAATAGAATTCTGTGTGTCGTACAATGGCCCTTAATGGAGGGCACATTTTAAATCTTAAATAGCAAAAAGAATAGAAATGCACTCAATTCAATATTATTGTTAATTCTTGACATCTATCACACTCTTATAATCCCCCTCAAAAAAAATCCAATTTAGACTAATTATTTAGCTTTTAATTGATTTTTGGTGTTTTTTCATAAAAAAAAATGAGTGACTTTTTCTAAAACAACTGGAATTTAAAGGGTTAAAATCCTTAAAATAAAGATGAATATGGTTTGTATGGTGAGGACTCGAGTTGAAAAAGAAAGTTATAAAAAAAAATTGGTGGAAAAATACATTCATGTTATTTTTATCTACATATCAATTCAAAGTGACATCTTAAGCGCCGAAGGAAGCAGAGTGTGAGTTTTTTTTTAAATCTTAGATATAAAAAAATATAAAAATGCTTTCAAATCAATTTCATTGCACATTTTTTACATCTATCACACTCTTATAATCCCCCTCAAAAAAATCCAATTCAGACTAATTATTTAGCTTTTAATTGATTTTTTGTGTTTTTTCATAAAAAAAAACGAGTGACTTTTTCTAAAACAACTGGAATTTAAAGGGTTAAAATCCTTAAAATAAAGATGAATATGGTTTGTATGGTGAGGACTCGAGTTGAAAAAGAAAGTTATAAAAAAAAATTGGTGGAAAAATACATTCATGTTATTTTTATCTACATATCAATTCAAAGTGACACCTTAAGCGCCGAAGGAGGCAGAGTGTGAGTCTTTTTAAGGATGCACTGAAGGTTAAAGACATCAATTTACCTGAGCAAAACTCGGCGTAGCAACAATACAGCAATGGGGGGAAAAAAAGATATCAAAGCAAGGCCAACAATAGCTGCTGCCTGCATTAAACTTGGCTCAAGTCGTGTGGGAATCTGATAGGTGCGAGGTGCATATCCTCTTGACAAAATTATATTTTGTTCTAAGACAACAACAAGTTTGAGCAGCTAACTACATGATTTTGATCAATTACAGATATATTAGTTTCTCCATATCAGTGGGTATGCTAGCATGTTATGCATTTCTAAAACTTGCATTAATTGAGTTTTAGAGCCACTTGGTGGCAGCGTAACAAGCTCCTTTAACATCATTATATCATCATTTCATAATATTGATTTGGAGAATTTTTTAACAAGCAGTGGACTATTTACCCATCCAACAGACATGGGGAAGCATTAGCATTCATCTGGAACCTGGACAGAGTCCAATATTTACTTGATGCTCATATATGCTATCCATCTGGTCACTTACTTTGTCTTGATCGTTTGGTGTTGAGCAGGTAGTGTACAGTGGGTTTACAGAGCTGAGAACAGCTGCCTGCTGTGACAAAACAAATAGGTTTCTGATGAATGCAGTGAGAGTGAACGACTGCAGTTAGGACACGGGCCAGAGTTCCAGGGGCACTTTACACGACAACACGAAACGGTGCAAACGCGGAAAAATTCCCGCGGTTGCACTATATCATTTACAGGAAAACAGCAAACGCAGGCATGAAACCACAGGTTTTTGAGATCACCTCCCAGGGAGGATTTTTTTGAAAACTTAACGGTTTTGGTTTCCTGTAAACACCGAAACCATTTCCCCTGATAACGCTGACGTCACGGCTCCACCCTCACACATGCGTAGTCTATAACATTTGCTATCAAAATACCCACAACACAAGCGAGTTATAAAGTTAGAAGACAACATGAACGGTGTCTCCACGGCACCATCACTGTGATCAGCGGAGAGTGACGTGCAGGGCTAAAATATAGCCTAACACTCGCCAATTTAGTCTAAGCGATTAGTAAGTTATTGAGACCACCGGCCACTTTGTCTGGGGAAAGATTTGTGCTCTGCCGGTTTTTCTAGCCAAATAAACGTGTGTAGCTTCTATGCCAGGGCAGGGACACGGCTCTCACTACATTAAAAAACACTATCCATAGTTCAGCGCGCAGCGGTTAAGTTACTGTTCAACAAAAGGAGCATTAAGGCTACGGCTTCACAGTAAAAGCATTTCACTGGCTAAACATTAATAGCATTTCACTGGACACACGTGAGTTGACTTTTATTTTGAAGTACGCCTAACAGGAAGGTATCCGCTCACGAATCCCCTTCACTATCAGCAAGTCTTATATTTTTACGAGTTCAATGCGGTGAAATAAGAGGACAGAAACTTGTCTTTTACAATACTTGTAACCCCAAGCTTACACCAACCGCTTTATGAACGTTAGTGGCATTAATTTTCGGTTACAGTAAGGTTTTATGCATCAAATTGTACCGGAAGAGCTATCTACTAGGCTGTGTCACCGCTGACTATTGGCTTGGCTACACTGCTACTACAGCGATTTCGGCCCGTTTCCTCTGAAAACATGTGTACGGGTGAAGATGTCAGATAAATTGTGTCTGAACGGGTTTTTTTTTTAAACCAAAAACTGGAAAACTGTCACGTTTTCACAGTGTAAAGTGCCCCCCAGAAACCAAAACCATTACTGTAGTTAAAAGATGCTGTAAAACTCAGAGAGCTGAGGGGAACTGCAATGTTGGGTGCTAACTTCTGGGTGTGTCACTATGAGTGACCCTTTCACATAGTTATTTGAACCATCGATAATAGAAATAATTTAGTATAGATGCTTTAAACCCTCAAATATCTGTAGAAATGTATTAGCACTTGACCGTTAGTAAATACTGGGAATGATGAATCGTCCAGCCTATTTTTCTGTCCCCTATGAATAATTCTAAATTATGAGCTCAGTTCCTTTTGTGTAATTGTCATCTCTGAAAACTGCTTAATGGGTCACTTACCGTATAATAACGACAGCAGCTACAGCTACCTCCAGCAGTTGCTTAATCACCTCATAGCTCACGAATCACTGTCAGCGGTTCATACTGAAAGGGGAGACGACGTTGGCCCGGGACCAGACTGTGTTGTTGTGCAGGTCAGAACTGTGGGAGAAAAAAAATCTTTGATCGTCATAATCAGCGAACCTTAAAGGTGCAGCTGCTGGTCTGCTCAGTCAGAACCTGGGTGGCAGTGGAGCGCTGGCATCCACAACTCTTTCTTTGATCACTATTTCAGTTTTCAGCTCCTCAAATGTGTCTCTGAGTTTGTAACCTCTTTGGTCCATTCCCTCCAATTCTCCCTTCTCCTCTGCTTCTCCAAACCATCCATTTCTCCATCTCATCACCTCATCATGGCCTCATATTTCCCTCTCTCTCTATTCTCCTGCATTTTGTTTCTCCACAAGCCACGGGGGACTGTAAACACTTTCCCCGACGGTGATGGAAGCTTGAGCGACAGAGAGGAATGCCTTTCTGCACTCTTCTTTTAAACATCTCTTCTTGGTGATGTGGATCAGCCACTGCTCCGGGCTGCCCCTATCTGTTCACCATGCAAACAGTCTTATTGATAGATTAATGCGGTGCTCTGTCCATCCAGCGCCATCCGTTTTCCCCTGCTGCATTCACTTACCGATTGCCATTCTGTATAGTGTAGTCAAATTTTAAAAAGATGCGTTAAGCAACTGGTTACTGACTCCATGACACTAAAGAAACTTCTGACTTGGCTGCGTCCTTGGTGTGTTCTGCCAAGCCGGGATAACATTCGGCAAAGATGGCTACGTCAGTGGAAGCAGACAGTCTGGAAGGGGATGACAAAGTGATGGGCCATGCCAAACAACTCCAACACAATGCACTATTTTTTTTTCTCCCGGAAACACACAAAAGTGAAATGGAGAGAGGTACAGTAGGCTTATATCATGTTGAAAGGGGAGAGTTATTTTCCATTTTTCTATGGAGCGCCATGCATGGTTCTCTCTCTTCTGTCTGTAACAGAAATGTATCAGAAACCGCACACATGCAGAGAGAGTGACAGAACACAGAAATGGAAGGTCTCAAATGAATTCTGTCCGCCGGCTCCCCATGGTCACTTTGAAAGCACAGTGTTTGCATATATAGGCCCAAACGCCGCTTTGCTTGGATTCCCATTAATTGAATGATCCTTCTGTTCTCCATTTGACCTTTTCTCCTTTTTTTTCTTCTCTTTTTCAAAAACAAAGCTGCGAAGACATGAGCAATTTCTGTGAAGAATTACAATAAAAAGACGGCAAACTGTGACATAGGGAGTGTTGAGATCATTCCGAGAAGTGCCCACCATAAAGACTCAGCTCAACACGGGAGACTGTTGTTCTGCCTCATCTCTTATTTTTCAGAGCCCTTTGGCCTTAATTTTGCTTGTTGTTGTTGAAGGCTCTTTCTCCTGTGTGCCTGTCTGCATTTTCTGTCTATCTGTTTGACAATATCCTCTCTTTGTAGGTGTGTGTGTTTACTCATGAGTGAAGGTGTGCATTTGTGTGCATATAGGCACATTAGTCTGGCAGGTAATGAAGTAAGAAATGCTGTGTGATTGCACATTGAGAACATACAGTAGAATCACACCCAAACAACACTGTCACAGGCTGGAGTGTCACAGAGGGGAAGCTGTATGAAATGAGAATGAAAAACACGTTGTGCAGTATTGCCAACTTTTCCTTTCCACATAGATTTTTCCTGTTGACGGTTAAGACCATGACCCTGCACAAATCATGTGTTGTAGTGCTGTAGAAATGGAAAATCCAGCTACCATTAGTGGTCAGTGTCGCACTGGCAGGTAGAAGTACAGCCTAAAATCTTATATAACACTTATTCATTTCTTATTTCATTTCTGTGAAATCTGTGTCTTCATACTCTACTTGTGCTACTATGATTTACCGCAAGTGCTGTATCATAATTTCCACAAAATACTCATATTGCCCCCTTTGTATTCTTAGCCCCCTTTCTTTAAAGCCTTATCTTCAGAGAGGTGTTGCGACCACTTTGATCAATCAGTAACGTGGTGTTTCAGGGTACATTCGTCAGACGTGTGTACTGTTACAACCTTTTCAATCCAATTTATTTAGTCACACTTATGCCTAGAGTGAATATCAGATAAGCAGGTCCTGGTTACAGGTCCTGAGTGAGCCTCTTCTCTTCCCCCTGCTGTGTGTGTTTGTGTGTATATGTGTGTGGGAGTGTTTGTTGCAGTACAGCAGCGACAGCACATAGACAGGGACAGACAGACTGTGTGTGTGTGTGTGTGTGTGTGTGTGTGTGTGTGTGTTGTACGTGTGTGTTTGTACGTGTGTGTGTCTAAGAATATGAGTCTGAATAAGTTTGGTATGTGCTCAGAAAGATTTACGCTTCATCACCTTTTTGTTTGTGTTTTGTGTGTGTGTGTGTGTGTGTGTGTGTTGGTCAGTATACGTTTGTCATGCAGCGGAGCCAGAGGCGTCCTCTGTGGATCTTTTTCACAGTAGGGCAACACGGCAGAGGCTAATGCCAACGGCAGTGAACAGATGGCTGAGCGTGTTAGCATGCCTTCACTATGCCAGGGGTCAGAGGGGGCTGTTAAACCAGTCAGGAGACGGCCTTCCTCCAAATGAGCGCCCTAACCGCTTTCCAAATACGACAGCGTGACACATGACTCCTCAACCTCTCTAGATAACAACCCTAGCATCTCGTATATTTGAGCATAAGAAAAAAATCCCCTTTGCCCAGAGGCCTACAATCCATGTTACCATGATGTTCTTGATCTTATTCCGACTGGATGCCATTTTGAAAAATTATCCTTTATATTGACTTTAAAAAAAATACCTTGGTATAGTCACTTTCTATTTGTGATACAGTCGAAAACCTGCGCTTCCATCCCAGTAATAAAACAATTAGCAACAGGCTTGTGAATGGAATAATGAAGGATCTATAACTTAAGATATGGAGCCTGGCAGTGAAGAGCTGAAGGTCTGGGTGATGCTGATGATGATGTGATGAGGACTGGAGGTGAATGGCATGGGGGAGGGTTGCATCCATCATGATATTGCATCGATCGCTGGAATGACATCTGACAAGTTCAGGGCGGTTTTAAATGTTGACGGGAACAAGGTCATTGGCTCACGTATGATAAGGTGAATGTGATAGGTTAAACCTAATAGAGGGAACCTAACATAATGAGCTCATTTAGTTGATGCAGCAACTAGGCAAGACCATAAATGAAAATTAGTGAGGATCGGGAAAAAAAAGGTTGCAGATAGTCAGTCTTCCTGTCTGAACTTTCGCTACGCTTCATATGCCTGTATTTTCCGATGTTGTGTTAATTGAGTAAGAGGCGAAGAGGTGCTCCACCTCAGGACAAGGGCTGCTAATTGCAATAACACTTCAGAATACCATGAATCTGTTGTGCTGATTATTGTCCCAACACCTGTGTGTATGGAAGGTGTTCAAACAACGTGTGTCTGGTTGACTTGATCTGAAGATATCAAAAACAAAAAATAATTGGCAAGGAGATTCCAGCGCTTTCTGTGCACGTCTACCCAAGAACACAGATCAGTCATGGTGAAGCAGAAGCTCTATAATGAGTGGGTTCACACTCCAGCAGGCAGAAAACTTCATATTCCGCTGGGAAGATATGAATCTGTTGTCTTGAAGCCAATCTTCCTCATGATGAATGCAGTCTTTAGCTTCTCACGTGTCATCCGCCTCCTCATATTTTTCACTCTGGGAGAGCTGAGCAGAAAACAAAAACACTGCATGCTGGAGACAAAAAGACAGTTCTGGAGTGAAATGTAACATTTACATTTTAAATCATAGCTCCACAAACCAGGTGAGATCAAAAGATCAATATTTCAGCCTTCCTCATTCAGCTGGAGTTCACTTATCTGTGGAGCCCTTTCATCTTCACAAGCCTCTTTCTGCGGTCGATTTTCTCCTCCTCTCTATTGTTAGAAATATCTTGGACTGAAGTTTGATAATGGACGTACTGATGCACCGATTCTGTGTGCACCAGCGGTCAGTGTGTGTCTGAATGGGCATTTTAGACATGGGAGATGGCCATGGTGTGGCATTGTATAACTTTCCACATGGTGCTTTGTAGGGAAGGTCATTTGGTGGGAGAGAATGAAAACAGAGAGAGAGAGACAGAGAGAGAGCTGCTGCATACCACTAAGCTTCATGAAACACATATTGAATGTCAGGACTCAGAAGAGGAAGCGCATGAAATGAAAAAGTAAAGCAGAAGGCTTGTTAGAATCCCCCACACAGAAGCACAAATCTGGTGTGGAGAAAAAAGGGGATTGGCCTCAAAACCACAGGAAGCTGCGATGATGTAAAGATGATTTTGTTGGTTTACTCCAATATCAGACAATTGTCTTACTTATCTTTGAATTTGGAAGCAGCGCAGCATGTGTGCCGCTCTCAAAAATGATTAGGTGATCGAAAGCACTGCTATTTCCTCTGACTGTCTTTCCTACAATCTGCTGAACGCAGCTGTTTGCTGCAGATTGGCATTTTCTATTACAATGTTATGTTCGAGCTGCAGGGCTTTTAATGTTGGCTGTGTGTGATTGAGTGGGTGCTTGAATAGACTGGTATTGCCATATCTTGTGCATTCAGTGACAGAAAAAAAATAATTTCACATTTTTATTGCACTTAAACACATTTCTTTTAAAATAAAGCTACGCCTTAATCATCATGATCCATAAACCTAATGCTTCTAGTGGTGTAAGAAATCTAAACTACTTTATAGATAGCTCAACTGTAGCATTTCCTGTCCCTCTAGCCAGAGAAATCGTTCCGTATATCATTCAATCAGCCACAGGAATTTTAGTGTTTGAAACTTGTAATGAAACCTAGTTTAGCTTTCTACTTTAAGGCACTGCTCTTACCCGCCTAAAATGTTTTAATTTGTCTGGATTTCAGTCGGGATTTTCATGCCACACACGCAGTTTCAGGGGATTTTCTTGGAGGGAAATAGCTCAAATAGCAACTTCTCGACAATCGTCCTTCTTTCCGCTTGAAACAAATTTAATTTAAAAGCATTCCGGTTTCTAAGTTAGGAGTGACTTTGACAAAAACACTTGCAACTTAACTTTGTCTTTACCGCCAAGCACTTTACTGTGACTTCACACCGAGGATCAGCAAGTAACTTAACTTTGTCTGATAATGGATATACGTAATCTATCTGAGAGCAGCCATTCATATTGCACAGTTGGATGCCAAGTTACGTTTGGCAGTGCAGAGATAAAAACAACTTGTTAGAGAGTTGAGACACGTGACAGGTATAACTTTACTCATGACCTATTGATCATGACTTAAAACTTACTTATGTACTTTATAGTTTTCCAGAGTCCAATGTGATGTTTTTAGAAAGTTTGTTTTGTCTAACAACCTGTCCAAAATGTAAAGATATTCACTTAACAACTGTAGGTAATTCACAATTTCAAGGCCTTTATTGTGAAACCTCTACATTTTGCGCTGTGGACCAACGTAGCTATTTCACATTTCACTGTGAGAGTGGGTTGGTATAACACAGAAAAAAGCAGTGAATCCTAAGGTGGTACTGTATATAAGAGAGTATTCAGCGTGTTTGCTTGAGAAATGACTAAAATGGGGAATCAATGAACAAAATATTTGCACATACATTTTCTGACGATTGACTAATCAATTAAATGACTAATTGGTATCACTGTCTCTATATCAAGTGTTTTTATTGCTGCTCTCTTTCAAATCACACAATGTTCCCCCACTCATGTAGCGTTTGCACTGTACAAAATACTCAAGGTTCCCACAGAAACGATATGACTCTACCTCTGTGTTTCAGAAAAAGGAAAAACCTACCCTCCATTGATTTCCTGTTACTTTGTGACCAAAATAGTTCAGTGTGCTCAGCCCCTTGTGTGCCCTGAGCTGTTCTAGACAAGCAGGCAATTGGGGGTGGGGGGAGGGGAAGCTGGAGTAGAGAGGGGACATGACAGCGTTTGAGTCTGTGAGAGTCTCCCATGGCACTCTGTCCCAGACGAGGAAGCCAAATAAATAAAGAGTTAGCAAGCAAAGGCACAGAGCAGCCGTGCCTAGAGCCCCAGAGAGAGAGAGAGAGAGAGAGAGAGAGAGAGAGAGAGAGAGAGAGAGAATCTAAAAAAAGAAAGCTCAGGAAAGGAATAAGAAGACACGGCAATGCAGAAGCTTTCCAGAGAGGATAATGACTTTGGCCAGGTTCCCATGATACGCTGCACCACAAAGGGAGAAGGACAGATGCTTCTGGTCAGCAAAGTTGAGATTTGAAAAAAGTCTTCATCCATCCCTTCGTCTTCTGTCTCAGTTGCTTTCTTTCTGCATGACAGATGCCCCCAAAATCCAATTACACATGACAGCTGTATAGATGCCACAGCACACACAGGAACGACGGTGCTCCCCACTGTTTACTGATGACATTGACTTCTGAGTCTTATGGGTTATGCCATTTGAGCCATAGGGAACATAGACCAGTCGCCCAATTTGGAGTGCCAATGAAGAGAGATGAAGACGCATTAGTAATATTGACCATGTTCACCAATCAATATCCATTTGTGCCTCTGTCGTCAGTGCAGCTGTGTGAAGTGGCTCTTTGCAGTGACCCTTTCTTTTTCCCCTTTTCTCTCCCTCTCTTCATCTTCAATCTTTCCTTCCTTCCTTCCTGCTTCTACCATTTATTCCACCCCTTTTACAGAGGGTCTATACCGGCTGGGTGGTCCAGGCTGTCCCCCTCAGAGCAGCATCGATGGACTGGAAGACATAGAGGTACGACAATTGACACAACAGCCTGTCAGTGTTTTGTTTTTTTGTTTTGTTTTTCGCCAGCACCTAGAGGCGTCCACTTATTTGTCTAGCCATGTAACACCCACTGCTTTCAAAAATACTGCCTCTATTCTTCCGCTCCCTTTTCAAGTGTGTGTCTCCTTTTTCAAACCTTAAACCTGAACCCCTTTTGCAGACAAAATGTAAGACGCATGTGCTGCTGCTGGTGGTACATGGGGGAAACATTCTGGACACGGCGGGCGGAGACCCCAGCACAAAGGCCGGAGACGTGACCACGCTGGGCTCCGTGCTGGAGAAGGTGGCCCGGGCGCATTTCCAGGCCGCTGCCGAACACGTGATGATAAAACTGGTGCCATGTCCGGCTGTGTGCGCGGAAGCATTCTCCCTGGTCTCCAAGTGAGTCGCCGTCTCATTGCCCCCCGTTCACATGCGTCATTGTCAAGTGTCTCATTATCCTGACACGATCCAAATGTGCTTGAATACACTTTTTAAAGTATAGTGCGTAACTTCTGTCGGCCCCCTCCACCCCATGAGGAATTTTAAAGTAATTACAACATCATTGTCTGCGCATCTACGTGAGGTATGCCTTTGGTGATCGCACATGGACTTTGCGGGTACTTCTTGGGGGCGACACCAGTTTTTAAACGCTGCCATACTTGGAAATACAGAAAGAGTTTTGTGGAGCTTATAGGCTTAATGAGCTTTGTGTCAACTCATTTGGCAATGGCTTGAATTTAACGGACATTCATTTATATATAACAGTTACGCACTATAGCTTTAAATTTAGCAACATACACACTACTGACCAATGGAAGGGCACATGGGCTCCCGCAATGGTTTGATGAGTAAAAAATAATGTGAATTTGGTGCTTGCTTAGCCCTGTATAGTCTATTTTACATAAAACACCCTTGGGAAATTTTGTAGCAAAAGACGATGCTCTCCATCAACATTGTCAAAACATCAAATGAGGGGATAAAAATAGGATGAGTTTCTCCAGAAACTCAGAACTTTTCCCCCTGTGAGGACACAGAAGAGTTCAGCCCTGCGAGGGCACGAAATATGTCACCTCCGTGAGAAGGGTAACTGATTCACTCACTGCTATAAGGTGTGTGTGGCACTGATTGGCTAATTGAGCCCAGATGTGAAGAGGTTATATATGCCCTGAGACCCCAGTGCTCTCTGCTGCTCATTGTCTCACCTTCAGAGGTTGTGAGAGGTTGTCTCCGAGTGCTCTGTGTGTTAAGTGTTGCAAAGTCAACTGTTTTACTTTGGTCTATCCGTTCAGCTGCTTGGCAGCGGTGGTCTTCTTGCTTTAGTTTGCTATATTAAAAGGTAGCCTGTGTGGCCCTTTACAGCTTTGTGCTTTTTGTTTTCTCCCCCTCCCCTGTAGACGCCTGTGCAATTTAGTGGTTAACCCTCCGGGGATAACTTTCAGACACCCCTTGGTCTGCACCTGTTTCCCAAACCTCCCCCCCCGCCCCCCAGTCATTACACCCCCTCATTCTTAACCTTTGAGACGTCTGGTTATTTATTTTCCTGAATTGCCATCTATGAGAGTTAGCATTATGTCACAAGTGTCCTTACTTATATGCCAACATGCACAGAATAATGTAGCGGTATTTAAAAATGTGCCACCATGCTGATTAATTTTTATTGTTTCTGTCTCCTTCTGTTTCTTTTTATTTTGTTTCATTCAACTGACATTCTCACTCATTTGACAGATGGCCCTAGTCATTACTAAGCATTAATGAATGCATCACCAAGGACTTTACTGTTTAAGGAGGCATTTGAGGAATCTGCCCACAGTATGAATGCACGCCTGCATGAATTAGCACACAGGAGAAAAATGCCTAGATGGCTTAGGTGAAGGTTAATTGAGGAAACACACTGACCAAAGACAAACTAAACAGACATGTGCGACACAATTAGTATGCTGCTGACATTTCTCAGTCCCCTGCAAGCATGTGGCAATGTTGAATATTTAACTCTTAACCTTTTAAAATTCTGTTGTTTTAAGTCGTTAATTCTTCCCCTTAATTCCCAAAGGCAGACGTTGTAGAGTTTCCACTGTTCCTTAAGGCCCCTTGTAAAAGAAAAGTGTGATGTGTTTGCATAATTATTATCTGCTGTGGCTTTGTATTCAGGTTTCGTCTGGGGTATCAATTTCAGTTTGGAAGTTAATTGTGAATGTTGTGATGGTACCTCAGTGATGAAAAGCAGTCAGTTAGGGAGTCAGTAGATGAGTTTTCCCAAATGATAAATTATACAGTATTATGTCCTTTATAAGTCCTTGAAATCATCTCTTTAAGTTAATGAGGCTTGAATCCTTTCTTTCAGATCTAGGAGATAAAACCATGCCTGCGCTTGTGTGTCTTCTCCTTTTTTCCCAGTCTTGTCTGCTGACTGTACAGAGAGCTGCTTTAGCGTAACTAATGATTTTGTTTCACATTTAAAATCACATGTCTCCGCGGTCAGCAGTTTTATGTGACAGTTTTATCTATCTGACAGCATCGCATAGTTCTAACGGCTCTCCAATTATACAGTGAGGATGTTTTTGTGTGAACAGTCACTAATCACCACAGCTGAGCGTATGCGTTTGGCATTGGAGTTGAGGCCTCTGTCTGGTTTAGTGATTGACGTGAGCAGGGGCGCGGTGGTGACTGGAAGCGAGGCGGGCGTAAAGAGATTAGAGTTATGTAGCTGCTGGGCAGCTTGGCGTCCACTTAGCTTTCAACACAATCTCCAGATAAAATATTGAAAACAACAACTTCCCATGAGAGTCGAACAGGACACAGTTATTGCTGTATGTCTTGTTTTCCTGTACTTGTATGCCTGTGGACACTGACACACACACACACACACACACACACACACACACACACACACACACACACACACACACACACACACACACACAATTGACTGTCAAGCATGCATGAGATTTTCTCCATAGAGGCCATTCATATTGCAAATCCATGTCACACAGACCAAAGCTGTTTTATTATGAATTAGTTAGTTGATGAATGATTCAATAAAATGGCCAAATATCAAGTGTATTAAATAATTTTAGAAGCAATATTTAGCAATGAGTCATCACTCTGATGTATTTATCTGGCCTTAAATGTTTTGTTAAGATGTATTTCCCTGCAGGAGGTGTTATCTCTGCATTAGTGGACTTTACTTTTCCTCAGTAGGATTATGAAGGATTGAGTTGTTATGACCTTAAAACGAGTTTTTAATTGTTTTTTGTCCTTTAACCTTCAAATTAAGGTTTGGTTTTATTAAGGTTTAAAATGATGCATTTGTAGCAACAAAGTACCCTTTCCATGCTCAGAGTCAAGTCAGTATCCTAGCCAAACTTGCACTGGATGGATTTTTCATTCAAAAAAATTAACAAGAAAGCAACCATAAGAATAAACTCTTGGGTTTATTTTAACTCGCGTAGTGGATAGAGCAGTGGTCGCGGGTTAAAATCTGACCCGTAGACCTTTACCGCATGTTACCCCCCCCCCCTCTCTCTGTCTCTCCATTTTAACTCTGTACTATCCAATAAAGCTTGAAAATGCCCCAAAACATAGCTTAAAAAAAGAATGAACTCGACTCTGCTAAAGGAAAATTATATTGAATTGCAAGTGGAGGGTAAAATAAATACAAGACATAACATAAATACAAACATTATTTGTTTGTATTTAAAGATAGAAAGCTGAATTAGCCAGATCTTGGAAGAAAATACGAGGAAGTTGCTGCTTTTCTAGGGGGATCAAAACATGATGGATTCAAGAAGAATCCCTCTCACGTGACTTGACTTTACACAGATCTAATAATGTGGAGGAAGATTCCTCATTCCATTATACTCCTTGTTGCTGAGCAGATTCTTGTTGAGACTGTGTTGTGTGGTCATTTGCTCCAAATTATAAATTTCTTTGACACAAGTGCCTGGAACATTTTGTATCTCCCTATTTGTTTATTTATACAGGGAGAATACATATTTATGTATTGATTCTTTTAAAAGTCCTTTTTGACATTTCCTCTTAAATTCCGGCGTTTGTAACCTGATAATGCTAATTATGTGATAAATCAACTTGTCAGTGCTCGCAGGTGGACAGACTACTGTATGTAAGGGTGACATCATTTCTAAACTTCTTCTTTTTTTTAAAATGTTATTCATACATATCTGTACCGCTGTTCTTGTTTCTTTCCGGCCAACATATACCTGTAACATATGTTTCTGCAACTGTCTAATGTCCACTATTTTATCAGCCTAGCCTTAAACTCTTTCCATGGTGAGATCTACAGTATTACGGAGAACCAAAGTTAGACCAGAATTCAGTTCATTAAAAGCCTGTGGAAAATCTACTGAAAACAACCAGTAGAGAACATTGTAAGTAAGTGAGTCAAATGTATTTATATAGCACTTTTCACAGGCAGGCTCACATTGTGTTGTAGCTGTTCAGTGAATTTAACAAGGCTTATACTTTGCCCAGATGGCTGCAGGTCCTGAACATACTCTCACAATATGTGCAGTCGGTAGGCATTCATACACGCCCACACAGCAGTAGACACAACACTTATTCATCTGCACTTTTATCAGTGAACAGTGTTTGCTCTAATGACAGTGTTGGACTTGTGGGTGTGGGGAGCCTCATTTATTTGCATGCCAAAATAAACATTGCAGGAATAGGCCACCCCCACGGGAAAGGGATTGCTGTTGCGTGGGTAATTTACTCTGACTCTTGGAAAAACAGCTTGGCTAGAAAATCGCACCATGGAGTGGAGGTGGCGAAATCTCTTAGCACCGCAAAGACTTTCACATAAACACACCACTTTGGACATGGTGCTTGATAATTATTTTAGTCCAGTAGAGAATTAACAGGCTTTTTTCAGCTTGTGTTGCATCTGTTACGTTTGACTAGCCAACTTATGTGAGGAAGGCTCACTGTGCTCCGAGGAGCTCATTATTAGCTCTGCCCGGCTAATGAAGGAACCTGGCAGTGCTGGCTTGGAGCTGGCTATCAAGACAACAACACACACACACATGCAATCTACAAACACACTCCCGCACAAATAAACCCCACACAACAAGAGCAAATTAATGTGCGTTTTCTGAACTATAACAACGTCCAATTAACAGCGACATTGAAAAGGCTCCAAAATTGATTTCCTCTCACAGCCAACACACCGCCGCCCTCTGTCACAGTTTGAAGAGACGGACACATGTTTCTACTGTGGAGAAAGCAGAGGGGGAGGAAGAATAGTAGGAGGAAGAATATGAGGAGGAGGAAGACCACTTGTCCATGTGCACACAGCTATAGTTACCTCAGTTCAGGGATAGAGAGAGACTCATTATATCCTGGCCATGGGGTGGCTACTGTTTCTGGGCCCGATCTTCTTCTCCTAATTAAGGAGACCCTGCAGAGGCCCGCTGCTGCACATGTTAATTGTGCAAACGCTGTGCAGTGCTAAGCCAGCCATTAGAGAAACGAGGGAGAGCAATTATGGCAGAATCTGACAGCCTACGGGTTGACCTTATATGGCGAGGCAAAATTGAGTGCCGGGGGCCGCAAAATGGAGTATATCTAGAAGTTATGCTGCGTGAGATTGAGGCCGATTCGTGGTTTTAATCGACTCACTCTGCCTTATCTTCTCCCCTCTATACTGTTAATGGATCTCTTCATCCTCACGTAACCATGAACCCCCAAAGAAAATCTTGTGTAGCCGAAGTCTCTCGGTACAGAAGCGCGTCGTAATTATCCTACCTTCAGGTGTCATTTAAGGTGTTTCGTTGATGGTGTTTGTAGAAACATGTACACAGTCATCAAGGGCAAAGGGGATAAGCCTAAATCTCTCTAGCTTACAGTCACTCTGAAGCATGGCAAAGCAACTAATGATTTTCCAAGATTTGCAAAAGAAATGTTCTGTTGTGTGAGTGATTCTTTACGGACGTGCACCTGAGTGACACCTCCTCCGCTGTGAATGGGGTAAATGCCGCAGACTTGTCATAGCGATGCGATTGTGTGGCAAGTGGCCATGGTTAGTTGATGTGTCAGTCTTGAGGAGCAAAGAGTCTCACAAGTGGAACATTTGTATTATCTCTAGTAGAGGATTGAAATCTGAAGCAATATTCTAAAACAAAAAAAACAAAAACTATATAGAACATTGTCTTCTTCTGACAGCAAATAAACCACTCGGATTAATTCTGGGCAATACATGCAGATGGGTTGTTGTGGATGGTCTGGAAGTGCAGCCTTTTTTCCAAAGCGCATGTTTGTACAAAGATTTTAATGATCGCCTGAGATTAATTGGACCTTCGTTACTGAACAGGGAATAACCTGCTGCCCTCCGAGGACATTCTGCCTCCAAACTGCCTCTGCTAATAAACAGACGAGCACAGTTTGGCTCCTGTACACACAAACAAGCAAACAAATTAATGATATGCACTCTTTTGAATGTAAAACAGTGGCTGCTGCGTGGTAATGATACTAACTCAGGTTTGCATATTCAAATACAATTATGCAACACAAATAACAAGTGTCTCTCTTGGCATTTGTTGGACAGTGAGTGCAGCATGTTTTAAAACCTCTGTTCCTCTCCTATGACTTTTGAACCCTGTCCAGACGTAGAGCTGTGTTTGTAATATTAATGTGTGTGTGTGTGCGTGTGCGCGTGTGTGTGTGTGTGTGTGTGTGTGTGTGTGTGTGTGTGTGTGTGTGTGTGAGAGAAGCAGTTTTTACAGTTTTTGCCGAGTGCGTACACACATGTTGCAGACTTTGGCCCACTGTGTCAAAACTTAACACACAGGCCGAATAGGACAAAGCACATGGAGATAAACTTCTCACTTATACGGCAAAATGAAACTCTTGAAACAAAACCTAACAATCCCATTTCAAAACTGTTTTTAGCATCAAAACAATACACACATGCACCTTTGAATTACTCTTTCCTAGCAGCAACAACACACAGATGGGCTTTATGCAAAACACAGCTGTATTCAGTACTTTGGATGGTTTTTGACTTTAAAAGTCTCATACAGATTTTTTTTTGTAGAAAAATTGATCCACTACAGTTGATCTAGACACATCAAAACAAAATGTAAACGCTTCAGATTTTTATTTTATTTTGCCATTTCAGGTTTTTGCAAAAGTAAAAAAAGAAATGGTACAACTAGAATATTTTACAAAACATAGTGTTCTAAGGGAATGATTGGAAGACATTTAGGCTATGAATCCTGTCTCCTGTTGGCATCTGGCCACATCACCTCATCCACGTCACAGGCAATGTCCTCCCTTGCCAAGCAACGGGGGAAATATCGCCTTGCGTGCCGTATCCAACCTTTTGCAGAATTTTTTGGAAAGATTGATCCACTATATTAGAAAACAAGTTTATATTGCAATTTCATGGTTTTGGCAAACAAAAGAAAAAAACACAACGAATAGGTAAGATCACAGTTCAACAAGCAATTCAGTGTGTCACTATGAACTCTGAAACAATTACAGTAAAAAAAAAGATGTGTTGTAAGGAATGGGGCGAGTGGATTATGAATCCTTTGGATACCGCCTCCCGTTTGTGTCTGACTACATCGCCTCATCGACATCACATGCAATGTCATCCTTTCAGAAGCAACAGCAAAAATATTCCTGATATCCCGTCTAAATGTCCTAATTATGGAGCTATTGTGTTGTTGGGCTGGAATCTCAGACCAGCCTCCTATATTGTTAGGCCATGATCTATAACATGGTCCACTATAGTGACCCTGTCTCCGTCTGTTGTGTCCTTTGTCATCGTCCTCCTGCCACTCTCTTTTGTCCTCTTCCCCTGACTCTGTCTCACAAAGGAGCTGAGCTCACCTGAGGTCTATGTGTAATGCTAAGGCTCACACTGATTGGTATTATATTAGCTTTATTTTTTATTTTTCATGTGTGTGAATCTGTGTGCTTTTCCAATTTTAGTTGTGTTTTGTATTTTAAATAGATGTGTTTTCCAAAGGATTGCAGGTGATTTCCTTTTTGACCAATTTGTCTTATGTAAAACACTGTGTGTAGTGTTTTGCAAAAAGTGTGTTGGAGAATTTCAAACACAGTGCAAAGCACTTATTGTGTTTATATGGTTGGTGCTTGTGTTTAGGGCATGGTCACCAAAGTTAGAGGTTGTGATGCTTTGGGCCTAGCAACCACTATTAGTGTGTAAGCATTAGGCAAAAACTGTAAAAGAACTCTAATAAGATCAAGGCACGGGCGACTTCAAAGCTTGGACCTAGACCTCGTTGTGGCACTTAGCGGGGATGTTGGGATTTCTCATTTCTGCTCCAGAGCTCAATATCCAGGCATCTGATAAACAAATAATTTTGGTTTAAATTATAAGGTGATCTAATTGCCCCCAGAGCAATACATTGCCACCCTGTGTGCTTCAATTTTCAATTTCCTGAGCGGCATTTTTCACACCTCAGCTCCTGCAGAGAGAAAGAGAGAGAGCAGAGAGAGAGAGAGAGAGAGAGAGAGAGACTTTCCTGTGACACAGAATAGATTATTTACCAAAGGTTTCATTTTTTCCCCGAAATCTTACAAATCTCCAAGTTTCAGAATGGTTACCTCCAGAGGCGGGTCCATGCAATACTGAGTACCCTGCAGAGCTATTCAGCATTTTTGTGATCTCTATGTATTTTCTTTACTGACTGCTACAAGTCATAGCCTAGCCCAACAAAGAATATGCTTTGTAGAGATCATAGAAAAAGTTATTTCACTGTAAAAATTAGAATCATAAGAAAACCTTATCCTCCCCCCAACACCAAACATGATAGCATCCAAATACAAGAGCTGATTGAGAGCAGCTGCCTTGCTGTGACAAAGGGACAGTTATGTTGATGACAGTCAGATTTTCTTTGCCGTCATTGGGGGGAGGGGGGGGGGCTATTTCTGTCATTATTTATGTTTCCGTCCCATATTTACATGTTTCCTACAGTATGCCAATTATAATCTGATTAAAGGAAACAAAATACAGGCTGACTCCATGTAAACAATGTTACAATATAATAGCTCTTGTAATTGAAGTATGCATAATCACACATGTGTAGCTCTTTGATTATAATTGATGTTTGTTCAACTTGATTACATTGTTGAGCCTTTGAGGTGGATTTTCAACGTGTCATTTTACATGTAGGAACATCTCAGTGTGAAAATATTTTGAAGTGACTGTGAGCATATGAATAGGAAGAGTAGTGGGGATTTATTTTCAATGGTAATGGTAAAAAGTATCAGTTTAAAAAATATTTACAAATTTCATTATTAACATCACACAGCAGACATTCAAAGAGGGGTTACTACGCTAGCACATATACATGCAGTAGTTGTATTTTTCCTTAAAATAACTTGTGGACATGAAAAAGGAGATTTTCTGACTGGGGTTAGATGCTTTCTTCTCTTCTTTCAATAGCATACTATTCCACCAACTGGAGATCCTGCAGCCATTTTTTGTGTGACACCTCATGGCACATGGCAACTCTGTCTGTAGTTCATACACCTCACACACTTTCTCTTCTCTCCTGCAACCGCTTGATATTTTGGTGACTTGGTGCTGTGAATTCGACTTTACCCAACTGGAGAGAAAGAGCTGCAGTGGCTTGCGTGTCTGCAGCAATCAATGGCACAGTGTCAAGTATTACTGGTGTGGCCGCTGGCAGCACCCACCATGCTGGGAGCAAGCCCAAAGGCAAAAATGGCAGCCATGTCCGGTGGCTTTTACTGGAAAAATACATCTTGTTCAGTTTAAAGGTTTACCCAGCAATTTGTGGATAATGGGTGTGCCGGTTTGTTTTGCACATATTTCTGTCAGGCGGAATAGATTGACTTAGACATTTTCTATCCATTTACTCTGCTGGCTGATGTAAATAATTGCCCTCCAACACAGAGCTTTCACATTTTTCTTTGATGTTGGCTGTGGGTATTGTGGATGTGGCTCTATTCCCTAGTAGATTATTTGACTAACTGGTGAACACTGTGTTGCTGGCAGCACAGTGTTCACATTTATCTTCTCTTTTCTTCCCAGCAGATTTTCCAGAAGTCTGAAGCATTGGTGCTTTGTACACATTAAGTGGCTGCTTTTAAACATGCGGTAGTGCAGAAAATTATGACTGTATTGAAGAAAAGTTATGATAAAGGAGCTTAATGAACTATTCTCACATTTGTTGAAGTACATCAGATTATTGAAAGTGCTTCTTAATTCATATTTATACTTGGCCAATAATATATATATTTACTGTATATTTGTGAGCCATTTCCGAAGAGTCACATCATCAGTTTATGTTCAACTTCTTTTCCATTGGCATAGGAGGCATTGTTCAGACTTTGAAGCCCTCTGTGGCATTTTTGCTATTTCAGGCTACATGAATAAAACGGCCTTTACTTGACAATGGAGGGCTGAGTGCCTCAGACAGTCGGTTTTGGTCTTTTCATAACTGTAAGAAAAATGTCAAATCGTTTTTGAAGTTGTTGTCAAAGCCCGGCCATTCCTTTTCCCCTCCCTGCTTTCAGCTATGATGTTGAGCCATTCTAAACATGTCACAAATGCAAATCTGTTTTGAATAGACTGAACAGAAATTTCTCTTTGAGTGCTAATGAAAATTGCCAGCCCTTGCACGCACAGAGTCTGTGCCCTTATGTTGCTGTGAGGTGTCCGTGGCTACGGACATGCTTTAGCCTCTGCGTGGCATTGGGGCTTCTTCCTATAATCAAAGCATGTGATGGATGGTGACAGGATCGCCGACGTCGCTCAAGGAAAGAGTGTAGGGCAATGCCATATTTTACCTTCTCCCCACTTCGTCACCTGAAGTGTCTTGCTTGATCTGCCTAAGCACTGTCATAGTGACGCACAAAAGCAAGCACACAGACACACATATTCATTAGTATGAATGCAACAGTGAAAAAACAAAGACTCGGCTCTCATTGCTGCTACCTTTGCATACAAAAACACACACACACACACACACACACACACACACACACACACACACACACACACACACACATACACACTGCAGCAATATTGTGGAAAAAGCCTTGACTCAAATCATATAGAGTGCATCATGAACAAATTGGATGAGACATTATTAATTATAGGAAAGTCCAGCGGGGTAGCGTATCACTAAACGAAAAACCCCTGGAGAATCTTTCAAAGTAGAAATAATAAACTTAATTTAATGAACACAACGTTAATTTCTTATGACATCACAGTGCATTAGAAATACTGATGGCATTCCCTTGTATAAGGAAACAGTTCCCAAAGGGGTTTTAAGATATTTATGTAATCTCCTGTACCTTCCTCCTTTCCTCTTCCAGTCTGAACCCATACAGCTATGACGAGAGCTGTGTGTCCAGTAGTGTTGACCACCTGCCCCTGGCCGCTCTGCCCCTGCTCGCCATCGTGTCACCTCGCTACCATGATGCCCTGGCAACCGTGATCGCCCGCGCCAACCAGGTCTACCACAGCTTCCTGCAGTCAGAGGACGGCCAGGGATTCACAGGCCAGGTATACCTCTTTCCTCCATTTTGGTTCATAACGAGAGTAGAGGAGAGGAGAACTCCTTCACTCTAGTCTCTCATCTTTGTTTTTAAATGGGCCGTAGGTATTTTAATAGAAGTCAATGATTGTCAAAGGAAGGAAAGATTGCTTCTGAGATTGCCGTGTAATCAGTGGCAGTTAAGGCCCCTTCAGTGGTCTCCAGATTTCTTAAGTGGACCACATTTCACTCTATTGTACCTAACGACAACTGGGCTGGTAACAAACTACATTTTCTTCATAACGAGGTAAAGCTTTTTACGATTGAGTTGAGTATAAGGGCATTGTGTCAGGGCTCTGAAACACAACTTCTGTTTGCTTATCCTAAATCATACCAACATACCAATTCTTAAACTTTATCGAATGGTGATGACCTGCAAAAATAATATTTGTATTTGGTTATTTTTTGTCTGTTATCTGCTGTAGTTCAGCAGCTCTTCTAAAATGAAAAGCCTAAAAGATTCTCATGCTGTGATGGCACATGGTCCGGAGCCACTGATCATTACCATCCAATCAGCCACAACTCAAAAAGTCATTACATATAGTCAAGAGGTCTAATTTAACCACCGCGCAGGTGATGACAGGGAAGGCAATTCCACCAATATCTGTTATTCTTGATTGGCTTTTGCTATTGGTTTTGACATGTCGATACATTCTGTCCTCCACATTTTATCCATGTACTGGAATATTATGTCGATATGATATAGTTCCTCCTACTCCTAGTCCCTGTCATCGTATTGATCTGCGGTATTTTTAATCAACACATTGACTTCTGTGTGATTGACCCTACATTATAAGCCCTTTGTGAAATGTTGGGCTTTTTTTTTTGACATTCATACACCCCTCTCCAATTGTCCCCTTGAGTGCACCGTATGTGAACGCTGTCTAAATTGCTTATTTTTTCCAACCAGGTGTGTCTGATGGGCGACTGTGTGGGAGGCGTGCTGTGCTTCGACGCTCTGTGCTTCAGCAACCACCAGAGGCCCGCTAGTCCCAACAACAGCAGCAAGAACAACAGCACGGAGAGCCTGGAGGTATAGGAGCGATATAACATGACCATCCACAGACCAGTGTGTGTGTGGTTGTTTGGGACACTCTGAACAGCGATGAAGTGATCACTGCATATGATCCAGATTACACGCCTGCGGTATTTCATGAGTTAAATGTGACAACATTTACAACATGCACATTTTTTTTAACACCAGTGGCGATGTCCTTGGCACGGCTCCTTATCCTCTCTAGTGTAAACAAAACAGAGCACACTCTCTGTCTCTCTGCTATGGCTGTGTGCTGTCACGTTGAAGACACCGCTTCTAGAAAACACTGTACACCAGAGGCGATTTCCTCGTCACTATGTTTTTCCAAAAGTCTCTTACATGACAGCAGTTAGGTACAATTTGTTTTGGTGTGTGGTTAACCGGCTGTTTTTAGTGGCCAATTCGATGGAGATGTGATTTTTTTTATTGATCCGAGTGCCATTTTATTATATTATATTACAATATTTGGGCTTAACAGCCTCCTGATTACTGTGGCTTCAAATCCGCTCACATCTAATAGATTCACTTTAGCAGAGTTTCCCCTCCCACATTTAACTGAAAACAGGGGAGAAAGCTTCAACTTCCTTCTAATTATGTGTCATTTTCCTGATGTGTACGAGGCTTTCACACTGTGTTGCACATTCTCCTCCCCTCTCTCAGGATAACTCTGACCTGTGTGGGGAGTCCAGTCCGGGTCTGAGCTCTAGCAAGAGGCTGAGTAAGAGCAACATCGATATCTCTGCCCCAAACGAAGGGCACAGCCAGAGCGGGCCGCCGCTCAACCGCAAGCAGAGCGACTCTTATGATGGAGACACTTCGTCTACAGGCCAGCACAGCTTCTTTTCCAGGTATGGGCAGTAGGCTACAGATGAACATACCCACACACAGGGCAATATATTAGTAGACATTGTATTAATTTAATTTCTTTGGGTATTTGTATTAGGTCATTGTGAACTGTTTAGCAGGTCAATGAACAGAACTTTGATTTTTGCATCAAAGTTGTGGGGTATGGTATATGTACTTTTCAGGGATCTGCTTTGTTGGATCAGCCAAACACAGACATTGCAGATTGCTATCTTACATTCAAAATGTATATGCATACAAAATGTACCACTTATATTTTTATATATTGCATTATGTATTAACAGTGGTGTATTAAACATCCAGGTTTTCCCCCTAATGTGTCACCTGGTCTCGCCCCTGCTCGTTATCAATATTTGCAGCTTGACTGCCCCTCCTGCCTACCTGCCTCTGATTGACTATAAATAGCCTGTTTTTGTGTGAGAGATGAAGCGCTGCAGGTGAATCTGTCTGGGTCGGGGGTGGCTGTAGGGGGTACGCCTGCCACTTCAAGTAACCAGTGTTTCATTTTCAAAATGCATGTTTCACTAGGATCACACCATCACAGTAACATAGGACCCCATCAATTCACAGCGATACCACATTGTGTCTATGGCAATGCACCCCTCACCTCTCACTTCCTGTTACACTCGTTGTTAAGCCCGAGCCTTGCCGTGTGGAGGGTAACCTCTGCTCCTGGATGTGCTCTTTTCCCCCTGCACCTCCCAGTGGATGTTTCCAGTCACCAAGAGAGCTTATTAGAGCTTCTTTTCCCAGACATTATCCCTCCTATGGCAACCGTCTAACTATGGTTCCCTCCATTTTATGTTTCCACATACTGTACTCTTGTTTGAACCCTGAATGGTAATGGCCTCTGTGCAAATTGTCATATAGCAATGCTGTTATGAAAACCCAAGAGAGTGCGCTCCAACACGGCAAGCAATGGGCTAGATAAAAACAAAAATAAAAAGTTTCCAAGCTGAGAAAAAAACATAAGTGGACATTACTTACAGCATATAGACATCTATTCAGTCTAAAGTGCTCAGATTATGCTGAAATATTATGTTTAGTTTGAGCTACTGAGAGGCTCAGCGAAAGTCAAACACAATTAAGGAAATGTATTTGCAATGCTTGAGGATAATAGACAACACCATTAGATCCATTTCCTGCTTTGGTAAAATGCTGAGCATTTCACATGCTCATTATCCCTCATAAAAACATCTCAACCTATCACTCAATAACAGTTTACCAGTGTAATGTTTGTCAATTTTATTGAACATATTGGCAACAATGTGTGGAGAACTTTTGTCCATCCATGCATCGGAAAATAGATTGCTCTTCCTTTCTTTAAAGAGAAAAACAGTATGCATATTTGCTAATCTAAGCTGTACATGCGATGGTTAGAAGCATTTCATCTAAGTTTCATTTATCTATCTTTTTATTCTCTCCTTATTTTTCCTTATTTTATTTTGTTTTTACTAATGCTGACTGTTTATAAGTAATGTGGTTGGCTTATGTCATTGTTACTGACTTGTGTTACTTATGGCTGCAGTTGTTAAGATTATGTCCAGGGAAGGGAAAAAAAAAGAAAAACAATAAAAATGGTTAATCACAAAAGAAAAAAAGTTTTAAAGTGTGTTGTGCTCCAAACACAGATTTGTGTTGCATTGAATTTCACATGACTTTTTTTTTATTAACAAAAAAATATTAAACACGCACATGTTCAGTCTGGCACATGCTCATCCATACCTTGCATGTGCTGCTCATGCAATCAGTATAATCCCAATGGCTAACTGTCTCTTCGGCTGCACAGATACTTCTAGTACTGAAGTGGAGTTTGAAGGAAGTTATTAACTATGGGGATGTGTTGCAGCAGTAATACATTTTGGCAAACACACGGACTGACTCTTAAACAGCATGATCGGAAAAACTGAGGAAGCTAAGTCAGGAGTGAACACATTAGGAGAGAGAAGACAAAAACAATGGAAGCAGAAGGCAATCAGAATTGATTTGGCTTTTAAATAAGGCTGGAGACTGTTGGCTTATCCTCTCTCCCCGGAAACATTGGCTGGCTTGAGAACAGAGGGATCTTGGGGAAGCCAGCAGCGGGTTTTTGACTGAGTCCAGCTAAAAGCGTGATAGAGATTGCGAAGGCTCAATAATGGGCGGCGCAAACGACGACCACAGAATGTTAAGAACAAAACAACGATCGAACCATGACAAAACAAAAAGCATCACTGACTCATCCGTGTCAAGGCGGAGACATTTGCCCTCACGATTTAAGCATGAATCTTTTTAGTGCTTAAAATTGACCCCTGAACGGATTCATTGTATAACCATCCTGCTGCCTGTAGCTGCAGCAATTCTTTGTTAAGTTAAATATATTGTTTTATCTGTGCCGATCAACAAATATGGTTGAAAGGAATTGATCCCACCCCAGAAACCTACCTGAAGCTACATTTGATTGACTTGACTTTTTCTTCAAGGTATACACAGCTTTTAACAGTGTTGAACAACATCAAGTGTGTCCTTATTACAGTCATAAGCTTGATTGCTTAGTACAACCCAATCAACACTACAGTACTGAATAAACAACCTTCAGAAAATCTTCACATGCCGTCTTCCAATCCATTGGTTTTGGGCAGTTTTGTCCTTGTAATTACCTGTGTGAATTTGTGTCAGGGAGTTGAGCAGAGGGAAGGACTGCCAGAGCAAGCATCAAAAGAGCGAAGGAATAAAGTTGAAGACAGTCGCCTTCGATAACCTTCTATGTTCTGTGTTTCCCCAGTTTGATGAAGGAGAGTGTGGAGGTACGTGGCGGCAGTAGCACCAGTCTGGTGTTGAACCCCGGCCGCTTTGACTTTGATGTGTCAGACTGCTTTCTGCTGGGCTGTCCGCTGGGCCTCGTCCTGGCCATGAGACGCACTGTGCTGCCAGCCGTACAGGGTGAGCATGAGACACCGGCAGCTCATATCAAATAATGAAATTCTATTTGTGTTGTGTCTGTGTGTGTGTTTGTGTGTGTATGTGTGTGTTTGTCTTTATATACTTGTGTGGACCAACCGGTCGCAGACAACCCACACTGTGAGGACATTTTTCTCTGTAAAGTAAACTCTGAAAAAGTGTGAACTCTTGGGATGATCGCTGTGTGTGTGCATGTGCCCATTAGTCTGCAATTATTGTTCTTTTGTTATATTTCTTTCGTCTAATTATAGTTCATCAGTCAACTGTAAAGCACTCAAGTTGAATTAATTGGTTAAAATGTAACCACAATATGACATAGCTGGATAGTCTCATCATTTAAACCCTTTCTTCTCTGTACCCCAAAGGGCTTGTGTGCTTCCTGCTCTTAGGAGACGAGGCGAGAATATGCTTCTGCTCATAGAAACTAAAAACGTAGTTCATTTTAACCAGGACATTTCTAGCCTTACCTGTGGTACCTTGCTCATGTGACACAGTGTGTGACACACTTCAGACTAAAATCTGTCTTTTCTTGTCCATTGTGTTTCCTGACCCTCAGTGACCCAGCTCCGTCCAGCCTGCTCGCAGATTTTCAACCTGTTTTACCCCTCGGACCCTTCCGCCTCCAGACTGGAGCCACTGCTGCAGCCCCTCTTCCACAGGTTGCCACCATTTGCTGTTCCACGTTACCAGCGCTACCCTCTGGGAGACGGACGCTCAGTGCTCATAGGTAGGATGGGGGATTCCACCCAGGAAATCAATTTGCCGGTGTGGGGAGATTCAAGAGAGCAGCTCCCAATGAATATTTCATTGCTCAATCTATTTTCTGCAGTCGTTGTAATAATGCCATATTAATAACCTTTTTAGATTTAGCATTTCAAAGATGGCTGGAAATCTCTGAGGAATCGTGTTAGTGGGACTAGATTACAGTGGGTGGGAGATTATATTACTGAGTCATGTGAATTTTCACATGCGCACATGGACACAGTGTGAGGAAATATTCCTGTGCAAGCTCGCCCTGCATAAGGATGAGCTAATTCCTGCCTCCAAAGCCCAAAGTTTGAAGCAATTATAATTCATCTTCTCGTGGCGCAGTACCTTTACCGTCACAGTATGGAAGTCTAGTCAGCTAGATATGTCACAGAACAGCTGCAATCCCCCCTGGAGGGTTCAGTTATAGAAACAAAGTCCTTAATGAGCCAATGTTTTATTTGAAACATGTTCTAGCCTGCTTTTGGGACATAGAGACTCACTCTAAACAGCAGTGATGACGCATCCCCTGGTTCGCCTGCCTCTCTTTCCACCTACCTCAGTGAGAGAGAAAGTAGGACAAGGACTTGCTTGTGTTCACAGTCTGTGAACATGAACCAGATCAGAAGATGAGGCATTGTGGTTTTGTGCAAGGATAAGAAAAACTTGACATGCAATTGTTAGCAAAATGTGTAACTCAAAGCAGATTTGTCAAATGTGCCATCTCATTGATATCATTTTCATTTTTCGCTCAATTAACTTTTTTACTGGGAACCATGCAACACAGTATGTTCTTTAGTGAGATATGAACAGAGACAGATCATTTAAGCATTGAGGTCGCACAAGGAGCATCAGCATTTCATCTGACGTTTGTTTGACAGTTACTCAGAGAACAGCTGGGAGAGAAAGGTCTTTATCTTATATTGTATTTAAAGTTGTACATTAGATTCTTCCCATGTAAGATCAGTCTAAAAAAAACCTCTCAACCACAACAATAATCAGAACAGCTGCAGATAGCAAGTATTGTAGCTTTTCCTGTTACAGTCCTGTAATGCTTGAATGAAGCCAATACAGAACTTTTAATGGAAACGTGTGTTTGAATGCCTGGAAGCCATTACTTTCACATATAGATGAACCACCTAATGTGAGACATTTGCTTATCTGAAGAGCTTCACTGAATAACCACATAGCACCCTCGCTCACTCCCATCACCTTATTTGTTTCCTGTTTAAACAGAAGCCCAAGCGCGTGTAATCCCTGCATTTTACCCATCATTGACCTGTTGATAAAAACTCATCTCACATGAAAGTAAATAACCCTGTGTTTTTACCCGTGTAAACTGGATGCCCAAGCTGTGATTTAATAATTTAATCATGTTCTGTCATTCACTGATGGGAGCCAGTAGTGCTGATGAAGGTGATGTAGTGTAAACGCAGATGCACATCTCAGGCATGCAGCTCTGCTGGGTTTTAATTACAGGTCTGCATCCGTGTTCCATCAAGCGATCTTGGGTGCTCTCAAATTACATGTTCAATTTAAAAAACATGGACAGGTTCAGCCGAGCAAAGGCAGACATACTGTACATATAAACACACGCAGACGCACAGAAGAAACAGTTACACAAATCCCCTATGTGTGTAATATGGTAATTGGTTGTTATGAAGGCACGGAGAGCCAAGCAAATCAGGCTTCTCCACAGTGGAGCGATATTATGATGAATGCTGCCAATAAAGAGAGAATGAGCCCTCGCCTTATTGATTTTCAGATATGATCCAATGGGAAATGTATTCATCCAACACCGCTAGTACACATTGATATATATGTCATTTTTATCAGTACTGATCACATGGCTATGATGTAAAGATGCTTTCTTGGTGGATTATAGTGATTTCCCAATACGAAGCTTTTCTTTTGTGTGAGTGTGTGTGAGTGTATGTGTGTGTGTGTGTGTCAGTGTGCATGTGTGTGTGCGGAGAGAGGACTGGTGGGGGATGGTGCTGACTTAAAAGTCTCTTCCTGTCTCTCTTTTTTTGCCACAAAGACGTTTCAAGGCCACAGTGCAATCATCGTCCCTCACCTTCTGAATTCTCAAATTGTCCTTCATTTTACTACTATCATTAGCATTTTCACTCTCCCCCTACCTCGTGCTTCAATTATAGTATTTTCTGTTTCCATGGCGTTCTTTTACTGGGACTGTTCTTTTGTGTTTTTTACTTAATTTTTCTATAGTTGTTATTGTCTGTTCTACTATCAATGCTCGTTTTGCTTCTGCCCCCCTCTTTGATGCTCCAGCAAACATCTTTTGAATTGTTTTGTTTGTGTGTGTGTGTGTGTGTGTGTGTGTGTGTGTGTGTTTCAGAAAATGCGTCAGAGTCATTGGCCCGCCCCTTTCTCTCTCTGTCTGTCTAGAATAAACCATCCCTCCCTCTCCTGCGTCTCTCTGCTCATTGTGCTGTGAAAGAAAGGCAGAGTCGTGCTAATGTTCCAGGCAGGGAGAAAGAATAAGACTCCTCTGAGAGGTGTGGGGCAGGGCTCATTAAAGTTGAAAGATTGTCTTTCTCTATCCAACTCTTGCACTCTTCAAGCACAGTATTTTCTGCCAACCAAGCCTTGATGAAACAAAATTAAGGAAACAGTCAGAAATAGTCTTTCAATTATTTTATGATTAATTCATTACAATAATGTTTTCTAAATGTCTGAAAATGGTCAAAGAAAATGTTCACATCAATGTTCCAGAGCCCAAGGTCCCACTGGGCTTTAATCTTATTAACGATAATTATTTTTCGAATTCATTAATTAATATATGTTTAATTTAGTTTAAAGTCTGCAATTTTGTGTTTTTTTCTTCAAATGACTAACAAACTATTCATTATTAGTATTAGTTATTTCATAAATCATTGTTCTATATACCATCATATATATATATATATTTTAAATGACACACACACACACACACACACACACACACACACACACACACACACACACACACACACACACACACACACACGCAGTATGTGTCAGGTTCCATCATCTTCTCCATCCTAACAGTCCAAATGTGAATCCCTCTTTACCGTGACTGTGGGTGTTTATAAACCACACCTGTTTCTCCCCCACGTTCCACGGAGCGGCTGTTAATCAGTATTCTGCTGCGGTAGCCGATCCTTCACAGACCAAACACGCAGCAACATGTGGCTGCGTCTGGTGGTTTATTTATAACCATTCCAGCAGGAAGCCGAGAGAGGGTTAATCTGCCAATTATCGACTTCTCCGCGAAGCAAAAAAGAGAAAAAAAAGGACTATGCCGCGTAATGGGTTGATTCATGCAAATGTATTTCATGAATTCATTTTGAATGCAGGCTGGCATATGCACACATCTTCCACTAGTGACCACGTCAGAAATGCTAATGTTTGTGTTTAGTACGAGTGGAGGTCATCTAAACAGAGACAAATGTGTCAGATGAAACTGTTAGGAGAATCTGTCCTTCCCAGAGACGCATCATGAATTTCTCCCATAAAAAAGATCAACCTAGGCACGACATGACGTGGTTAACATTCGCGGGCACGCTTGCTATTTTTTTTTTTATCTCAGCTCTCATCACTTATGTTGCTCCCTACACCAGCTCCCCATTTATACCATATATCCACTCAACCACATCAAATGTCTTCCCACTGATTACACTATTACAATCAACAGGAGTGAGGGAATTGCATGACACAGAAGTGGGTTCATATGGCCGTTAAGTCTTTGCTTGTATGTGAGATGCATACACATATATACTGTAGATCACATCTCATGCAGTTGTTTGCCAGAGCGCTGATTTTTTTATAGGTTGTTGTTAAGGTCAACGTATCTTCTGCAGCGCATTGTGTGAAGCGTGGCGGTGGAGTAGAAGCTGATTTAGACGTGATTTAAGCCATACACAGTGTCACGATTGATCCACAGTAACATTCAAGGCGATTCACAGTCTTGTAGAAAATATTTGTATTTTCATAGTATGGATAATAGAAAGAAACCAATACTGTTTGATGGACACTCAGTTTGAGTCTCTGTTTGTCTCCAGAAAGTATTGTATTGTATGTAGGTTTTAAGTTATACACTTGCCTCTCCGTCGATTGAATTATTAATGAGATATGCTTCTTCCAGGCTCCGCTCTAAGAGAATAACAAGTAGATACATGGTGTCTGGTAAAAAAGAAAACGGTTCTACAGGGAATATTCTCATTTTCCTATTATTACTGTTTTAAATCTGAACAAACAGGAAAAAGAGCTGCATAAAGACACAGCAGCCTTATAAAAGGTCTCTATAGTTTCAGCAGTAGCCAAGAGAATTTTTCAAAATCAAGTAAATACAAATGGATTGAACCCCATGAGGAGTAGAAGCTGTCTGTCATTGTACTCCTACTGTGTGCGTGTCTTTGGTTTTCCCTGAGAAAAGACAAAGTAATATCAATACAGTAGGCAAAATAACAGCATTGATTTAATGATCGAGGGGCCGGTCGATTGCTGTGTGATCGAAGCATTTCCTTTCCTTTTCCCTCCCATTGACATTGCCTTTTCTCTTTTCCCCCTCTTCTAACCCTCCCCAGCGGAGAGCATCCAAGGGCACCCAAACATCTTTCTGGAAGCCGATCAAACTCCAGCTTCACCGCAGTCCTCTGAGACAAAGTCTAAAGGAGGGGGAGAAGGCGGGCGTAGATCTAGTGTGACCAGTGTGGAAAGCGAAACGTCGATTTGCTCCACTGGCCAACTGAGAGACACCATCACTAACAGTGAGTGGGAGCTGTCTCATTTTCCTGTCTCATTTTTTTTTTATCATATCCTAGATGAAAATAGGTTCATGAGGTTCCCGGTCCATCTCTAGACCTCACATGTCTTTGCATGTGTTTTGTTTCAGTTTCCAGAAGCTGGTGGGGCTCCAAGAGGCTGGATTATGCGTTGTACTGCCCTGATGTACTGACTGCCTTCCCAACAGTAGCTCTGCCTCACCTTTTTCACGCCTCCTACTGGGAGTCCACTGACGTAGCATCCTTTGTTCTGCAGCAGGTGGGCAAAGTCTTATTTGAAAGCCTATTGTTTTTTTCTTCGGCAAATTTCACAGATTGGGAGAATCATTAACTCAGTAATTTGCACACACTATTGAAATATCATACTAAAACATTACATTTTATCATGGTAGATACGTGTGTGTGTAATTAGTGAACTTTCTACTTTCCCAACAGCAATAGGCAACTAGCATCATCTTAAGGTCATTTCTGTATGATGTTTCAAAACAAGACAAAACTGTTTGCAGGGACGGTTTGTAGGGTCTATGTGAATTGCAGTCTCTGTGCTGGCTGGCATTTCAAAAGACTGAACTTCTCAAATCAAAGGTAGGGAGGGTCTCAAAGCACATTGCTCAAAGCTCTTGTGAAGGACACACATTTGCATATTCTCCCTGTCATCCTTGATGTAACTGTGTTCCCTGGCCTCCGGGTTTATTTGGTTGTATGCTGTTCTTACCAAGTGAGAGCAGCACGAAGCCAGCAGCTGTCTCTGCATCATGCATTTAGCTCTTTGTGGGGTGTATGATGTAATGTTTCACACTGCATAATACTGTGTAGCATAACAAAGAAAGTTGTAGGAGGTGGAGGAATGGGACAGTGGCAGGCTGAGTGTATACTTTGTGTTGTTGCTTTAACATAAAGTGGTTTAATTCCCAGACCACTCAGTTCTATTGTGCATTATTAAAGACAGAGGGGAAAGTCAATATGAAAAACTAGCATATTAACTTTCAGAATAAAAAAATAATAATAACATAATTCAAATTCATGTAATGGCAGTATATTGCAATTGAATAAAAGGGGTCCTATGATTGACCCTGGGGTAACTCCACATGTTATTTTAGTTTCTTCTGATACTTAGTTGCTTGCAGTTTCCCAGAGAGCATCACATTCAGTTTGTGTAAGCAAGCTCTCCTTATACAGAGCAGGGCTCGAGGGATAATCAGATACAGTATGTATCTAAAATGCCATGTGATAGTTCATTAAGACGATTGGTGTGTTGCTTGTTTTAGTTGGCTGTATGAGAAATGATCTCACCCCTAAATCTGCTAACATGAATCTCAGATGGTACAATAAGAGATCTCTGGGCAGCTGTTAATTTAAATAAAGACGTCTATTTTGAACTGAGACAAATTTCTTTTATGCATTGCAGGATAATATTAGGGACTAGCATATTTTTTTCTGAACCATAGGAAGACTCGGGTCATTTCCAGTAATCTCTCATTATCTTTAAGTCATGGACCCAACATTAAAGCCTAAAGTGCAACCAACGCACATATTTCTAGTACAAAGTGGGAATTAAACCTTGAGCCCTTGAGATGCCTATGAAGAAATTGCGTGAGTGCACTCACACATAGTGTGTATTTGTGCGTCTATTAAAATAAAAATAGCGTTCAATTAAATGACAGACACCATCAAAGAGCAAGACAGATAAATAATCAGACAAATTAAAGTGTAAACCGTCATGTCCTTAATTAAAAGTCACTTGACACTGCCAGTCTTTTAATTCAAAAGCAGAGCTCTCGGAGAGCAACAATTTTATTTCCCGGCAGTCTTCTTTTGTGATAAAATGTGAGGGGAATAAGGAGAGCCCTGGAGGAAAGGAAAAGTGCCATCGACGCCATCAGGAAGCTGAAAAAAACCTAAAATCGTTTATTGTGGTTGAGTGGTTTTCAGCTCCACTCGATGCCATGTCACATTGAAGGATTTTCATGGAATTTAAGAGCCGCACAGAGAACAAACTTCAAGCGTCAAAGTTGAATCGAGCACTTTTTCCTCACCTTCCAAGCTCAGTCAGTCAGTCAGTGACCTATGTTTTCGGTTCAACCCAAGCCCACCCAGTGATTGCCAGTCAGGAATGATATGCATGGCTTTTTCTGGAGCACTGAGAGGTCATTTTATTTGAGTACTCCGAATCACCCCTTAGCCCTTAATCTGTGTCAGTGCTGCTCTCCTCACAAACACTTTCTATTAGAATTGTGATTTATGATGCCAACCCACAACTGCAGTTTTCATTTTGGGGGTTTCTGACTTTCTGTGTTGTGCCTGCTCTTATGTATTCATGTCTTTGTTGACAGCTCATGCGAGGCGACTGTGTGAAGACCCAGGAAGCCGGCAATTTGGACTCAGCTCCATTCTCTCCATCCAGCCCACGAGAAAAGTGGCTCAGAAGGAGGACGCATGTTAAACTAAGGGTGATAAATTATTTGTTATTGTTCCTTTCTTTGTAAATATATGCTTTTGTCCCAGGTTGCTCTGCATGCTGGCAAAATCACATACAAATAAATGGGAATGGTTCCCCAGTTAACTTTTGGAAGCTGGTATTGGCTTGGACCCAAGATATTACACAACCTGAAATACTGTCTCTAAGGCTCCGCTCATTCTCAAAAATACACCCACCCGCGCAAATACACACACACACACACACTGCAGTAAATGTTCTTCTGCAGCAATGGCCTTGCATTCATTGAAACTAAAAATACAGCAATAATTAACTGCTGAAGTTGTAGTGCTTTAGTTCTGTGGTTTGTGTGAATGGTCCGTGACCTGAATATCTTTAAATACTCCCACATTTTCAGCTTGAAGCATTGATGCACACAGACACACAATTACGTGATGCTTCTTCTGAGCCCTGCAGATCAGAAACAATCAAGGTTACATTGCTATCCACCAAACACTCCTTTCATAATTTTCTGAAGACAAGAATTTAGCGACTTCTTGCTTTTCATGAAGCTATAAAAAGAACTGCGCAACAAGAGCTCCATGGAAACATCTATATTTGAGTCTGTGAAGGTCTTCCTTTTATTAGTGTTATCTTGTTTGTGCCTTACCTTGGCCAAGTCATGTTAAGTGCTGAAAGAAAAGCAGCTCTGCAAAAAACTTGCCCTGAATACTATTTAGTATGTGGCGGTTCAAAACCGCTCCATGATTTAAACGGGACACGGCTAGTTCATCTGTTGCAGAGTGATACTATGGGCCTGTATTTTTGATCGTATTATCTAATGTGGCGACTGTTTCTTGTACATGCTGCTCTTTCTCAGGTGGTGATCTGATCCCCCAAACTCATCTCCTCGACATTTCCACTTGATGAAACTGATTCGCATTTTGCTTTTCCTGTTTTCACATATGACCGCAGAGATTACTTCGTGAACTCTTTCAGGAAAATCTAACTAGATATCGAACACTGTCGGGGCCTTCTTAAATCACATAGTAATTGCGGTGTTAAATGTACTTTATGACTGTGTGTGTGCACACATTGTATGCCTACACTGCACACTTGCCACTACTGGATCAGCAAGGAAGACCTTGTGCAAGCAAAGCTACTGAGGTATAACAGTTGGATATGTCAAACTTCCTTGTTAGATGTCTCATCTGTTGGATCAACTATCATAAACAACAATGATAAAATGATAAAAGGATAAAAGGGTTGATCACAATAGCAATTTATATTTATTATTTTCAGAAGCTCCATAATCTGCATATAAATGCTGTCAATAAACAGCATTTTATTTGCAATTAAACAAAATGTCATCATAAACATAGATTCAATTTAACAATCAAATTTTCATTTACTGTATTAGCTGTTACTCTTCTCTTTGAGTTTTTTTTCTTTTTAAATAACAGATTATTAGCTTTTCATAAGCATGTGCCCTTCTTTGCAAGCTTGTGATGGAAGTGTTATCTGTTATCATACTATCTACAGGGTATATAAGTCATTATAAAATGTCTGTCAGGATTTTGAAAAAAGAGTGTTTGTGCTGAGCAAAATCCTCCAGGATAAAGTAAAGGTTAAAGAAATGACAGAGAAATCAGTTTGAAAAGTACAATTTCTGTCATGGTAGCCTTCAACAGAGTGTGAGAACATTACCTAATGCTTATACAATTCTACACCTTTATGCAACCATCAGCATGAGGAGTCTTTCCCTCTTGTTATATAGTGCTGTGTCAAACACTATTGCAGTTTTGTTCAGGCAGGCACAAGAGTCCTTTCAATGTCACATCTATGTCCACACCATAGGCAGTCTATTATGAATGGCTTGAATTGTTGGACGCTTTGGCGCAGTAGAAACATACCTTATACCATTCAAATATTATCAGCTTTAAGTTAATGCAGTTAATTTATGTTGTTATGGAACAACATCACGTTTCTTGTATTCTAGTAAATCCACTCACCTTTTAGCTCTGTTTTAGTTTTCACCAACCTGCAGAGTAGGATGAGAAGTTGGTCGCCACTTACACAGTCATTAATTGATGAACTGTTGATCCATTGTTGACATAAAATAGTGATCGCAGCTTTTTTTAAAAAATAAGACATTTCTAAAAGCGGCTCTTTTGAGGTGTTTTTTTCCAAAGCTCACAGTCGGATTTAAGCATTAAAAACTGGTTGAACTGTGTTTCCATCTTGTGTGTAGAACGTCACTGGAAACCACAGGGTGAACGACATCATTGCCACCGAGGACGGACATCAGACTCTGGTCGGTCGCTTCATGTACGGCCCGTTGGACATGGTCACTCTGACTGGAGAAAAGGTGAAGAGCAGCGGAACACGGTTGATTACCACAATTATAAGTTTTTTCGCATCAACGACTTAACCTTAATCTCCAACCTGTTGACCCACCCTGCCGCTCTTAGGTGGACATCCTGCTGATGACACAGTCTCAGTCCGGCCGCTGGGTTCACTTTGACACGGAGGTGACCAACAGCAGCGGCAGAGTCACATATACCATACCCAAGAGCAAGAAGCTCGGCCTGGGGGTCTATCCCATTAAAATGGTGGTCAAGTAAGCATCTATGTGCCCTTTACAGAGTGCTGCTTGTTTATGCACATACAATGGAGAAATACATCTAAAAAAAGGAAATAATTATTGAAAACCTATATACCTAGTGTGTATCCATGCTCTGTATCAGTGTGTGTGTATGTGTGCTGGAAGTATAAGAGCATTGATCGTAATAACAACCATGTGTAGCTGAGGCAATTTCTCATGCAACCTTTCTCTTTTTCTAGGGGGGATCAAACAAGTGCAGAGGCCTATCTGACTGTGTTGCCTCGGGGCATGGAGTGTGTGGTATTCAGCATCGATGGGTCTTTTGCGGCCAGTGTGTCAATCATGGGCAGTGATCCTAAGGTCCGCCCCGGAGCTGTTGATGTAGTCAGGTAACAACCTCTGAGTGTGTGCATGCAAGTGCTGGCATTTCACTGAAATTCATCCCCTTGAGAAATTAACAAAAAGATTGCATTCAGAAGTGAATGTGTATGCCCTCCAGACCTTTTAAACATTTAAAGGGGACATATTATGCTAATCTTCGGGTTACATTTTGTCATTTTGGTCCCCACAAGAAGCGGTTATCAAGGTTTATTGTAAAGAAAAAGAAAAAACTCATTTGTCTCATACTGCCCCTTTCTTTATCACATTTTTCCAGCCTTTTCCACCCTCTGTCTGCCTCACCTCTGTAGCCTCAGATGGGGCTACCTATGGGAACCATGATACAGTATGCTAATGAGCAATGAGTAATATGCTATGAAATTTGAACTGTACGCCCAAGTTCCTAACGCATAAATAAAATAAAATAAAATAAAATAATTTGGTCAGCGTGTCGATTCACACATGTTCTGACCTTAACAGCCCAAAAGAAACTGACAGGGTTGTCTTATTTCAGCTTCAGTTTTGTTGCAATATGTCTCCTTTAAGTGTGTCCTTGGTAATGCTACTACTAGTGATGAATGACTAACTTTGAGGGGTTAAATGTTTTGTATTCTACAGACACTGGCAGGACCTGGGATATCTGATCATCTACATCACAGGCCGCCCTGATATGCAGAAGCAGCGCGTGGTCTCCTGGCTCTCGCAGCACAACTTTCCCCATGGAATGATCTTCTTCTCAGAAGGCCTGGTTCATGATCCTCTGCGACAAAAGACCATCTTCCTGAAGAACCTCATACAAGAGGTACACCTCTTGAGACACACTATCGTCCTGACATTAAACCCGGCAGTTAAATCTTTCTCATACAGCATGTTTCTCATAAAGCATAAAGCAAGCCCCCTACACTGATCCCTAGATTTATCTTCTCCACGTCACTCTTTTTTGCAAGCTCACAGTGTTGTAGCCTTGCGTTGCTCAGCAATGCAAATACCAGTCATTTTTACAACTTTTTATTTCCTCTCTCTCACCAGTGCCACATTAAGATCAACTCTGCCTACGGTTCAATGAAGGACATCTCTGTTTACAACATGCTCGGCCTCAGCCCCTCGCAGATTTATATTGTTGGTAGACCTTCAAAGAAGTACCAAAATCAGTGCCAGGTAGCTCAAATGCATTTCACCTCTTTTATCTTTTTTTCCTTGGAAGCCTTTCATATTGTTACTGCCTGCCTATTTTAGTTGAAAGGCTTTGGGCCTTCATCTTCTTTTTTGTTTTTTTACTTTAATCTTCCTACTGCTCTCTTGACTGATTTTCTATCTAAATGTAGTTCCTGAGCGATGGCTATGCAGCACACCTCTCCACCCTTCAGTTTGGGCACAGAGCCCGAGTCAAGAAAACCTCTTCGGTTCGCATGGTCCTGAGGAAAGGCTCGTTCGGTCTCTCTGCAAAGCCTGACTTCCTGTGTAAGCGCACCCACCTGCGCCGGACCATGTCGGTGCAACAGCCCGACCCGCCGTGCACACCCAACCCCAAACCAGAGCGCGCCCAGAGCCAGCCAGAGTCCGACAAAGACAACGGGGGAGGAGGGGGAGCAGGAGGGGGTGGAGTGGGACAAGGCGTATGGGGACGTGCCTCCATACAACGTGGAGACACCACTCCCTGACGTCCACAAAGACACGGGAGGATTGCAGGAGGATAGAAGAGGAGAACAAAGGGGTCTTAGGGTCCAGGGCCAAGGTGAGACCTCCATTTTAAATATGGGAGATTTAAAGGATAATCATTGGTTATAAAAGCGTTTATCTTATTTAGATAGTGATGACCACTGTTTTTATCAGTAATCATTTTCCTTCATTTGCTTCGAATTATTCGAGAGATCTGGGAACAGGGCAAGAAACAGGAACATTCAGGCGATAAAGTACAAGCTTCAGGTTGAGAAAATCAGGTGAACAGAAAAAAAGTTTTTTGTAAACATCACAGTTCTTTACAGACTTAGTTTGAGATGCAAATTTGACCTTGTGCACTTGCAGTTACTGAATATTACTGACAGCAGGTGCACTTGCTTTTAGTAGTTTAGACCATCTGGCTAAACTGTTCACTGTTTGCTTGTTTACAACCTGTCTGAACACTTGTTTCTAGCCTTCTTTGGCTTTGGCTCTCGGAATCAACAGTTCACAAATGATTCCTTTTGCTCTTGGACTGTCTCAACTGTACTGCAAATCCCAAAATGGAGCAATTATATGCAGTACATACATTGAATAGTTTGGAAGATGGGTTGATATATACTGTATATACAAAAAAAAGGTTAAAGGATTACCTCCATGGAAACATTGTAAATTCAGTCTGGAACACAAGCCGAGATACATGTCATATAGACATCATCATTTTTAGAAAGACACCCCCCCCCCCCCCCCGACCCCCTCCCTTAGCCACAGAATACATTATATTATTGTTTTCACATGAGTTGTGCTTGTCATGACGAGCAACACTGAAGCACCGTTGAACTCCTGATCTGAACGCCTCCGAAAATTGGTTCTAATTATTTTACAAAATGCCTGAGCAGAGCTATGACATGCATTAGTCCCACACATTTTGATATAACACAGGCAATTAAGTGTACTGATTTTAAAGCAGGGGACAAACATAGGGATGAAATGTACAAATATCAAACGAGGTGGCGATGGTGACTGTGCACGTCACTTTTTAGAAATGGAAAACATAGGTCGCATGTCAGAATGGGCCTCCTAGGATTGCTACAAAACCTGCAAAATCGTGTTTCATTGTTTCCCAATCAAGATCATAACAATCACTGTTGCCTCTGTGGCTGATACAATATGAACTATTCCTGGTCTAATGATGCAGCCTTTCACCTTAAATAACTTAAACCATCTGTCAAGGCTCTGAGAGCTCACCGCTCTGCTAAGCTTTGACGTGAACACAGATTGATTTTTTTGCACGCCACTTTTGAGTTCCAGAAAAGTCAATAAATGTCCACCTTGTTTATCTTATGTCCTGTGATGCACCCACTCCATAACATTATGCTCCATTATTTACTCATAGGGGCATTGTTATGTATATGAATCGACTTAAGTCTTAAAAGAATAATAGTGAACATAATCAAAGTAGACGAGAAAAGGGAGTTAAAACAATGAGTGATTCTCCTGGATACTTAATATTCCTGTGGCAACCCGAGTAAGAGATGCTATTATTAGCAGCAGGTCCCTGGGAGGACTGGATGAAAATTTTGCCCGTGATTATGATTACGCAAATAAATGACGATCCACTGCAAAAGTCATCATGTGCTTTAAAAATCCACTCATTTTCAGATTTGGAAATGATATCCGTGCAATTATGTCAAATTGGAGCTGTTTCATGGTGAGAAGAAACATGTTGATACCACACAGTCAACCACACACAAACACAAATCACTGTGTCATCTCTCCATCCAATGTGTGAGACTTCACAAATCTTCCTCTTTCTCTCTCTCTCTCTCTCTTTATTTGACAGTGTCACCTCTACCTACTGTATATGAACATTGGATCCTGTGCTGGTGTCCCTCACAGCTCAAGGTCGCCTCTTGCCTGGCCCTGCTCTGCGCCTTGTCACCTGTTCGGACCCTTTTTTCCTGACCTGCACGTTTGGATGACATCACTTTTAGTCTTCGTGCCTGAAATGTTAAGCGGTTGCCATGGGACTGCGATGATTTTTTGCGAATGTCTGTGTCAAGCTCAAAATGTGTTTAGTTGTAAAAACCTAAGAATGTACCATCCATTGATAGTAAATATACACACATTCATGCACATACAAACACACACTTTTGAGGATGATGGGTGACGAAGGTGCTGACTTTGAACCTGTAGAGATTTAAAGCAACAGATTACCAGACTCTGCGTGGCGCTGACTACCATCCAGACTGCTGGGGCTGACAGGTGGTCATGTTGACTAACTGGCTCCTGCACCAAAAAACCTCCACTGATGTAAATACTCAACAACAACACATTATCCATGCCCTGGCCTTTGGACACAGAAGCGCAGTGACATTTAGTTTTCAATCTGTTTAGCGAGCTCTACACCTGGAGCCCCAATGGACAGACTTCCCCAAACGCAGGCCTCAGCAGCCTCCCTTTCCCTCTCCATGTTAGACGTCAGCCTTGTTGTGGCTGGTTTACTAATTCCTGGTTTCTGCCCCCCTCCCCCTCCTGCCTTCCCTTCAACTAGTCAGGCAAAACATGCCGTTCGACAGCCGCCTCAGACCGAGTCCACAGCCAACCCATAGGGACGTGCTGTACTCGCTCGGTGCCAGACCCTGAGGTCGCATTTTGCACTATCGGAGCACACCGCAGTGATTTCTAAAGTTAGCTGCGGTGCACGCTTCAGAAACAGAGAGTACTTGTATTTGTATTATATTGTATTTGTAGTTTTGTTTTTCCTTCAGATTGTGCACTGTTACATCCTGTTGTTACTGGAAATACTGGACGATGAACAGAAATAGTGTGTTGGAAATTTAAAGAAAAATGTTTACAGAATAATACACAATGTTGTAACATGTGATCCGAGTTTGTTTATCTGCATACTTCAAATGACAGTGTAATAATCATTATTGGCAGGCAACACTAGTTTGGTTGCTTGGTTGTGTGCGGTAGTAGCAGGATATTGTATAGTAGACCGATGCCAGTGGACTATCCTCCAGAATGCCCTACAATGCCATTTACTACAGCTGCACTGGAGCCAATAGATTTGTGATGAAATCTTGTGCAGTCAAGGTCGAATTGAGTCTTACTGTGGCCAAACTCTGTGCAAGTCAAACATATTTTTCTATGAGGATATATTGTAAAAAGAAATATTTTCAATGTATGTTTTTGAACCTTTTTGTTGTTTGACTTGTTGAATGGTTGATTTGTTTGCCTTAAATTGTATTGGATGTTGTGTAGACATACAGAAATTGTTAGATTTGTTCGACCAAAGTTTGAGTTCTACTGTTGCTTCAAGTGCATTCTATCCAGTTGATATTTTTAGCTTTGAAATATTTTAGATACTGTGTGTGTATACAGTATGTGTGCATGTGTGAGTGAGTGTCTAGGTATTTGTTGTAGAGTGGTATTTTACTGTGAACAATGAAGACAGCTATGGAAATGCCTCTGCAGAGGAAACCCGGGGTATACCAGAGTTACAACAACTGCCGTTTCTCACTTCAGCTCACGAGCGCTGGCTTCTCTGAAATGAGTGTGTGTATTTGGATTGTAGCAGCGTGTCAGAGGATTACTTAAACTGGTTTTTAGAACCGCCATGAAAGAAAATGGGCTTATGAGTTCTAAGGGTGACTTGGTTTAACTCAGAAACCCTCATAGCGGGGGTGGAACATGCAATCCAGAAGGGAGCTGTCTTTGACCCTTTTTCTTTCACCGCCTAGGTGGTCCATTAACTATATCATTCCTACTAAGTATGTATGACTCCCTGTAGTGCCGCCCTATGTAATTCCAGTGCAACAAATTAGCACTCTTTGGTAATTGTATAATATTGTAGAAACAATACTTAAATACTCCATTTAGTTTATGCACTTAGATAGTTATACATAAACGTTGTCATCCAAGCGATTAAATGCTCATTCCCATCAAAGTATACACAATATTCAAAGTAACTCTGTAAGCCTATATAACAAAAAGTGATATTGTTCTGCCTTGATGAAACACTGCAGTGAAATCTTTTCTTCTAGGCAGCATTTAATGACACAATGTTAGTAAATGGCAAATAATGTTCTAATGGTTAAATGGTGACTGTTCTGTGCATGAAATTATTTGATATTCTTAAGTTATGGACGGAAATTTAAATGTCTGTGATCCATTTAGCTTAGAGTTGTTATTTTTTATAAAGTGGTGGATATAAATTCATGAATGCAAATACAACCACCACATATTGAATAAAATCAAATCCAGTATGTTAATTTATGATAAATAACGGTAATTACAGTAAATGAGGCAAAGAATTGTTAAAGAATGTGAAGATATATTTCACATAATCCATAGCTACTGAAGGCCAATCATCCCAATATCACTGGAAGAACACAAAGAAAAGAACAACAGGATATAATATAAAACAATTGTAATGATCAAGATATCAAAATGTTACACAATAATCTTCAAAAAGGATGATAAACATTTCACTAAGTATTAATGAGTGTCCTCAAATGATTAGCATTCACCAAAGAATAACTTGACTATTGGGTATTGACCTAATTTGCCATTTATTAACAATTATTATGACTTTAAAAGTAAACTTTAGTGAGGTAACGAACTTGGTGTGAAAGCTTATTTTGAAATTTATTTTTAAAGGTATTTTTTCTGGTGTTTGACAGTGGCATTTCGACCAATGAGGAAGAAAAAACCTGATTTTACTGTTACAAAGTGTAATGTTTTGTACAGATCTCCTGTGATGATGAACATGCTATTGTGTTTATTGGACTCAGTCCACCTTTCATTATTGCATAAATAAAGATATTTCACAGAATTGAGTTTTTGCTCCAGGAGAGTCTCATTATTCCTTCCACATGCTCCACATTTCCAGAGTTGAAGGACGAATCTCCTGCAATGCGCTTTTTTATACTTCAAGGTCACCATTTTAATGTGGGGAATTAGAGATATCCTCTGGTTAAGATTTTTTAAGGCTTACTAAGTTGTAACTTTCTCCATACGTCCTTTAAATCAGCCGGTTTAATTTAGAACTGATTGATTACAGCTTTAAGTCAGACTGGCTTTTACAATCACCAGAGCAGCACTACTGCTTAACCAATAAATGGCTACAAGCCTACACTGATTGCTTGAAATAAAACCAGTCACCACCCAGTGCTACACCAAAAACTTAGTTGTTGAGTTACAGTCAATTCTTATTGGAAAAACAGAAATTGGAACATACAACTTTAAAGTATTTTTATTCTTGTTGAGATTATTTTCGTCGACTGCTGTTTCCAAGGAAAATAATGAACTATCAAGCTACATACTGTAGATGAGGAGTTCAGAAACAAGAGAGCTAATCTAAAACCATGCTCATCTCTTAAACCATACCTGGGCAGAGCAGAGCTTTGAGCAAAATGCCGACTTCAGCATCTTAACATGCTCACATTAACAACATGCCAATGTTTATCCGGTATAATCTCTCGAGTATAAATAAAACTTAAATTAAATTAAAATGAAAAATAATTTTCACCATGTTCGCCATCTTGTTTAGTTTCTTAGCATTCTAGCATTTGTAGTATAACTGAAGATATTCATTATGGGTATTTAGTCAAGAAGTACTGAGCAAATTACACTTTTGATAGATTGGTATGGAATCACCAACGTTATTCACATTAATCCAGTGGGGAATATGAATGCCCAGACAAGATTGTATAGGGGTTCTCTACAGTTTGATAGCATTTTCAAAATGGTTGAGTTGAGGTAGCCTAGATCATGTCTAAAGCATGTTGAGCCGTTTTCACAATGAGGACAATGACCTTTCTTTTGAATTTGTATGAGGTGTATTTTTCCTCTCCGGGCATCTGGATCAGCGGGAACTGTGACTGTTCAAGCACATTTAGTCATCATAGTAACATATTGTCTTGGAAAACGGGCCAGATTGAAGTGATTCAAACTTTGCAACTGTTTCTTGGCTAACCAGTTCCCTTCTAATTTGTGGCCAATCTTATCCTTTGTTAAAAATGAGCCTTCTTCTGTAGTTATTTTTTTCACATCAGCTGATCAATATCTTCAATCATGGTCATTTTCCTTTGAGACTCTTTGGTAAGAATTTACTGCACTAATCAACGAGGCATTGTAGTAACAAGAGAAACACGTGAATTACAGAAAAAATCTCTAAATCTGTAAACTGCTAAGCCTACTTGAAGCATTCGCAGTATATCAACCAATATGTTCAGGTCTAGTCGAAGCCTATTTCGAAGGATTTTAAAACTCACTTTTGTTGATCATAGCAGACCACTCTCTCAAAAAAATGTTTGGGTGAGGTTTAAGGATCAATCTTCACCTTAGAGACAGCGATTTAGAAAAACAGTCACACCACAGAACCTAATTTAGTGGCTGTTCTTGAGCTTTCGAATCAAATCACATGATCATATGATTGATTAAGAGCTACAGAAGCACAGTTACTAATTGAACCCTGTGGTAGTGTTTTTGGATCAAATACTTTTTCATTGACATGAGACCTTGCAGATAAATTCAAGGATAAATTCAGAAATTCTATCTCTCACTGCATCAATAAATAAAATAGCAGAGGAGACAAAACCGGGGGAGCAACATGTGAAACAAAGTGCAGTAAAATGCTCAGATACGGACAAAAACACCCTATTACTTGTGCAACTACACAATCAAAATGAAATTATTTTGATACACAACTGAAACTGTGGTTCAAACAACAAAGATGTCATCTGAGGTATAGTTCTGAATAGATCCACCTGTCACATACTTATACACACACACATTAACTAGCATACTGTATGGGCACACGCACCCTTGAAAAAAACATAAGCACATGCACATCAATTCTTGTCACACCATGTAATTTTTTTGTTGTTGCATTGACCTTGTTGAGTAAACTTACAAATAGTTGAAATAATATTAAATAATGTGACATAAAGCCCACAATTATTGTTTATTCAATCCTGTATA